>CM076852.1:10102915-10611958 GCA_039519185.1 Astragalus membranaceus
TACAAACTCATTCGTAATCAACTTTTCATTCTATCAATTCTAATATCATTATTTTTCTTGGATTGATTCTCTTTTGATTTGGCTCCACATGCTTCTCAACAATAAGCACATGAGAGAGCTTATAGAAACAACTTATATAAGCCGTTATCAGCTTATTTCCGTATGCTCTTCGGGCTAGCTTATGAAAATTGCTTATAGCTTATATTAAATAGTCCGACTTTATTTTATCTTTTATTATAAAAATAGCTGATACATAATCACCTATAAATTATTTGTATTGATGGTATGTTACTTATGCAGGTTAAGCAATTGAAAACTTTGTTTTATTGGATTTCAGAGCTGAAGCTGAGCTATCTGGTGTAAAGAATCAATCTACTAGTTTTGAACCAGATTTCAATAATGATTCTTTCTGCTCTTTTAACTTCTGTTGCAATTAATCTTGGTCTCTGTTTTCTATTTTTCACACTATACTCTATATTGAGAAAGCAACCTGGTAATATTGCTGTCTATGTCCCACGCTTAGTTGCTGAAGGAAAAGTTAAAGAGGGTGGTCAATTTAACTTGGAACGGTTATTACCTACTGCTGGTTGGGTAAGAAAGGCATGGGAGCCTACTGATGAAGAATTTTTATCAAATTCAGGCTTAGATGCTTTTGTCTTCATACGCATATTTGTCTTTAGGTAATATGTTTATCAGGGATTAGTGTTGAACTCAAAATAATCTATTATTATATATAGATTAACATGCATAGATGATTTATGCATTAGAATAGGACTTCTTATATTTTACTATTATTGATTGTATGTTCAGTTTTTGCTGCTTATTTAATCTAATTGTTGAGTATGGCTCATATGCTGTTTCAATGAGGCTGGGGGCGGGGAGTTGAGCTAGCGTAGCGAAGCTCCCTCCGCCCCTAGCCATGTGGGCTTGGCCCAAATTGTTTGGGGGTGCAGGGGTGGTGGGAGTACGGTTCAGGCATCTTGTTGTAATCTGGACCGAGATATTATAAGTACCAATTGTTACACTGAAACCCAAATTCATTCTGAAATAAGACGGAATTACAACTGCTCTGTAGTCACAGATGTAGGCATATTTTGGACGAATTGCGTGATTAAGATCGTGTTCTTGTTCTTGCGTTTTCACTTCCTTGATTTCTTCTTTTACTGGTTGTTGTTCTAACACTAATGTCTAACCCGAAGTGGAATTTAACTTTTTTAATATGATACAACCTATTCTATGTAGCCACTAACTTCTTGAAGTGACACTGTGACTTTTATCCGATTGATGAGAATTTACGCATTGTTTTAAAACATGTTTCTGTCTTTCTGTTTCCTGTGACCTTTTGTATTTTGTTTGAAGGACTCTTATTTGGTTAAGCTGATCATTTTCCCCACTCTTTGTGGTGTGCAGTTTAAAAATATTTACTTTCGGTGGAATTATTGGAGTGTTCGTTCTTCTACCAATTAATTATATGGGGAGTCAGCTTAGTGATGATTCAGATTTTCAACACAAATCTTTGGACTCATTCAGTATTTCTAATGTTGACAATGGTTCAAACAGGTGAATATAGTTTTAACTCTTAGGTTTTATTTATTCATGTCATAGTAGAGAACAATACAAATATGACATAATATTGATATGTAGGTACTATATTTTGACATCAAGTTCAGAAAGTTTTTTTTCATTAAATAGTGACCTGGTTTGACCTGGTTTCTTATGCGAAGATTATATTTAATTATTTATATGAACAGATGGAATTTTCTTAAGGGTGAGTGAAACTGAAGAAACCTAAACCTGACAACATTTTACCATTTGTGAGTAAATTGAATCAAAATATGCTTTCTCATGACATGCTAGTGTCCCAGTAAATTGAATCTTAAGTAAGTTGAATCTTGGGACAAAATTTGTGTTTATTTGCTGTTATGGTTACACATGTTCAAATGAAATATGTGTTTGATGATTGTTTTTGAATTTGTTGCTTTCATCTTTTTTTATAGGCAAACAAATATCAGTGGTTGATTAGTTAGGGGAGGGGGAAATATTTTCAGGATTTGAACCCTGAACCTCGTCGGTGCCCCTTTACTCACCAACCAAGCTATCTGCTTGGGACTTGTTGCTTTCAATTTAGTTTTTATGAGTTATAATATGGAAATTCTGATACCGAGATTTGGCCTTTATCAAGGTTATGGATCCATTTCTTTGCTGCATATGTTTTCACTGGAGTTGTTTGCTATCTTCTTTATTCTGTAAGTTTTACTGTTCAAGTTTGCTTTGTAAATGCACTCAGTTTTTCCACTTATTTTATAAAGCTAGTGATTGAATTTCTTGTTTAACGTTAGTCCCTTTTATAGGAGTACCAGTACATTTCATCAAAAAGAATAGCTTGCTTTTACAAATCCGAACCTCAACCTCATCAGTTTACCTTATTAGTCCGTGGTATTCCTATTCCACCTGGAAGCACGTGTAGTGATTCTGTTGAGCGTTTTTTCTTGGAGTATCACCCTTCTACATATCTTTCACATTCAGTGGTTCGCCGAAACAGCAAACTACAAAATCTTATTGTAAGCAGTTTTTTAAGTTCAGTGTCTTTTCCCTTGATGTTATGTGACTGAAGGGTATATCTTACTGTGATTGGGAATAAAACAAAAGTGTATTTTCATGATTGTTGAGCTTCTTAGAAATTGATACTTGTACCTAAATTCAATTATTCTTTCAAATATAACCTATGTCATATTTTTTACTATCAAAGTTTATTCTCCAAAGACTGATGCAGATAAATTGTACAAAAGACTTACCCATCTGAAACATAAAAGTGATGCTCCTAAAAGGCAAACACGTGAAGGGTGTTTTGGACTTTTTGGGCGTAAAGTTGATCTCTTAGATCATTATGAAAGAAGACTCGGAGATGTAGAAGATAACGTGAGAGTGGAACAATCCTCAGTGGCAACAAAGGTAACTATAAACAACCAAAATTTTGTCAGATTAACAAGTGTAATCAGGATTAATTTTGTTTGTAGCAGCTCTAGTTTTCTCTTTTAAATTATATGTTGGTTAATGGTTAATAGATTTAATTTTTGAAAAATTGTGTACATGGATATTCTTTCCTACACAATAGATACATTTTTGAATATTTAGGTTGTAATGATGATGTATATATAATACATCAACTTTTCTGTAATGAATTTAAACTTGAAGGAAGTTCCTGCTGCATTCGTCTCATTTAAGACACGATTTGGTACTGCAATAGCTTTACACATTCAAGAAAGTGTCAATCCTACAGAATGGATTACTGAACAAGCACCTGAGCCTCATGATGTTTATTGGCCTTTCTTTACTGTTTCATTCATTAAAAGATGGATCAGCAAGGTGGTGATTTTCGTAGCGTGTGCTTCTCTTACAATACTATTTTTAATCCCAGTTGCAATAGTACAAGGTCTTACTCATCTCGATCAGTTGGAAATTTTGTTCCCTTTTTTAAAAGGAATACTCAGATTGTAAGTGGGAAATCTTACCTGAATTTTATCATAATATACACACTAGTAAATTTGTTTGCATTCAGACTGAAGTAGAGTTTCGCAATATTTATTTGCAGGTCAGTCGTGAGCCAAGTTATAACAGGATATCTTCCAAGTTTGATTCTTCAGTTGTTTCTATCTTTTGTTCCACCTATTATGATTATGCTTTCGTCCTTGCAAGGATATATTTCATGGAGTCGGATACAAAAAAGTGCATGTACGAAAGTATTATTGTTTACCATATGGAATATTTTCTTTGCAAATGTACTATCCGGTTCCGCTCTCTATCGAGTAAACATTTTTCTTGAGCCCAAAGAGATTCCCAGAGTATTAGCTGAAGCTGTACCATCACAGGTGAGAATAATTAATTGCCAATGTGATTTCTCTTATGTACTATCATTTCCCTTTATAAACGAATCGAAGCAACAAGGGTTGAACCTAAGTGGATTGTGGCAACAAGGCCACTCTGCCACTTACAATCCCCTTCGCGTATTTAATTGCCACTGTCTTTTATGATGCTTAATAGATATTATTCTACAAATTTGAGGACATGAAGTTTTTTTTATATGTGTTCTACGTATTTGGTGCAGGCATCCTTCTTCATAGCATATGTTGTGACTACTGGATGGACCGCCATAGCATCAGAACTCTTTCAATTGACTAAACTTCTTTCCAATTTTATGAGTAGAATTTTCTGTAGAAACGGTGATGATGATTTTGAGCCCCCATCAATTCCTTATCACAGTGAAATTCCCAGGATTCGTCTCTTCGGTCTTCTTGGTGTAACATACTTCATTCTAGCTCCACTGATACTGCCATTTCTCCTCATATACTTTTGTATGGGATACATCATTTTCCGCAACCAGGTTCACAAGTTGTTCTTGTTTTTCCTTTTCACCTGCTTTTGTATTTCTTTTTCTGCTGTATACTATACTTTGTATATGCCTTAAAATTGTAATGATATCTTAAATATCTTCTGGTGACAGTTTTTGAAAGTTTATGTGCCAAAGTTTGAGACTGGAGGAGAGTTTTGGCCTACAGTTCACAACTCAACAATATTTTCATTGGTACTGATGCATGTAATATCCATTGGGATTTTTGGATTGAAGAAACTTCCTCTAGCATCAGGATTGACTCTTCCTCTCCCATTTCTCACACTTCTGTTCAATGAGTATTGCCAGAAACGGTTCTTCCCTATATTCAAGGGTTATCCAACTGAGGTAACTTAACGGTTGATGATTAATACTGAATTACATCCTCATAATTAGAGGTGTCAATTTTGGGCTAGCCCAACGGGCCGACTTTATGGCCCAGTGTTCTGGATTGGGCTGGGTTCAAAAAATAGAGGCCCAAAAAGAATCAGAATATTTTGGCCTAGCCCAATTGGCCCATGGGCCAATTTGGGCCTCCTTTTTTATGTTTTTTAACATTTTTTGTGCTTTCTTTGTTAAAAATTGGATTGGGCCGGCCCAGCTCGCTGACCCATGTTTTGGGTTGGCCAACAAAAAACACAGTCCAGTAGATAGCTGGGCTGGCCCAGCCCAACCCGCTTTTGCATTTTGACCCATTGGGCCAGGCGGCCACATTTGACAACTCTACTTATAATGTTTGTTAGCATTTTTTTACTACTTCAAAGTGGCTTTTGTGACAGCTTATTTTGTTTTTCAATTGAGTTACTTAATGAATATATTACTTTATGCAGTGTTTGATTAAGAAGGATAGAGCAGACCAAAATGAGCATAATATGTCTGAATTTTATGATAAGTTGGCTAATGCATATAATGATCCAGCTCTGATGCCAATCAAGTATTCCGAAAGGTTTGATAGTCAAAGATCTCCACTGCTTCATAGTTCTCAAGTTTAGTTCATAACTATATTCTTATAAGGGTTGGTTGAAACTATGTAAGGCAATGTGCCTTCACTTTCTCTTTCTCTTCCACTTTAGATGTATTTATTTCATTGTTCTTGGTATAACATGTATGTAGTTTTCTTGTAAATTGTTTGGTTGAAAATCTATGCTTGTAATGGAATGGAAAGTTTTTAAGGCCTTGTTGCTAGCAGAAGTTTTCAAGTTCACCAGCTCTCATTCCAGCCAGAACATTTGTTTGAATTAATCAAACTCAATATAATAAAACGAAGTCTTCATTATTCAGTACGAGATAATTCTGTGAATACTCTATTTTGCAATAGTATGTCTTTCTTGTATCATGACACCTGTTTTGAAATTTTATAGTAATAAATTAATATATTATTTCCTAATAAGTTGTTTGGCGAATAAAAAATATATTTTAAGTAAAATAATGTCCTTTATGGGCTAAAAAGCCTGGCTGTTAATATGGACTTAAAATTGGGCCCATGTTTTTCCCACATCCCTCCCTACTCACCCCACACCCACAAACCCTGCGAAATGACCAAAAGGCCATTAATGAAATGCGCATTTTTCACCGATTTGGTTATGGACAACCGCAATAATTCGGTTAGGCACAACCGTAGGTGTATTTTTTTTGGGACACATCCCCTCTATTCATTTTTTGAGGATTCGGATGGCCCCAGCCGAATATATTCGGGCTAGGGCAGCCGAATAGGTGTTATTTTTTTAAAACTTAACAAATAAAAGCTAGGTCATAAACTTAACAAATTAAAGCTGGAACAACTGAAATATAAATAACTAACTAAACATAAACGTCATACATAAGTCATACAAAGACATATCCTACTGAGTGTTGCGGCTCCTCCTACTATACACACAGTCATACTTCCTAAGCCCGCGGAATGGCTTAACTAGGGCTTTGAAACCCCTGAGTACTTTCCATGGTTGTGTGTGTGTCGTGGAACGGTACCTTCCATCGCTCCATGTCATTCACCATCTGAACCACATCTGGCATGGCCTGTGAAACAAAAAGTTTTAATTAAGTAACAATATTTAAAAACTAATAAAAAGACAACAAAAATGTAAAAGAAACATACCTGTCTACAATCAGGCTCTTCCTCCAGCTGCACATAATTAGTCTTGCCAATGAATGGGTGTGAGACCCTCCCAAACCAATAGGCATACCCTGGTATGGTGTCTCTCTCAATGTCCTGCCCAATGTCATCCTCCTGCACAACTAGGGGCTGCACAACTGGAGCACGCCTACCCCTACCCCTGCCTCTCCTAGGCCCAGCATCAGCAGCACGTGCGTCCTCCTTCCGTTTACGGTTTGAAACCGTCATGGGTGACCTGGCTGCCCGACCCTCAAATTGTGACTGAGACTTAGAACCTCTAGTCTTTGCCATAACTGAAAAAAATAAAAACAACACATTATAAACAATTTAACCAATTATAATACAAAATTTTTAAAAAATAACAGTCATATTTGGTTGGGGGGACCCGAATACATATTCGGTTGACCCCAACGTACGTGTAAAATAAACTTTAAATTTTCCAATGTTTTTTGGTTGGCTTCAACCGAATGGATTCGGTTATGCTCAACCGAATGAATTCGGTTATGCTCAACCGAATGGATTCGTGTTTGCCTTCGTCCCCAGGAGCATTCGGTTGTCCTCAACCAAATGCTTCGCGAAAATGCAGAAGTGAAAAAACGATAAAACACACAGCAAATCAAGCAAAATACAAGTAAATGAGGGTTACAAATCGTGTACCTTAGTTCCGAAAATGAGTTTGAAGGTTAAAATTGAAGATTGAAGTGGGTTTGGGAGAGGGAGATTCGAAGAGAGTGAGGGAGGGGTTTAGGGATTCGACTATGGTGTGTTTGGGTGAGGGGGGGGGGTGAGGGGGTGTAAGGGGTTTGGGAGGGAGAACGTGTTTTTTTTAATTAAGGGTATTTTGGGGATTAAAGGGGTTAGGGGTGTGGGGTGAGTAGGGAGTGGTGTGGGAAAAGTGATGGCTTAAAATTGATGACTCAAGTCCTATATATATATATATATATATATATATATATATATATATATATATATATATTGGCAGTTTTTTTTTGTAGCCCCCCCATTGTACCCCATACCCCCCAAATTGATCAAACGAACCAAAATACCCCAAAAAAAATTTTAAAAAACGAATTCATTCCTCATTCCATCATATTTTCGAAAAAAGTAAGTTTTTTTCCCTAAACTTCCCAAAAATAGACGTATTTCCGGAAAGATTTCCAGAAATACGCCAAATTAGGCTTCCGGAAATACCTCTTTTTGAGGTAATTCCGAAATTCCCTAGAAATTAACCTTCCGGAAATACCGTAAAAAATGGTATTTCTAGAATTTTTTTTTGAAATTTCGTTTTAATTAATTTTTTTTTGCTTTTTCAGTGGCAACCATAACAGGAAACATAGAGCGAGGCGAGCATTCAGGAGCAGGACGAGGAGATGAGCAGAGTCCTCCTGGCAATAGGACCAGGTTCAGATTGAGGACTAGACAGGCCGGACACCTCTCGGCAACATCAGCACCATTTTTGCCGACAAGAGTCACACATCTGTCCCTGTCAAGTGGGTGACTCTTATTTATGACTTTGACCTGTGTGGCCAGTGGGCTTGGGGTCCAGCTGCTCTAGCTATTCTCTACGAGCAGCTGAATGATGCTTGTTACTGGGAGACGTCGCAGATTGGCGGATACGCTTCCCTACTGCATGTAATTAATTAATTAATTATTTTTATTTCTTTTTATTTACTTTTATTTATATAATTACTTATTTATTTTTTTAATTATTTTAGTGTTGGATATATGAGTATTTCCCCACCATCGTGGTGCGGAAAGACTTCAGTGCCAGTGAACTTCCACGTTGCAGCAGGTGGGCGAACAAGAAGTGCGATAGTATCAAGCTTCCGGAGTTTCGGCAGCTGCTGGATGACTTGCATGTCATATGGAGCCCCTGGGACGACCACAGACAGTACCTCCGGTTTCACAACATTTCATTATTCAGAGGTTGGCTGCTGTGGGGGGATGTGGATGTGCCTTATATGCCAGACAGGGTCCGTTGGCAGTTTGGATATGTCCAGCAGATTCCCGATCCATCTATTTCGGGCTCACGCCCATCTACGGAGTTCATAGTACAGCAGCTGATGTTCTATCAGTCCCCAGGGCTTTCAGGGACAGCGGTCGACGGACACCCGTCCAGGGTGCTTGTGATGGCGAGTACCTACCATGGTACTTGCAGGTGTCCATTCCCCGCCTGACTTCGGCTCCGCCTTCACCTCCAGCTCCGCCTTCGCCTCCAGAGGATGCAGCTGCTGAGGATGTTGGTCCACTTCCCTTAGAGTCCAGGATGGAGAGAGCAGCTAAGCATGTCCAGGATGTCTATGATAGTCTTTTGGCAGTCGACGACATTCCTGGAGATGTCTATGATAGTCTGTTGGCTGCTTTACAGCTTTTGGACATTTAGTTGTATTATTTTTTGTATTTTTACTGTATTGATTGTATTATTATTGTTTATTAGTATAGCGAGTTTCGTTACATGTAATTATTTCACGTAATTTTTTTTAATTTAAAAAAAAAATATTTAAAAATTTCCAGAAATACACATATTTCCGAAAAGCAGAAATATGAGTTTTCCAGAAATACCTCTTGAGTCATAGCCTTCAATAGTCTATGTCATTGTGATAGCTTTTGAAAAAACATTCTAATATATTAAAAAAGTATTATTCTTAGCTGATAAATTTATCTAAAAAGTTGACGTGATCCAAAACAATACTGGTGATAACAATCCAAATAATATTTTATAGGCTAAATTATAGTTTTGGTCCCCCTATTTTCAAAAATTCAGATATTTGGTCTCCCTATTTTAAAACTCAGACATTTGGTCCCCCAATTTTAAAAAATCAAATACATTTAGTCCAAAGAAGGACCAAATGTCTTTGATTTTTTAAAATTGGGGGACCAAATGTCTTTGATTTTTTAAAATTGAGGGACCAAATGTCTTTGATTATTAGCCATAAAAAACTGAAAATTCCTCTTGGGACTAAATGTCTTTGATTTTTTAAAATTGGGGGACCAAATGTCTGAGTTTTAAAATAAGGGGACCAAATGTCTGAATTTTTGAAAATAGAGGGACCAAAACTATAATTTAGCGTATTTTATATTGAAGTAGAGATAATTATAACACATACATACAGCATGTATAATCAATCCAAATATTACCATTCCCATCTTGATAATCATTCAAACCACGTCATATAATAAAAGCAAGTCCATACTTCTTAACTCCCCCTCTACTCACCACCGGTCACCACACACAACCCAAAAGTTGCGAAAAGACCAAAAATACCCTTATTGAAAGAAAATATTCCAACTGCATCCATTTTTTTCTAGGTCGCAATAGGTATGACACTATGATACTGAATTAGTACGGTACCATAGTGTCGTGGCTTGTGTCTTGTCAAATATCCCCCATTATAGGATTTTTAGCAGGTACAATACTATAATATTGAACTGGTTCAATATCATAGTGTCGTACATCGCATTTGTACATGTGATTTTAACAAGTACGGACAAGTATGGTATTATAGTAGTGTACCAATAGGTTTTTTTTTTATGATCTTTGCTTCTTTATTCATCTCGTCAATGGTTTTGCAATACTTTATTTGTATTGATATCAAACAGGCGGAGAATACATTAAAACACAAACGCACAGATCCGAGAGAGAAGGAGAGATCTGGGAGCATGTTCCACGCGAGGGTAATTTTAGAGTATTTGAGGTTTGGGGGTGTGTGGTGAGTCGGGGGTTGTAAGAAGTATGTGCCTAAAAGCAATCAACACGATGCAATGACATCCCGATCCATTGCATCAAATAATCGGCCCATTTCACCGAAATGTTGTTTGCTATCCATTCTTCGAAGGTATTCCCTCTCGTACAAATAAGGCGAAGTATTCTCATATGAAACACAAATATAAGGCGATAGTACTAACTTCTCTCGTACATACAACTAAACTCATATGTGTGGAGCTGGAATGGAAGCTCATCATCCCATATGAAACACATAGCTCATCTTCGGGTAAATAACTGTGGGGTATAAGACCTATCCATATGGAGCACATAGCTCATATCAGATAAATATATGTGGAACTTGACCCAACCTTCTGGAGCATATGCTCATCTCAAACACAAACATTGTTAAAAAGATTTATGGTAACTAGCGATATACCCATGCATACGCACGGGTGCTGTCGTATTCTTTCTATGAATGGACTCAAAATTAAATTAGTCTGAACATTAACTTATGAAAATCAAGACAAATTTAAAGTAGACAAATTTAATTAGTCAGAACCTTACCCTGTGAACATTACTAATGAATTTAATTAGTCCGAGCCTTACTCCGTGAACATTACTGACAAATTCAATTAGTGTGAATCTAACCCAGTGACAACATTACATACACACGGGTACCACACCGTCAAAGTTCTAAAAAACGGTCCGTTACACCGAAAACGGCCGCGACAAAACTGTCTCGGTAGCGACCGTTATCGCGACAAAACGGCCGCGACAAATAATTTTAATAAAATTTACGCATTATTGTGATTAATTCACACCGCGACGACCGCGACTTGTAACGCAACAGCCGCAACGGCCGAAAACGCGAAAGCCTTAACGCGACCGCGACCGTGACCGCGACCGCTATTTAGAACCTTGCACACCGTGTTCTTTGTATGAATAATATCTCATGTAAGCCTCAGAGTAGCTCCTTTGGGATTCATCAATTAAAGTTGTGAATATGTTTCTTTTGCAAGAGGGTGGTGTTGTGTTAGTATCAGTTATTAAGCATCATTTATCATCTAATTTGTCTCTTATCCAAACTGGTGTAAGAAATTAAGGCACCAAGAATCAGCAAGAAGAGCTAATTATCTATCCATCACTCAAACAAAAGGAGGAAAAGATAATATCATTATGAATTCCTCCAAATACATTAATGTTTGAACCAATTACAGCTGCAGGATGTTGGTGCCTATCCAACATAAAATTACCAAACTTAAACTGTGAACATGATATTGTCGAACAAATCAAGAGAAAATAATGTTACAGGTTCGCTGCAAATATTTAGCATTGCTATATACATGCTTAGTTTCTGTTTTGTTCCAAGTATTGTCTTCCCTCCTTAAAACCATGGCATAGATACATTATTATGTCTTGTTAAGTCTTGACTGCTAAAAAGCTAGTGTAGCTGATAAGTTTTTACATAAAAAATCTAAAATCCGTTATATAATCAGCTAGCACACTGTCTTATATTGCACTCTTGAGCTCCTCTTATTTCAACCTGTTATATAAAAAATTATATAAATCAGATGTATATTAGTTAATATACATGGGCCTAAGAAATAACCCGACCCGAGAAGCCCTTCTTCGCGAAAAACAGAAGGTAGTTATTTATTTTTTCCATGAACCCAAGAAAACTAAATGCATAAAATTATTATACTTAATATGTGTAAAGGTAGTTATTTTTGTTTATAATTAAGCCCAGATGGAGTACATCAATACATCATGCGGTTGTATAAAAACTACCATTAAAATAAAAGCACCTATATACAAAGTTGAAAGAAGATGTTGGGGAGTTCTATTGTAAATGAGAACGAAGTTCTCACGAAAAACGTTAAATTATAAGTATAAAGTAAATAACAATATTATAAAATTTAAAATAAATTTTAGCAAAGACATTGGAATTGAACATCCACAAAAAGTCTAAATTTTTTTAACAACGTTATCTATATTCATCAGAAATATAAAAACTTAACTCATAATTAAAGAGAAAAGAAGACAACACAATTAGAAAGTGGAACACGTATGCAACTATCATGCCGACTTTGATTTAAAGCTAAACACCAATTTAAGTATGCTTTTAACACTTGTTGGTGTAAAATGATCAAAATAAAGAAGAAAACAACAATTTGGACATGTAAAAAAACACCAATTTGGACATGTAAAATTTTTTCTGCATCCTAAAGCACCCCAAAACACAATGCCCAGCATCATACTTTACGTATTTTGTCACAAAAGGTTTTTGTTTTTCATCAAACAAGTTATTGGGGAACGAACTTCCCGTATTTGAACACCTAAAATTTTTTGGGACCCTAAAGTACCCCAAAATACACTGTCAACATCGCACTTTACGTATTTTGTCACAAACTTATGATTATTTTTTACCAAACCGATTATTAATTACGAAAAAACTTCTGGTATTTGAAGAGTTAATTTTTTTTCTAAATCCTAAAGTACCCCAAAACATACTGTTTAACATTTCACTTTACGCATTTTGTTACAAAATAATTTTTTTTACACCATCAAGTACCCTAAAGCACACTGTTTATCATATCAATTTACGTATTTTGTCATTAAATTAAATCTTTTTTTCACCGAATAGATTATTCAACAACAAAATTTGCATATTTAAACGTCTAAAATTTTTCGAGACTATAAAATACCCCTTAAAATATAAAAAAGAAAAAATGCAAAACCTTAAAATATAAAATAAGTTAAAAACTGAAACCAAAAAAGGAAGAAGATAAAAAAAAAGTGAAGTAATATAAAAGAAGAAAAAAAACAAAAAAAAGTGAGGCAAAGAACCAAAAACAAAAACAGAAAGAAAAAAAAAAAGAAAGTTGGCGCCAACATTGACAAGCCGCTTATAATGTTTAGATAACTAGCATTATATAGAGCGGTGGATTCAGTTGTATAGGTGTGTGGGAAATTTACCCCACATGGTAAAAATATTTTACCTTTTTTGTTACGATTGAGAAAGAAAGAAAAACAAAAAAAAAACAAAACTTGGCTTTAAAGAAAATTACACCATTAGCATCATTCAAAAGTTCCCTTAACTTATTTTCAGGTAACGCATATGTCCCTTAACTTTTTTTTTGTAACGATTAGGTCCGTTAAATTTTAAAAACATTGTGCCGTTACCCTTTTTTTAACTTTCTGTTAAACTCTATTAAAAAAAAGTGAAGTGGCAGACGGTGCTGAGGTGGATGTTGATGTGGCTAAACAGTGATGATGTGGCAGATCCACCTATGATTTTAATTAAAAATCAATTTTTTATTCAAAACTAAAAAAACCCAAAATAACCCCAATTACTACTCATCATCCTCTTCATCTTTCCCACGTCCCTTTTCCAGATTTTCATTGACCAAATTCAACATACCAATTTACCGAGATCTTCAACATACCAAAATACCCATATGTGAACACATACCTCTTCATCTTTCCCATGTCCCTTTTCCAGATTCTGTTATGATAAGTATACTCATACCAAAATACCCAATTCTGAAATGTTAATGATAAGAAAATGAACATAAAAACCAATTCTTCATCTTAGAACAAAAAAACCAATAACTTATAACGAAATTATTGTTATTGATAACCAATTTGAATTCGAAATGCAACTGAAGCGGATCTGAAATCGAAAGTGTTGGAACAAATGTTTCACAAGCCCACAATCACACGATGAATTGCAGAGCAACACTTCACACACACACACACACGCGCGCGCGCTTTTCTGAGAGAGAGATTGTAACCGAATTGTAAGAGAAAAATAGGGAAGCGGTTAACTGATTCTATTGAAGAAAATGGTATTTATACATCACGTGTAATAGAGGACTCACACTTATTGACTAGCTCAATAAGATGCCACGTAAGCTTCACTTGCAACAATTCAAGTCCTGAATCAGTTAAAGGGAAAATTAAAAACAAACTCTAATCACAATACAAGTAGATGAGCTAAAGAAACACCAGCAAGTGCATCAGTTCTTCAGTGATATTCTGATCTGAATTACTATCAAGCTTTCAACACACCTCCCTAATTCAGATCACCCAACATCTTCATTCCAATCTTGTTCCCCAGTTCCAGGAATTTCTTCACTGTTAGAGGCTTGGTTAATAGATCTGCAAGTTGATTCTCAGTCCTGCAGTACACCAATTCCAGTTTTCCTTTTGTGACTTGGTCTCTTAAGAAATGATACTTTGTCTTAATGTGATTGCTGCGCCCATGTGAGACAGGATGCTTAGCCAAGTCAATTGCTGACTTGTTGTCCACTTTCAGCTCAATCACAGGGTTGTTGCACACTTTTAATTCTGTCAGTAGTTTTCCAAGCCATTGAGCTTGGCAAGCTCCTTGTGCAGCTGATATGTATTCAGCTTCACAAGAAGAGAGAGCCACTACATTCTTTTTCCTTGAGCACCATAAGATTGGTGCACCATTCAGCATGAATATGTACCCACTGGTACTCTTTCTATCTCCAACATCACCACTCCAATCTGAGTCAGTGAAGCCACATACTTTTGGTGCAGTATTGTTATTGCCAGGAAACAGGATTCCATAATCGATTGTCCCTTTCACATACCTCAAGACCTTCTTGGCAGCCATCATATGAGACACTCTAGGCTTATCCATGTATCTACTAATCAGGCCAACACTGAATGCCAAGTCAGGTCTTGTGTTCACCAAGTATCTTAGTGAACCTACAATCTGTTTGTAAAGAGTACCATCCACCATTGCTTCATTTTCACCACTTTTCAGCTTGAGGTTAGCTTCTGTAGGGACAGTTGCAGAGTTGCATCCACTCATCTTGAATTTTTTCAAGATGTCAGTGGCATATTTCTTCTGATGAAGGAATAGGCCACTCTTAGTCTTTACAAACTCAACACCTAAAAAGTAAGTCAAGGGTCCCAAATCACTCATTTCAAACTCATTCATCATTTCACTCTTGAATTTTTCAATCTCAGCAATATTGTTACCCATGACAAGCATATCATCTACATATAGGCACACAATGAGATGATTGCTGCTACCATCACCCTTGACATATACACCATGTTCAAATATGCACTTCTCAAATCTGAGTTGATGTAGGAAACTGTCTATGCACTTGTTCCAGGCCATTGGCGCCTGTTTCAAGCCATTCAGTGCCTTGTGTAATTTGTACACCTTCTCTTCATGCTTTTTTCAACACAAACCCAGGTGGTTGATTTACATAGACCTCCTCCTCTAATGGACCATTCAAGAAGGCTGGCTTCACATTTAGTTGGCTCATATTCCAACCCATCAAGCTAGCCAAACCAGCAACTAGCCTAATAGTCTCCATTCTTGCAACTGGTGCAAACACTTCATTGATGTCTAGGCCAGGTTTCTGTAAGAAACCTTTAGCAACAAGCCTGGCCTTGTACTTAGACACTTCACCATTAGGTTTAACTTTAGTCTTGTAAACCCATTTCACTTCAATGGGCTTCTTCTTCTCTGGTAGAGTAACCAGTTCCCAAGTCTTGTTCTTTACAATGGATCTCAGTTCCTCTTCCATAGCTGCTTTCCAATTCTTATTGGCCAAAGCATCTTCCAATGTTACTGGTTTAGTTTCAGCTAAGAGTGTACTCATTAGCAAGTCACCATTAGTGTCAACAGCAGTATCTGGGAAGACTTCATAGTCTTGTAATCTCTGAGGTGCCTGTCTGTTTCTCTGTGATCTCCTAACCTGTACTTCCTCAGCTTCTCCAGGTTCATAATTCTGCTCATCTATCAGCACAGGACTACTAGCTTCTTCATCATCATTCTTATCATTTTCAGAGTTCCAATCCCACCTTTTCTGCTCATCTATTATTACATCTCTGCTAATGATAACTTTCTTTTCTGGATCAAATATTCTGTAAGCACCAGTCACATGATAACCCACAAGCACCATTGGTTGAGTCTTGTCATCTAGCTTCCTTCTTAACTGTTCTGGCACATGTCTATAACATAGTGAGCCAAATACTCTCAAGTGTTTCACATCTGGTTTCCTTCCAAACCACTTCTCAAATGGAGTCACATGTTGAAGTCTTTTGGTGGGGCTTCTGTTCAGCAAGTATGCTGCAGTTGATGCAGCTTCTCCCCAAAAATGGTGAGGCATTTTCTTCTCTTTTAGCATGCCTCTCACCATATTTAACACTGTTCTGTTTTTCCTTTCAGCTGCACCATTGTGCTGGGGAGTATAGGGGGCTATTACCTCATGCAAAATTCCCTCACTTCTACAAAACTCACCAAATTCATGAGACGTAAATTCACCTCAACCATCTGTTCTCAAACACTTGATTGACTCACCACTTTGTTTCTCAATCATTCTTTTAAAATCCTTGAAGGTTTCAAACACATCACTCTTTCTTTTGATCAAGTATAACCATAACATTCTAGTGTAATCATCTATAAAGGAGACAAAATAGAGATTACCTCCTAGAGTGCTTGTCTCAAAAGGTCCACACACATCAGAGTGAATCAGCTCCAATTTCTGACTTGCTCTAGTTGGAACATGTGCCTTGAAAGAGTTCCTTGGTTGCTTGACTTCACAACATCCATTACACACCTCCTTAGGTACTGTTATTGTAGACAGTCCCTTCACCATCTTCTGTTTTTCTAATTGGCTCAAACTTCTAAAGTTGAGATGTGCATACTTCCTATGCCACATCCAACTCTCTTCATTGATGGAGGCTTTCATACACTTATATCCTAGAGCATCCCCTTCTACTTTGAAGGTCCTGTTCTTGGATAGGAGTGTCTTCAACACAACCTTGTTCTTGATGTTCAGTAGTTCCAAGTAGCCATCCTTCATCACAAATGAGTAGCCCTTCTCTAGCAATTGACCTAAACTCAGCAGATTGCTTTCCATTCCAGGAACATATAATACATCACTGATCACAGTTCTATTACCATTGCTCCTCTTGATCTCTACCTTCCCAATACCTTTAGCTTTAATGGATCTACAGTCTGCAAACTTGATGTTCATCGTCACTGTTTCATTAAGTTGACAAAACTAGGCCTTATTGCCTGTCATGTGATTAGAACAGCCTATATCAAGGTACCAGAATTCAACAATATTACCATCTGCATCAGCTATGGCCATCAAAGCAACCGTGTCAGTATCAGAGTCACCACAATCAACAAACTGTGCCTCTCCATCTTTGTTCTTCCTAGGAACTCTCTCATTCTCACATTCATCAGCAAAATGTCCCCATCTCTGACAGTTACAACACTGAATGTGCTTCTTATTCTTCTTTTTACCTATCTTACTATCATCATCATCATCATCATCATTATTGTTCTTACTAGGTTCCCCTTTCTCTCTGTTACCAGAATTTCCTTTGTAATTCTCCTTATTACTATTATTGTTATTTTGATTGTTCCATTTTCCCTTCCCTTTCTTCTTCCAACCACCACCTCCTTTATTAAAATTAGCTTGTAAGGCTTCCTCAGTAGCCTTCTCCTTATCAGTTACTCTTTCTTTAAGCCTAGCTTCATTTGCTTCGAGTGAACCTTGTAGTTCCTCAAGCTTCATAGTGTCTAGGTTTCTGGATTGTTCAATTGCAATCACTACATAATCGAATTTAGGAGCTAGGGTTCAGAGTACCTTTTCCACCTTTCATTGATCAGAGATCGTTTCACCATTGGTACGCATTTGGTTTGTCATCAACGTCAATTTGTTGAAATACTCTGCAATTGACTCTTTCTCTCCCATCTGAAGTAACTCATACTGCCTACGCAGTGTCTGCAACCTTACTTTCTTCAACGATACATCACTGGAGTACGCAACTGCAAGTGCGTCCCATGCTTCCTTCGCTATTTCATATTGTGCGAACTTTTCGAATGCTTCAGAATCCACACATTGATGAATCAGGAACAACACCTTGCTATCCTTCTTCTGCTGATCTCGAAGTGCTTCGCCTCCAACAGCCACGACGCCATTGCGAATGATTTCGAGAACATCTTGATAGCGGAAAACAACCTTCATTTGAATGATCCATCGATCGTAGTTTTTTCCATCAAGGATTGAAAGTTTCGCCGGAAACTGACCATTGCTTCCACCGGTATTAGCCATCCCCATCGCACAATATCTCCTAGATCGTCTTCAACCTCGATCTGATGCTAATTTGTTGGAACAAATGTTCCACAAGCCCTGCAATCACACGATGAATTGCAGAACAACACTTCACACACACACACACACGCTTTTTTGAGAGAGAGATTGTAACCAAATTGTAAGAGAAAAATAGGGAAGCGGTTAACTGATTCTATTGAAGAAAATGGTATTTATACATCACGTGTAATAGAGGACTCACACTTATTGACTAGCTCAATAAGATGCCACGTAAGCTTCACTTACAACAATTCAAGTACTGAATCAATTAAAGGGAAAATTAAAAACAAACTCTAATCACAATACAAGTAGATGAGCTAAAGAAACAGCAGCAAGGGCATCAGTTCTTCAGTGATATTGTGATCTGAATTACTATCAAGCTTTCAACAGAAAGTAATAGAAATCGCTGTTACTAGGAACGAAACAAAAAACGTATTCCACTGCCGATCCGAAAACGAAAAACCCTAACATCCATCATCCCTCTTCTTCAAAATCCATCGGTTGAACAAAAGGGGAAAACCCAGAAAACCTTCTACGAAGCTGCAGATCCCAAAACGAATCTGGAGATTGAAACTTAAAATGAAAACGAAGATCTACTGGTTACATGATTCATCGGTTTGGTTTTTTTTGGGAAGATGATGATGCAGATTTTTGTTTTTTTTAATTCTATTTTTAATAAAAAATTAATTTTTAAATAACATCCAAGTTGGAATTGCCACGTCAGTATTGTTATAGCCCACTCAGCACCGTTAACCACTTCACCTTTGTTTTTAATAAAGTTTAACGAAAAATTTAAAAAGGGTAACAGTGCAACATTTTTAAAACATAAGAGACCTATTCGTTATAAATTTTTTTTAAAGGACCTATTCGTTACCTAAAAATATAATATAAGGGACATTGAAAAATATTTTGCCTAAAAATTACTTTCCCCCATATCAAAAGAGAAGTTGCCACGTTAGCTAGTTGTTACTTTAAATAAAATAGTACTAAGAGACACGAGAGATAATGGTTTTTTTTGGATCAAACGAGACAGAACAGTTGATACCAATTTATTTTTATTCTTCTAATTTTTAATGTTCGGGCCTCTTCTAACACTTAATGAAAAGCTTAAATATTTTTGGGGAGTAAAAATGCACCTATGTGCTCCTTAAGAAATAAACTTGGCCATTAAAAAACTCAAATATTAGTTAAATTAGTTTATAGAGAGATATTTTGTTATTAAGAAAAAAATTTGGCCATTAAGAAGACTAGTTTAACCATATTTTAGGACCAACTTGATATTTTTCATATAAGTTTGAGCATTTTGTTACAAGTTTGAGTCTTTAATCTTTTTTTAGTCTTTACACATGTTTATTGTAAGATTGTGTATTCCCTAAATGCTTATTTTTTTTTTTTTTAGTAAATATTAGAGAAATGCTAACTCACATTCCCTATCACACTCTTGGGAACATACTCCCTTATATTGATTAAAATTCATATAAATCCCACAAAATCTACATAAGACCCACATGAATTTCAACTAATATAAGTTTGATAAAGACTGCGACGCTAACAATTCTCCAAGTATTAAACTAATTTTTCGCGTGCACTACAAAAAAAATTTAAGTCCACCACTAATTACACATGTATAAATTCCATGTATTTTCTTATTGAGGGCAGTGTTATTAAACCAGGAACGACCCCGGTCGGTCGGACCGTGACCCGGTAACAAGACCGGCTCGGGTTGCTTATTGGATCGTATCTGCATTAGACCCGGTGTGACCTGGTCGATTTAGGCCTTGAACCGGTGACCCGGTCGGGGTTGGCCGACCTGCAACTACGCACGGTACTGTTATTAATATTAAAAAGAACCCTAACAATTCTCCAAATATTAAACTAATTTTTCGCGTGCACTACAAAAAATTTTTAAGTCCGACACTAATTACACATGTATAAATTCCATGTATTTTCTTATTGAGGGCAGTGTTATTAAACCTGGAACGACCCGGTCGGTCAGACCGTGACCCGGTAACAAGACCGACTCGAATTGCTTATTGGATCGTATCTGCATTAGACCCGGTCGATTTATGCCTTGAACCGGTGACCCGGTCGGGTTGGCCGACCTGCAACTATGCACGGTACTGTTATTAATATTAAAAAGAAAGCCTGCGAGGGAATTGATCCCTGGTCTTCACATGGAGTACCACTTGGCTACTGCAATGTTTTGATAATAACTGCCAATTGCAATCTATCAATACTTTAACTTCACTGAAAAAAAATCTATCAATGCTTTATTTTATTTATTTTATGAATTAATCCTCAATTGTAGCATAAATGTTGACACAAACATCTGAAAAAATTTATTTTTGAAACAAAATAAATGTTGACACAAATATTTTTAAACAAAATTGTTTAATAAAATCTTAAAAAATATATTTGTAATTCTTGAAATGTTATATTAAAATATATTTAAAAAAAACTTATGGATGAATGTCTATCTTAGACTATGGAATCAAAAATAAGATTAAAAATATTTTTTTGGACATTTTTAAGGTATGAAAAAATATTCGTAGCTCTGTGATGTGTGAATTTATACACGGTACACCTATTTTTATCAGTTTTTAGTAGTGTTATGGGTCATGCGGGCCAACCAGTGACCCTTCGGTCCGACCATTGACCCAGTGACTTGACCGGGTCGATCACCGGGTCGGTTTTAATAACGTTGATTGAGGCTATTATATATTTCATAATTTCATAACTTATTATAACAAATATTAACTTTTTTTGTCAAAGTTTGATTGGCAAATTCATAAAAAAATTGAGATGCAAATCTTGAGAAAAAAACACGGCCAAACTCATCAATATCTTTTGCAGTGTTAATAATGTGTTGTATGTATTGGTTTTACCGATGACTAATCTACCGTTAGTAACATGTATATTTGCTTTTTCCGGCCTGTGCCTCTCAACAGAATTTCACCTACAAAAATCAGACTTACCTTAAGATGATCTAAACATAGTTACAGCTGTGACTAATCCTTATTGGTCCAAACTCGTCATGTTAACTCTTTTCAAAAAGAAAAAAATACTCATCATGGTTTTTGACAAAAAAAACTCATCATGTTAATAATTACTACAAGTATTTTTTTTTTGGTATTACTTAATTACTACAAGTATATATTACTGTTTTTTTTTTACCATGTCATTGGTGCGTAGTTTCCACCAACTTTACCGGTGACTAGTCTACGCCGGGAAGCCTGGCTGGCCACGAGTTTCCGACTTTGCCGACCCGTGTGGTTCTCCCCTCCCAATAGAGTTTCTGCCGCAAGTATATATTACTGTAATAAGGCTCACTAAAAAACAAAAATAAAATAACAAGAGTGATGTTTAACCCGACTGTAGTATCCCGAGCCAGTCTCGAATATTTTTTTAACCAATCAAATATCTGCATAACTATACAGGATTGTTTCTAAAAATTAAAAGGAAGAGAAGCCTGACACATCACTTCGGGAGGGATTCGGGAGAATCTTGTCGGGCCGTATATAATTTCCGATAAAATAATAATTAAAAATTTAAAACCCTAAAACCCTAAAACATCACTCAGCTGAAACAAGTCGTCAAACAACGCAAAGCTGAAGTCGCACGCAGGGCTGAACACGACGGAAAACAGAAAAGTTCGCCGTTAACGGAGGAAGCAAAATCGCCGGAAAATTCAGCTCAGGTTTTCTTCTTTTTCCTTCCCTAATTCTCCTTTCTCTCTCCCGGTGCGGCCTTGTAGCGCGTGAAACGCCGCAATTCTGGCCGTACCCTTAAACAGCGACGCTATAACTGAAGAGCGCTGTTCCGACGCGATAGGAACACTATAAGATCTCCTGATTATGCAAGAGCACATATTCTGCAGCCAGTGCTGCAGTGTTTTCAATAAAACTCTAAATTCAACAATCTAACTGATTCTCGAAAATGCAGATTTTTAGGTTTTGATAACTGTGATAGATCATGGAGAACACTGAAAATCATTTAAGTAATGATGATACCTGGAAAAAGTAAGCTTATTTCTCTGTTTGTACTTGTATATCCATCAATTGCTAGTAGCTTTGTTAGGTTTAGTTCGTGTAACATTCAACTTCTTTATTGGGTTTGCAGAGAGGCATCTCAACTTGCTGCACTGTTGAAAGAAATGAAGGAAGGACTTGATAATGTTAAGCGTAAAATTCAGTCTTTAACTGCCAAGGTTTGATCATTTGATGCAATATTTTTGCTTCAAGTTTTTTTTTTCTTAATCGCTTTCTCATTTTTGGATCGAGATTCTCTAAATTCACAATTCATAATTCCCTGCATGCGCATGCGTTTAGGCTACAATGTGATGAGAGAGAATTTGTAAGGGATTGATGAATTAGAGAAAGACTCAATTTAGCCTACACGCAGGTGAATGTAGGAGACTTTAAATTTAGAGAATCCTTCTCCCTAATTTTTGACATATCAAGTACGCTCATAGGGTTACAACCTAGGAACCGATACAAAAACGGACAGGCATACACCGATAATAGTTTGAGAAAAATGGAAGTAATTGTAGTGTCGGACACCAGACACATCTTCAATCTAAAGTGTTGGTGCGACATAGGTTACAGGTTTAGATCCTTCTATAGTTTGGACTTGGAGTTTGGTTCTGTGTTGTCTATTTTCATCGACACTTCTTTCTCGTTTCCACATAGCAATGCTACTACTATAGCCTTTCTGGAATATCATTGGTTGATAAACTATACTTAATAGGAGCAATAAAAAATTTGATTTTTGATGTGTCCCTACATGTCTCTTATGGCAGGTTAAAGGCCAAGATTCTACAGCCGATGGATTTAGCTATCTCGAAGCTAAAAATTTGCTGCTTTTGAATTATTGCCAATCCTTAGTTTATTATTTGTTGCGAAAGGCTAAGGGATTTTCGATAGAAGAACATCCTGTTGTTCGAAGTATCGTAGAGATAAGATTATATTTGGAAAAGGTCTGTTTCTTTTGTGTGTTAATCGTCAGTGTTAACTGTGTATATTTACATAAGGTAATGTGTATTTGACATCCAGTTCTTTGTTGCAGATTCGTCCAATTGACAAAAAACAACAATATCAAATCCAGAAACTAATTAAAGTTAGTGAAAATGCAACAAGTGATACACCAAACGAGAAGGAGCCAGTTGCATCCAACAAGAGTGAAGACGTGACAAAGTATCGTCCAAATCCTGATATGCTTGTTAGCAAAGTAGATCCAACCCCTCAGGTGAGTGTATTTAATAACATCAAGTTCAAAATTTGGTATTCTGTAGTGCGGTAATATGATGCAAAATATATTTTTCCTTGGCCTCTCTGACTTAATTCAATTATGCTATAGGATGGCCATGATGCGTATCGTGCTGTTAAATTTGCCCCCACATCTGTGGATATAGATAAACCTTCAAAGCAAGAAAGAAATGCCTTGCGGAGAGAAAAAGAAATTCTGAAACAAGCTAAGCAGAGTGATTATATCAGGACATTAGTGAATGATATGGAAGAAAGACCTGAAGAGGTGACTTTATTAGTTTATTTTGAGTGTGGAATCATAACAACCTAATGAGTTTATGTAATAGTTTGTGCTGGATGCTCAATGAACAGATAAGAGATTTTGAGGGAGCTAGCAGAGAAGTTGATAGATATGTTAGCAAAATGGAAGAGCGTGCTCGGCAAGAGGAGGAGCTGTTCAATCGTGCTCCTCTTACGAAATTAGAGAGGAAGAGAGAGAAATACTTGAAGAAAGCAACAAATGGGTATATGGAATTGGCATTGCCTGATATTTCTAGTCATAAAAAGCTTTGAATGTATGGTGACATATTTATTTATTTATATTCCCTTACATTTGTGTTTATTCTTTTTCAGGATGCAAGGTCTAACAGAAAGTTTCTTTGATGAAATCAAAACAATTCCCTTTGAAGATAATGATGGAGAGAAATTAAAGGGTTCCAATGATGGTAGCAGCAGAAATGGGAGGATGAAGAAGCGAAAGGCATGTACTTTTGATGCTTCAAAAGTTAAATGTGGAAACCTATAAAAATATTTTTTTTTAAACTTCGCATATGAAAACTTGTTTCAGTTTTACTATGGTGGATGTGGTTTATGATCTGTTGCGCCTGCATTGCATATAAGAAACCTTATTATTTGATTTTGATGGTTACCTTTTAGATACTTTATCTGCTGGCCATCTGTACCTTGTGGCTAACAAAGAGTCCATTCAAATAAATATATGCAATATACCATTTTATGTGATCGCCCCCATGCTGTCAAGCCTCATAGATGTGCATTAAAATTTTAGAACATTGGGATCTTTATTTTCCAAATGTGTGTTATTTCCAAATGGAGGTGTGGTGATTTGTTTATTGGTCTAGTAATGGTGGTTATGTCACACTCAACCAATTTCTGGTTATGAATAATTTCTACTGTATGAACCAGTTACATAGATTGTTTTGAGCTATATACTAAACAAAATAATCAAAACTGATTTAAAGTTGACCATGGTAAGAAATACAAATAAAATGCCCTTTGAAATAATTTACTCACCAACTCTTTTTTCTATTGATTTTGAAATTGAATTCCTTCCTCCAACGGGCGTACACTTTTCCTTTCCTTTTTTTTTGTTCGACAGATTTAATTTCCCGTCAGGAAGGAAAAAATATGTTTCCCCTCTAGTTCTACGCCCTTTTCGTTTTAACTACTTTGACATCCTTTGTTACTGTGTGTGTTATGTATGCAAATGAGTGGTTGAATTCTACTTCTACTGTTTCAGTTGAGCCATACTAACAATTTCAAATTCCATGCAGAGGAAACATTGAAGGAAGAAATGCTCTCTGGAAAACACTGCATGCTGTAGGACCAATACAAGGAAATGTTAAAGCTACAGAGTTTCCTCTCTGCTTGTTTCACTTTCTGGGTTCTCTTCTATATCTAGTAAGGAGGTGTGGAACTGTGTCTAAACAAGTAGGCTTTGTAGGCTTTAAATTTATTATTATTGTGTTGTTATTCGTCAACAAAAAAACCTAATCTTCCCGGGTGCTTAGTTTTTTGGGAACTTGGACTTGAGATTCTACAAGAAATGAAAGAGTGTTTTTGGGCTGTTATCTAAATGCACCCAATTGAAACATGGATTCTTTTCAGCCAGTTTTATATATTTAGGTGAATTGAAGTGCATCAAGCTTCATATTTACTGAAAGCAGAGTTTCTATTTTGCGTTTTCAATACTCCTCTCTGTGGCCCCCAATTGGTTCTTCTGTAAGTTGGATTCATCGCCCCTCTCAAGTCAAAACAGTAGTGTTCAGTATTATTACTCTGGAATTTGTTGTGTTTGATGATTATAAACACTTTACGCTCATAATGTGTCTTGTAAACTCATTTGCTGTATCACTGTATGGCATAAAAAATACCCCCTCCCCCCTTGTATCAATTGTTTAGATAGTGCCAAAGGGAGCTATTGTAAATAGAGAAATGCTAGCAACACTCTCTTTTTAATACTCTCCAATAATGACCGGTTAAATTTCACGTGGGACCCACTAAATAAATGAGTCCCATTTTCAAAGTGGTGGGACCTACATGAATTTAACCAATCATAGAGTAAGTGTTAGAGAGTGTTAAAAAGAGTGTTGCTAGCTCCAAGTATAGTGTTATTGCTATATTATGCTGTTCATAATCATGTATCAACACTATATAACTAGATCTGTCAATGGGCCAAGCCTGGCCCGGCCCGGCCCATAGGGCCAAACAGCATATGCGGGCTGGGTCGGACCGGCCCATATTTTAATGGGCTGCATATTTTATGGCCCAGCCCAGCCCGCCATCAGCCCATGGGCCAAAAATCATTGAATTTTTAGAATTTTTACCAATTTTTTCTACAAAAATGAGCAACACACATACATAAATAAATCTGTTTCGGCTCAAACAAAGCCAATTTAAATCCGTTTTGGCTCTAGAAATCGCCATGAATAATACATTAATGCTTTGTCCATAACCATAAGCATCCAAAAAGCAGCCTAAATTTGTCTTGGCTTTACAAAATACTTTGTCCATAAGTAGCCAAAATAGCTCAACACAATATATCTTGGTCCAAAAACTAAAGCTTAACAACATTAAAGCAAAAAGCTACAAGTTCCAACAGCAGCAACGAATATTTAACTAATATCCAACAGCTTTATCTCCTCTACAAGTTTCGGCACATCTACAATGAATGATACAAATGAAGTCAATGACAAAAATAATGCAACCAATTACCAGAAATCAATAACAAGAGATTTTTAATTTAGTATTTACCAGATGGTCCAACTTCTGTATAGCCGTGCAACCAATTACGCGTGCAAATGAGGGCTTGCACAGTTTCAGGAAGTAAGCTATTTCTATATTTATGCAAGATACGACCCCCGATGCTAAATGAAGATTCAGAAGCAACTGTTGTGATTGGAATGCTAAGAAAGTCACAAGCCATAATTACGAGTTGAGGGAATCGACTCTTATTTATCTTCCAATATTGGAGGATGTCAATATCATTCCCATCAAGACAAGGCTCATTTAAATATATTTCCAATTGAGACTTGCCATCATTAGAAGCCTTTTGTCTCCTTTCTTTGTTGTATTCCTAGAGTTAGACATGAAAAAAATGAAGAGTTAAAGGCAAATTAATATCAAAAAAGAATGAAAAGGAGCATTATAATAGAATAGGCTACTGTCATCACATAGCATTAATAGAAAGTCATTATAATTGAAAAGGAGCTGGTACCCGTAGAGCTACTGTCATCACATAGCATCACATAGCATCATAGAATATTGTGTAAATTAAAGAGCTAGTCTTGCATTACCAAAATTGGATAGATATAGGCTACAACAAAGCATTAATAGAAAGTCATTATAAGTGAAAAATGTAAATATATAAAGAGCTACTGTCATCACAGAATATAGGCTACTGTCATCACATAGCATTAATAGAAAGTCATTATAAGTGAATAATGTAAATATATAATGAATAATGAATAGATATTGAATAATGTAACTAACTAAATTTACCTCGAGATATGATGAGCTGTCTATTGAGGGAGATTGAGTGTCTCTTGATGAACTAGATAAAGATGACGGTGATGCACTTGTGTTGTTGGCATATTCACCAAAGAGACTATACAAACTTTTCAACTTGTTCACCTTATCTTCATACTCACTTGGATAAAGTTTT
This sequence comes from Astragalus membranaceus, assembly GCA_039519185.1. Classification (NCBI taxonomy): domain Eukaryota; kingdom Viridiplantae; phylum Streptophyta; class Magnoliopsida; order Fabales; family Fabaceae; genus Astragalus; species Astragalus membranaceus. The sequence continues at coordinate 10,130,482 of CM076852.1, forward strand.
TTAAAACAAAAAGTTATAAAATCAAACTTTGATGTTGGGTCAAAAACACATCCAAGAGCAAGATTGACCGAATATTCACTCCAATACTTTTCAAATTTGAGCTTCAGCCATATCTTTGATCACATCATCTTCACTATTCAAATTTTCGTTCAATCCCATCTCTATAAGTGCAAATTGTGTGAAGTATAAGTTTGAGGTTGGATAAGATGACCCGGATATTAAGTTTGTAATAGTATAAAATGGCGCCAAGAAAGGACAGATCTTCTCCGCTCTATCCCACTCTTCATGGCTTGGGCAAATCTTGTAGTTCTTATCATTGAAACTCAAGTTTATGAATGCCCGTCGATACTTAATGGCACTTTGAAGCATCATATACGTAGCATTCCACCTAGTGGAGACATCCATCCTCAAGAAACCACCACTTACATCATCTAGATGCACTTCTTTAATACATGTTCTGAAATCCCTCAACCTCCCCTATGAAACCTTCACATACTTAACACTTTCTCGAATCTTATGCAAAGCCTTCCCAGCCGCCTTCAAACCATCTTGAACTATGAGATTCAATATGTGTGCACAACACCGCACATGAAAGTATTTACCTTTGCTTAACGGTGCATCTTGCAAATTAAGCCTATCTTTCAAAAAGCTTACCATGCAATCATTAGACGAGGCATTATCTAATGTGATAGAAAATATTTTTGTTGATATCCCCCAATTCTTCAGAGCTTCAAGTACTTTTCTAGATAATTCCAATCCTGTATGTGAAGCATCTAAGTGGCAAAAGGAAAGTAATTTGCTATTTAACTTCCAATCATGATCAATATAATGAGCAGTGACAGTCATATAACCTTGTGTTGTTACAGCTGTCCATACATCAGAAGTAAGACAAATTCTACTAGGAATAGATGCTAACACACTCTTAAGCTTATTCTTTTCAGTTAAAAACACACCCATGCAATCATCTTTTGCAGTGTTTCTAGAAATTGATTGAAACTCAGGATTCAAGACTGTGTTTACCACCGAAATCCCCTCATACTCGGCGTAGCTAAATGGAAGATCATGTTTGATAATAGCTTTAGAAAGTGCCTCTCTATAAGCCGTACTATCAAATTTCTATCTCTTCAACAATGTAGCTTTATTATCCAACATGACTCCCACATCATTAAACTGAGGAGTTGAACCACATTTAATAGCATGGCGCCGTAAATGATTGCTACCACCGGTAGATTTGGAAGAATACAATTTCCCACAACCCTTACATTTAGATTTCTGCCCCCCTCCATCTTTTCAAAATATTTCCAAACCTCAGAGGCTTTTCTCCCGGCTTTCTTAGTCTTAACATCATCCAAAATCTCATCAACTTCCATAATTTCCAAATCATCTTCAGAATCAACTTCCATAATTTCCAAAACATCCATAACTACAAATATATTAAATATATTAACAGAACTACAACCGGGGTATTAAAAGAACTACAAACATCCATAACATCCATAACTACAAACAGGGTATTAAAAGAACTACAAACATCCATAACATCCATATTAACAGATATATTAACACTTTTCCCATTGTTTTCTAATGTAGAAGCTTTCCCTTAAAATTTCACTGTGCTTCACTTACATGATGCCTTCATTCGTTTTTTTATTCATATAGAACCACACCCAACAGCTAGACAGTATACCCCTTACACAAATCAAGTCATGAAAGCACACCTCTAAAAGCTAGAAACCAAAATACATCTGTCACAGTCATTGTAAAAGTTGCTATGTATGGTGAACTACAAGACCAAGCCGAACAAAGATCATGACATGAGAAAGATCATCCAAAACAGATATATTACCGGAAGGGAGAGGAAGAAAGAGGTACCTAGCGAACGGACAGAAGTAGCAAGGTCACGATGAGTGATGAACTGATGATGAACTGATGAGTGATGAACTGAAAGATGTACCTAGCGAACGGAGATGAGTGGAGAGGGAGAACGGAGATGAAGTTCTGATGAACTGAAAGAGGTAACCTAGCGAACGGTGATGAACAGAATGACGTGATGAACTGATGATGAGAGTCGCCGATGAGTGGAGGGGGAGAAGGAGAAGCAGCCAAGCAGGGAGAGGAGAGCGGCGCTAGGGTTGGAGAGAAGGAGAACTGATGATGCGTGAGCGTGAATGCGTGTGTGGTGTGTGGGCTGTGGCCGTGCGTGTGTCACTTGTGTAAGTTGTGTTGTTATGTCATTGGATTTGGAATGCTGTCAATGGGCCAAATTGCCAAAACAACGCCCAGCATGTGTGTTGTTGGTGTGACTAATTTTTGTTAAAATTGAAAATTACAAAAAAAAAAACAAATCGGGCCAGCCCACCAATCCATGGGCCAGCCCGGCCCAGCCCATATATAAGATCGGGTCGATCGGGCCGGGCCAAAAAAGATACCGTTTGATTTTGGGCCTCTATTTTTAGAGCCCATCCCAACCAAAAAATCGGGCTACTGGGCCGGCCCACTGGGCTGGGCCAAAATTGACAGCTCTATATATAACAAAACACTTTTTTTGACACTCTTTGAACACACTCTATTAGTTGAAATTTATATAAATCTATTTTTGCATGATTTAGTAACTTATTTGAATTTTAATTTATAAGATTGTGTGTTGGGAAGAGTAGAGAACATTGAAGTTTTGCTAACACTCCCTTTGAGAATAACTTTGATTTATATTTTTTGAAATTTGTGCTAACTGTTTAAAGCAGGTTTGGATTCTCCCTTCACTCTCTCGATCATCCTCTACATTCTCTCTCTCTCTCTCTCTCTCTCTCTCTCTCTTAAAATACATAAAATAATATATTTAAGAGAGAAAAAGTAAGAGAGAAGACAAGAATTTATGAGAGAGATAGAGAGTGTAGAGAATGCTATGAGAGAGATAGAGAGTGTAGAGAATGCTTGAGAGAATGTAGGAGAGGATCTGAATTTGTTTAAAGCTTGTTTCAGCAAAAGATATAACATGAGCCGTTCGATATTGATCGATGGTCAAGATTGTTTAATGCATGGGTGATTTTAGTATGCCAATGAATCTGTGTTCAAAAATATTAAATTGGTCAAACACTCAACATGACTACAATGACTTGGTTTTTGCATTTTAGGACCAATTTGGCAAAAAAGTTATAAGATATAAATACGTTATTTTTCTAATGAAATGGAGACATCTAATTGAACAAATAACCTCCACTTGGCAGAATCATTGAGTTCAATCACCATGCCTTCCACCTGCAGATCCAGTCAAATTCATGTGAGATTTTTCTTCTTAACATTATAATAATGAATAACTAACTTTTTGTTAAGTCATTCATATAGGTAAGCAAGATGAAGCATATTCTGTTATGCTAGTAGTTGGTTCTACTTATGAGAATATAAAAGAGGCAGCACACCGTGGACAAAAATCGTTTATTATTTGATGAGATAGCTTTGTTTTTGAGAATGTTATCTTTGAGATTAACTTCAAATTTGTTATTGATGGCATACACTCCACTCTAGATGTTTATATGTTTTTTCCCCTCAATAAGTTAGTCTAGTCGGAAGGCTAGCAAGAAGGAAAGTTACAATCATCTTAATTATAACCCATGATCACTCCCAACTAATTGCGGACGTAGGACCTTAGGTTAGAAGTGCAAATTTTTGTAAAAACACGCATTGTTAAAAATGTCGATAAATTGAGTGATATAGTGAAACAATAACCCAATAAAATAAATTTAGAGATTTAAGTGCAAACTTTTAAATTGAGGGGGTCAAAATAATTTTTTTATAGAGCAATAGATGCATTTATTTATATTTCAGGGGTGCAAGAGACCCTATGAATTACTGATTTAAATCCACTCCAGTTAAATTTCCTACATTTTAACCACATGTAAGGACCTTTGGGTCTTTTCATTACAAAAAAACCTCAATTTATTTTTTACTTTCTCACATTTATATTAAATGCAGGACCCTGTTTTCAAATGTAGGGGATCACAATCCGCTTAAGACACACTTGAAACTAGGTTACTCCAAATGTTATTGTGTTCGAGTTCATTATCATTGTATCGTTTTGTAAAAACTCTCATGTCGAGTTTATTAAAATGTAAATTAACCTGATTATTCGTAATTTAGCTAAGGGACTCATATATAAAATTAATCCTTAATTTTTCTATCATATTCAAACATGTATTCCTTAATTATTAATGAAATGCAATTGTGTTTCATCTAAATAAAAAATAAAATAATTCGTGGCTAAGCTGGATGGAATTCTTCTTTGTAAGAATTTAAAAGAACAAAGCATACTCTTGAGGGAGTCATTGGCAACAAGAGTTCAAATAGTATTTGAAAACTTATTCCTTCAATTATTTTATTGTATCATATACACCTTTTTGGTGGTTGAGACTTATGATCAAATATTATGGATAAAAAATTGAATGGTTATCTAGAGAGAGATTTTAATTAATATCAAAGGGATGATCATATTCATAGAAATATAAATTAAGAACATAAAGGCAAAATTTGGCAGTATTTGGAGGACTATGTCTCCTTCTTTGGTAGTTGATTGAAGTAGACGCTTCATAATAGGCCTTGCATTTCTTTTACTTGTTTCTTTTTTCCTCTGACTCTCACATTGGTTACTACTAAGACAATTTCAGATTCAAGATATGTTGGGGAAAATAAATTGAATCAAATTGGAGATTAGTTTTTTAAGAAAAGATATTTTAATCTTCCATGGAGTGCTCACAACTCATGAATGGATTTTTTGTGCATCTATTGATGTGTTGACTTTGAAAATTGAAAATAAGATATTATTAGTCCCTAATAAACCCTAAATTTAGTATCTAAATTTAGTCCCTGAAGTTTAGTAAAGTCCATCTCATTAGTTCCTCAAAAGGAGTACTTATGAAGTTTTAGGGACTAGTTAGACGAATTTCATAAATTTTAGAGACTACTTGTTATTTTCATATATTTTAGAGATTAAATATGAAATATATGTAAGTTGAGGACTAAAATTGATAATTTACTCAATGATATGATTTGAGATGATTGCAAATGGAGGAGTCATCCATCTTTTCATTAGATCTTCAATATGTTCTACATTTGGTGTGCTTTTAGCCATTCTCCATTTAACTTAAGGCTATTTTTGGTAAGTCAAACCATTAGCTTATTTTTTTTGACCAAAGAAAATTTATGGTGTTTCATTCAAAAGCAAAGTAGCAATACAAGTAGGACTATAATAAAAAACGTGGGAGCTAGCATAATTCCTTAATGCTCTAGCTAGAGTATAAGCCACAAGATTTGCTTGCCGCCTGACAAACCTAACTGTGTAGTTTCTTAAAGACGATAATAAGTTACGACAAATTCTAATAATAAAGCCATATTCAGTTACAAAGTTACACACACCACGAATTCCATCTACAACCGCTTTGCAATCAAACCCGATGGTGACTCGTTGAATGTCTAACACTCGCAACCAATTAACGACTTCCAATAAACCCAGAGCTTCCGCTTCTTGAGGGCAAGGCTTGCCAATAAACCAAGTTGACTACTTGGTTTAGGACAAACCCACGATATATCGTCTCGCCTGCTATTTGACGTGGACAGTAGATCATGAAGCAATTTGGAGCGCTTCGCCTGTTGCCAACAATATAACAAGTCCAAAGCACACTGCACGGAAACACGAGTCGGCTTCTCCACATTCTCCCAAACTTTCTCATTCCTCCGCTTCCAAAGACCCCAAATCAACATTGCGAAACACTTCCTGGCCGCATCTGGTAATGAAGAGAGAATATTAAAGAAACTAACCTTATAACCCTCAGCATCATGAGCCACTGATTGTATGGAATTCCAAAGCCCAGCTGAACGTCAAACCTCTTCCGCTTTATTGCAACCGAAGAAGGTATGCCATTCATTTTCATCATGCAAATCACACACTGGGCATACTCCTAGACAGTCAACACCGCGCCTACGGAGATTGAGATGGCACAACAAAACACCACGAGCAGCACGCCAAAGATGAATGCGAACTTTATGGGGTACCTGCAAATTCCAGAGTTGTTTCCAGTCACCTGTAACACGCATCTCAGAGCTGTCTATTAATTCATTCATCGCCGTATAATATGCAGATTTTACAGAATAAAGACCATCACGACTTTTATTCCAAATCAGCTCATCCTCCTCACCCCTACACCGAAGTAGGGTTCCCAGAATCCTATGTCTGTCCACCGGATTGAAAATTTGCCCAAGAAGTTGTGTATTCCAAGAACCATCCCCCGTAGCAAAGAGGGCACTAACAGTTAAAGACTCATATCCCGGAATCATAGGAGAAGTTATAAATGGCGAATCCCCTCCTTTGACCCAAGGATCCCTCCAAACATTAATAGTAGTACCATTTCCAATTTTCCATCTTGCTCCAAATTTAACAAGTACCTGTGAAGTGTGGATGTTACGTCAAACATAGCTGGGATTATGGCCCATGCCAAGAAGTTCCCATTCGGAAAATATTTAGCTTTAAAGACACGAGTAACAATAGCATCTGTGTGTTGGTGCTTAAACGCCAACCTTGCTTCCGTAGCATTGCCAAATTAAAGCCATGAAAATGACGAAAACCCATACCACCAAATTCCTTCCTCATGGTCAATTTGTCCCAATTCAGCTAGTTGATGCCCCAATTCAGTCAAACCATTAGCTTATATAGTGCATAAATTTGTAGTAGGTGTTTTATAATTACTAGCTTATAATATTTTTTTACTGGCTTATAGCATTTTTCAAATGCTACTTGAAGTAGCTTTTGAACTTTTAACCAATCATAAAATTTTCTTTCATTTTTATCCTTATTAATTTAATTAAATCGTTCATCTTTATTAAATTAAATAAGAGACTACCAAACCTTATTCTCTCTCTCTCTCTCTCTCTCTCTCTCTCTCTCTCTCTCTCTCTCTCTCTCTCTCTCTCTCTCTCTCTCTCATGAAAAATATCATTCTATATTTATCAGTTAGTTCAACGATAAATTTTACCACACACTTTAAATTTTATATGTCAACTTAAACCGTTATAAGCTAACTTATCCGATATCTACTACTATTTACCAAATATAGCCCTAGTATTGTATGAAAACAAAATCAGTCGTATTTGTTTCGAAATTCATACGAATTCATTTAACTCATACGACCCTGTATAATGATTATACAAAAAGTATTTTTTATCGTGTGCATTTGCATACGAATAATTTATTCTTGTATTAGAGAATTTTCATATTAAATCAAACAAAATAAAATAATTATTAAAAATTTTATGAACTATTTATGAGTTTTCTCTCTTTTTAATTTTTTTTTAATAAATTTTTTAGTCTATGATTTTCCCAATTAAAATTTCTACTAAAACCAAGTATAGTAGGATGTTTGTAAATAGTTACTAAAATATTAAATGATTATAACTTTGTTTTATTTTTAGTTTATTTTTTTTATTATAAAATTGAACTTTATTAATTAAAACATATTTTTGAAAGTATAAAATTTAATGTTTTCTATTTCAATGAAGTATCCTTGTACGATTACAATTTGATAAGTCTAGAGAGTGGGATTAATAAGTTGTAAGACACATACTTCTTTTTAAACCTGATCGAGTCAAATTTATATGTGAGATTTTTTTTCTTATCATTATAATAATGAATAAATAACTTTTTTTTTTATAAATAATTCATAGCAAGGCAAGATGAGGCATATTCCGTAATATATGCTAGGTTCTACTATACTAAAAAGAAGCAGCACACCATGTAGAAATTGTTTAATACTTCTAAATCTCTAATGGTAATTAAAATTTTAGATTCAAGTTTTTTATTAGGATACTCTCATATTATGTCATCCACACTTTTTAGTGATTGGGGCTTGTGAACAATATTAAGAATAAAAAAGGACTATTGATTTAAATAAAATAAATGTGTGTGGTGGTAGTATATATCAAAGAAATAATCATACAAGCTAGAAAAATATGAAATAATTTAGGTAGTTCAGATACTGAAATTGCAAAATTTGCTTCTAATTTCATCTCTAAGTGCCAGCGACGCCAAATTTAGTGACCAATCTCTCTAATTTCTGTGCTATTTTAGATTTTTCTAGCATTGTATTGCTCAAATAGTATTTGAAATTAAACTTGCTCCTTCAATTATTTTCTTGTATCAGATACACCTTTTTGGTGATTTTTTTTGGTTCGGACCATCGCTGGCTACCCACGGAGTGTCCCAACGCTTTCAACGAAAGACTAATCTCCGCTCGTGCTTTGGATCAAATTTCGCATTGACCAACACCGAGTTTGTCCACTGCAGGAATCGAACCCGGGAGCACCGGGTCGACTTCCCGTGTCCTAGGGTAGATTAAGCCACTAGGCCAACGGTGTTGGTTTACACCTTTTTGGTGATTGAGACTATATGATAAAATATTATGGATAAAATATTGAATGATTAGATGTTAGTTTTTTTTTTATAAGAAAATGAATTATATATATCAAAATATTACAGGAGGAGTATTAGGTGTACTCCAACCCAAATACAAGAATGTCAACTAGAAGTTTTAGCAACCATAATACAAGATAAAGGGGAAATCAACCAATCTGAAATAGAAGCACCTCTTGCTACACAAGCTTTCCCCATACACCAACCCCATGATATATGCTTGATTTCGTTGATAACACCATGAGAATCCTTCACTGCTCCTAGAAAGATCACATTGCTCCTTTCTCACCAAGTAATCCAAGTAGTTGCTAACCAAAAAATAAGATGCATGTTTTTTTAATAGTAGATTGCGAAACATGATGGTAGTAATCCCAAAAATGTTGCAAACCTGTGGAATCTTCATCAACAGCAATACCCACCCACCTTAAGATTTCTTTCCAAACGCTTTTGACGAAAGAACATTGAAAGAAAATATGATACCCGATCTCATCAAAACAGTCACAAAATGGGCAACGATTATTACTAATAATCACATTCCTTCTAACAATATTATCTCTTGTTGGCAAGATTATCTCTTGTTGGCAAGATTATCCAAAAACAACCGCCAGCAAAACAAAAACAAAGCAACTTTGGAAGGATAGGGCATCCACCAAGTCACCATGCAAAGGACTATTGGACAATAAATTGAGTTTATGTATACTCCACTTCCACCTATCAATAGTGTTTTCCATCAAATGCACGTCAAATAGAATAGTGTTCAAAGAATGAAGTGCCTCTGTTTCCAGAGGCAATAACTGTTTGGACCATTTCAAATCCCACCTCCATCTCCCCAACTCCCAACACCCCATTTTCCCACCACCTCGTTCTTAAGAGAGGAAATTGCAAACAACTCCGGAAAGACCTCCTTCAAAGGATTGAGGCCAATCCATTTATTATGCCAAAAAAGAATAGAGCTCCCGTTACCAACAAAACAAGCCACGGACTTATGAAAAAAATTCTGGTTTGGCACCAAATCACAACCCAACAACATCAAATCCCTCCACCAAATAGAATCATTCCGGCCCCACACTCTACAAAAATTACAAGATTGCTTTGCAATTAAATCACCATATCTAAAAGATAAAACCTCCCTCCACAAAGCATTGGAATCATGAATGCAACGCCATTTCCATTTTGCAAGCAAAGAGATGTTAAAAACTTCTAGGTTCTTCACTCCTAAACCACCTTCCTTTTTAGGTTTACAAATATCCTCCCAAGCCACCCAACAAATCTTCCTACCCTCATCATTAGACCCCCAAAGAAAATCTCTCTGAATTTTCGTTAACTCCTTGATAACTACTTTAGGGGCTTTGTAAAAAGAGAAGAAGTACAAATGTAAGCTTGAGAGAACAGAGTTACTTAAAGTTACCTTTCCACTAATTGATAGGTGACGACCCTCCAAGATGATAATTTTGCCCACATAGATTCAACAACTGGTTGCCAAGTGGAATTGCGACGAGGATTGGCACCAACCGCCACACCAAGAAACTTGAACGAGATGCCCGTTGTACTACGAGAAAGGAACACTGAGGCTGAATTCCAACCCATTAGATGCTACTGAAGATTCAACAATTGGTTGCCAAGTGGATTTCGACCACGTGTCTCACTTACATGAGATGCTGCTGAAGATTCTCCCTCATTATAGCATTCCAATTCCAATTGTTTCACAAAATCTTCAGGTGAATTCCAACCCATTAAATCATTCTTTAAGAGCTCCACAGAATTCTCCACAAAATCCTCCTCCATAACCACCTTTCCTTTATCATTAACCTCTCCATTATTCCCCCCTTTTGAATTTGAATTTGAACATCCAATTAATGAGTCACTTAATTGCACATTGCACATTATTACCATAACCGTCACCTTCAACCTCCTCATCGGAATCTTTTTCCGGCAGCCCCTCCGACCACCCTTCTCCACCGTCAAAAGAACTGTCATCGTCCTCAGACTATTGAGATATGCCTAGTAATTCTATTGCTTGTAATTATAGTAGGTGTAGTTAGAAACCTAGTCGAAATGGGCCAGTCGAATGGGCTAGTCGAAATTATGGGCCTGGGCCTGTTTCATTGTATATATATATACTGATGTCAGTAGCATGTAATTCTAACCTACTTTTATGAAATTCAGTGCAGCTTTTACCTAATATTATATTGCCCTACTTATTCCTCTTGTCCCTAGCGCCGCCACTTCCTTTTCTTCTCTCTTTTACGTGTTTTATCCCCAACAAACTGGTATCAAGAGCTTGTTAGATCCTTACAAAATCTATCAAGATTCATGGCAGCGCGAGACAACTCTGGTGGAGGTATTCCGGGGAACCTCCCAATCTTCGACGGAAAGGATTATGAACGCTGGTGTGCGCAGATGAAGGTGCTGTTTCGATATCAAGATGTTCTTGATGTTGTGAATGATGGTGTTCCACCCTTGGCAGCGAACGCCACTGAAGCGGTGAGGAACAACCACCATTCGCTGAGGAAGAAAGATGGAAAAGGGCTGTTTTTGATTCACCAATGCGTTGATTCCAACATCCTGAACCTGATCATCGACTGTGATTCAGCAAAGGCAGCTTGGGACATCCTAAAGAACTCGTATGGAGGAGCAGATAGGCTGAAGAAGATACGTCTACAGTCGCTCAGGAAGCAGTACGAGGGCTTGAAGATGACAGATGGAGAATCGATTGGAGATTTCATTACGAGGTTAGTAGCATTAACTAATCAAATGAAAGGTAATGGTGAAACTGTGACTGAAGTAAAGAAAGTCGAAAAGGTACTCAGATCCTTAACCCTGGAATTCGACTACGTTGTTACTGCTATTGAAGAATCCAAGGACCTAGATACATTGAAGTTAGATGAACTTCAGGGTTCCTTAGAGGCGCATGAATTGAGAATAAGGCAGAGAAGTTCAGAGAAAGAAACTGAACAAGCCTTGCTTTCATACTCCTCTAAGAGAAATTGGAAGGCAGGCAACAAGGAGAAGGGTAGAGAAAAGGGATCAAGCAGTAAGAAGAAAGAACAAGGATCTTTCGACAAAAAGAAGGGAGACTTGTCGAAAGTTCAGTGTTATAACTGTCAGCAATTTGGGCATTATAGGAACAAGTGTAAAAACAAGAAAGTTCATAGGGATAAAGATGCAGAAGCCAAGTTTGCTAATGATGATGACTCAGACTCTGACTCAGAGGAGTTAATGTTGATGGCTGTCGAAGATGAGATTCGACTCGATGTAGGAATTGCTGAAAGTAGCGAGCAAAATAGTGGAAACACTGGTAATGCCTCCAACATTGCCAGCAATAATAATGAAGAATTGTCATTCATGACAGCTACTGACCCAGAATTACTGTTGTTGAAGGCTGATACAAATTCGACTGAAGAGAAGTCTGTCGAATGGTATCTCGACACAGGATGCTCAAATCACATGTGTTGTCACAAGGAGTGGTTTGTCGAACTGGAGCAGATAAGCAAGAAGATAAGGTTTGCAGATAACAGTAGAGTTACTGCTGAAGGAGTAGGTACCATAAAGTTCCTGTCGAAAGATGGTAAGTGGTGCTACATCCAAGGGGTATTTTATGTACCAGATATGAAGAGCAATCTGCTAAGTATTGGGCAGATGATCGAGAAGAAATTCACCGTCGAAATGGGTGATAACAGTCTCAGCCTGTTTGATTCGACCAAGAAGTTGATCCTGAAGGTGTTAATGCAGAGTAACAGAACCTTCAAGATCAAACTGCAAGTAGTCGAAGAACATTGTCTCCAGACCACTGTCGAAGAGGAGCACTGGAAGTGGCACAGAAGATATGGCCACCTCAACTTCAAGAGCTTGAGTCAACTACATGAAAAGAAGATGGTTCATGGGTTGCCTGCAGTAAAAGTACCTGTCGAAGTTTGCGAGAGTTGTTGCAAGTCGAAGCAACCAAGAAACTCGTTCAAATCAGAAGTACCTAGCAGAGCAGAGAAGAAGCTAGAGGTGATATTTTCTGATGTCTGTGGTCCTTTCGAAGTATGTTCCTTAGGAGGGAATAAGTACTTTGTCACCTTCATTGACGAATACACTAGAATGTCCTGGGTGTATTTGATCAAAAGGAAGAGTGAAGTACTGGAAATATTCAAGAAGTTTAAGGTAATGATTGAAAAGCAGAGTGAATGCAAAATCAAAACCCTTAGAAGCGATGGAGGTGGTGAGTACAATTCTCATGGATTTGTCGAATTCTGTGAGAAAGAAGGAATTGTGCATGAAGTCACTGCACCTTACACGCCTCAGCATAATGGTACTGCTGAGAGGAAAAACAGGACCATCCTCAACATGGTAAGAAGTATGTTGAAGGAGAAGAAGCTACCTCACAGTTTATGGGGAGAACTTGTAGCCACAGCAGTGTACATTCTGAACAAATGTCCCACAAAGAGATTGACTGGAAAGACACCTGAAGAAGCTTGGCTAGGAAGAAAGCCAAGTGTCAAGCATCTCAGAATAATTGGCTCAGTATGCTATAGACATGTCCCTGAGCAACTAAGAAGCAAGCTGGATGATAGAGCACAACAGATGATCCTTGTTGGCTATCATTCGACAGGAGCATACAAACTGTATGATCCTGTGCAGAAGAAAATAGTGAAAAGCAGAGATGTCGTAGTAGATGAGTCGAAACATTGGAACTGGGAAGAAGGCTGTGAGAAAACTACAATGATGGACTTCGACGAAGTCTCTGATCGAGATAATCAGAATGAAGAGGTCGAAACTGAAGAGCCAGAAGAACCCATTGCTGTCGAACCTTTAAGAAGGTCGCAAAGGGAAAGGCAGAGATCAGTAAGACTAGAAGGATTCGACACTTACCCAGATTCTGCTATTACAGCAGAGGGAGACCTGACACACTTTGCACTAATGGCAGAAGCAGAACCAGTGAGCCTGGAGCAAGCCCTTAGTCACAAGCAGTGGAAGGAAGCAATGGTTGACGAGTTGAAGTCAATCGAAAAGAATGATACTTGGAAGCTAGTCGAACTTCCAAAAGAAAAGAAAGCCATAGGGGTGAAGTGGGTCTTCAAGACCAAGGTCAAGCCAAATGGAGAAGTGGCCAAGTACAAGGCCAGGCTAGTAGCCAAAGGGTTTCTGCAGAAACCCGGTTTGGATTTCAATGAGGTCTTTGCCCCAGTAGCCAGGATCGAAACCATAAGATTGGTAGTAGCATTGGCAAGTCATAGAGGATGGCCCCTGCATCAACTGGATGTAAAGTCAGCATTTCTGAATGGACCTCTGGAGGAGGAAGTCTATGTTTGTCAACCACCTGGTTTTGAGTCGAAGGGTAAAGAAGACAAAGTCTATAAGCTGGAGAAGGCCCTGTATGGGCTCAAGCAAGCTCCAAGAGCGTGGAACAAGAGAATTGATGGATTTCTCTTGGCTCAGAAGTTTATTAGATGCACTAATGAACATGGAGTGTATGTGAAGAAGAATGGAACCTCGACTCAGTTGTTGTTGTGCCTGTACGTAGATGATCTACTTGTAACTGGCAGCAATGAAGTCGAAGTCGAAGCCTTCAAGAAAGTGATGATGTCAGAATTTGAAATGAGTGATTTAGGACATCTATCATATTTCTTGGGGATGGAGTTTACCAAGACAAGTAAGGGTATACTCCTGCACCAGTCGAAGTATGCAGCTGATATTCTGAAAAGATTCGACATGAGCAACTGCAAGGAAGTTTCGACACCATCAGACACTAGCAGCAAGCTGTCGAACGACGACGAAGGGATTGAAGCAGATGCCACCTTGTTCAAACAGATTGTGGGCTCCCTAAGGTACTTGTGCAACACTCGACCTGACATTATGTTTAGTGTCGGAATGATCAGCAGATTCATGGAGAAGCCGAAAAGCTCTCATATGGCAGCTGCAAAAAGAGTACTAAGGTATGTAAAGGGAACACAAAGTTATGGTATTCTGTTCCCTAGCAAGAGTGTGTCGAAGAGTGGTAATGAAGTGTTTGGCTACACTGACTCCGACTGGAGTGGAGACAGGAGTGATCGAAAAAGCACAAGTGGGTATGTCTTTATGTATGGTTCGACACCCATCTCTTGGTGCTCGAAGAAGCAAAGTATTGTTGCGTTGTCCTCCTGTGAAGCAGAGTATGTAGCTGCTTCCTTTGCAGCATGTCAAGCATCATGGCTGAGCATGCTACTGGTCGAAATTGGAGTGCACAGGGTCGAAGCAATGAAACTGTTGATCGACAACAAGTCTGCGATAGATCTCGCAAGAAACCCTGTCGCACATGGAAGGTCGAAGCATATAGAGACCAGATATCACTTCCTGCGTGATCAAGTAAACAATGAGAAGCTGAATCTGGAATATTGCTGTTCGGAACTTCAAGTAGCTGATGCAATGACCAAGCCATTGCAAAAGGGAAGATTCGAAGAACTGAGAACAATGCTTGGAATGATGTCGCTCAGCAATGTGAATTAGGAGGGAATATTGAGATATGCCTAGTAATTCTATTGCTTGTAATTATAGTAGGTGTAGTTAGAAACCTAGTCGAAATGGGCCAGTCGAATGGGCTAGTCGAAATTATGGGCCTGGGCCTGTTTCATTGTATATATATATACTGATGTCAGTAGCATGTAATTCTGACCTACTTTTATGAAATTCAGTGCAGCTTTTACCTAATATTATATTGCCCTACTTATTCCTCTTGTCCCTAGCGCCGCCACTTCCTTTTCTTCTCTCTTTTACGTGTTTTATCCCCAACACAGACAACACCCTGTCTCCCTTATTTTGACTACTCCATATCATTGGACCGAACCAATCCTCGGCTATTTTATGAGCAACAATAGCAAATAACAAGAAAAAATTTTAAACAAATTATCAAACATTTGGTATAAATTAAATAAATTATCAAACATTTGGTATAAATACTTATATACTACTGATAAAATATTATCCCAAGTAGGTAGCTCAATTGGCGAGCTAAGGGATATCGAAGGAGTGCACCAAATGAGTGTAAGAAGGAGGTCTCAGGTTCAACTCCCGGAAACTAACATTCCCCCACCCCCACTAAGATTGCTTATAAAAAAAAAACCAAAAAAAAAAGAAAATAATAGGTTAGAATATATTGACAAATAGAATTAAATCACAGTTATTATTATTACAACCAATAATAAGAGATCTATGACAACCAATAATAAGTTAAAATGGAGGTAAGCCAAATAAAAAGAAACATGGAAGAGTAGTGTTGTATAATGCTGTTCAGTACTGTGCTTCCGATCTTAGTGATTGGTATTACGCAGTTAGTAGATGTTTTATCCTTGATTCTGTTTATGTCTTTCTGTCTTGAGATGGTCGATCTTGAGGAGGTCGACCTTGTTCAGCCTTGACTTGGTCGATCTTGAGGAGGTCGATCTTGATCGGTCTTGAGGTGGTCGATCTTGATCGGTCTTGAGGTGGTCGATCTTGAGGTGGCGGGGTTGTACCTGCAATAACACTCCGACGCTCAAGTCAGTATTTGAGTGAATGAGTCTAAGTTGTAAAGATCCTTTTTTATGAGCATTGAGTGTGGTATTTATAGAGATTGAAGGTGCTTGGCTTGATGCATTTGGGCCGTTCGATCTTGCATAATGATCATGGCCGTTGATGAATGGATTTCACTTCCACGAATGGGCCTCTAAGTAATTGGGCCTTGGGGGTGTAAATAACAGAAATTCTAATTACCATAACAGTGGCCCCCCAAGTCTGGTCGCTTGAGGAGCGATCTTGACTTGATAAGATGATGCGGTTTTGCGTTTTTGGCTCTTTGAGTAGAAGTTCCTTTAGTCCTGAGCTGATGCCGATCTTGAATTTTAGGACCTCGTTACGAGCTTTATGAATGCTTTTTTAATTCTGCATGTCATGTATGTCGTTTCGCACCCGAGGGACTCGAGGTGGATATGTACGATGTTTCCAGATTACGAGCTTTATGAATGCTTTTTTAATTCTGCATGTCATGTGTGTCGTTTCGCACCCGAGGGACTCGAGGTGGATATGTACGATGAAAGAACGTCGGTAAATGAGGAACTCGATTTACCGGGCTCGAACCTATAGGGCAGTTTACCAGGACTCGGCCTAGATTTAACTCGTCCTGTAGGGGTATCGGCAGCTGTGGCCGATGGTCGTTCTTAGGACGTTTCGATCCTTGAAGACCTGGTCTCTTTGAGATAGTTTACTGAGACTCGGCTCGGATTTAACTGTTTCTCAAAGAGTTTGCGACCTTGGGTGGTCGCTCAGGGAGATCATTTAAGATCGGTCCCAGGTGGAGGAGAACGGGAACCATTCCCTCGTTGACGGCGTGGAGGACAACGATGATCGTCGAGATCGTTATGTTGTCGAGCCGGAGGAGAACGGGAACCATTCCCTCGTTGACAGCGTGGAGGACAACGATGATCGTTGAGATCGTTATGTTGTCGATCTTGTAGAGAGAATGATTAAATGGGCTGTAGAACTATCAGATTTTGGAATAACGTATGAAGCTCGAACAGCTTTAAAAGCACAAGTTTTGGCGAAATGATCCCAGCTAACATCGAATCTGATGTACGGATCCTACCTGTCGATGGATTCTCTAACCCAAAAGATTGACAGAACTTGGAACGCAACGAAGTTGAAGAGTTATTTATCTTTCGAAAAAGGGATCGTGTACATTTCGCATAAGGGACACCGTAGCGTGCTCCGATCTTATGTAAATACAAACGACTTATTTATAATGAAGAAAGGTAATCTTTCCGAGGTTCCACGAATTCTTTCAGTGATCAATGTCGATGCGGGGTTTTGATGGTTCGGCATGTGACGATACTTTGTCGATCTTGGCATTCTCTTCTTCGTTGATGAAACACTGGGATAGCTCGAGGAACTCCTGCAAGGTGTTAGGTTCCCAAGTGTTAATATGCTTTCGGAACGAGCTTCCAGGAAGCAGACCTTGGGCCATGAAGAAGATTCGAAAAGCGTCGTCTAATTGTCGAACCTGAAGAGCTTCGTTGTTGAATCGCTCTATGTATTCTCTCAGGGGCTCGTTTCCCCTTTGTACAATGGATGCTAAAACATTCTTGTTTTTGGGTTTGCTCTTGGAATGGGCAAAGTGCACCGAGAAATGTTTCGCTAATTGGTCCCACGAGGAAATGGTGTTCGATCTCAACGTCCGAAACCATTCGGAAGCCATTTTGTCTAGGGTTAATGGGAATATTCGGCATTTCATTTCCATCGGTACGTTCCGGTAATGCATGGTCGTGTCAAACTGATCGAGATGCCTGTCGGGGTCGCCCGTTCCGTCGTAAGTCTTCAGTCCTCCAGGTGGTTTTTCGAGATAACGTGGGACTCGGAAATTATCGATTGCTTTTGTGAACGGACCTTTTCGCCCAGGTTGATTCGCCCGAGATTGTGGTTGGTGTCTGTAATGAGGATCGGGATGTCCGTATCGTCGCGGTTGATTGTTTTGAATGTTGTCGCGGCTCCTTGAACGTCGTCTTGGCGAGGTCGAGTCCCTGTGTGGATGATGTTGAGGGGGGTTATATGAGCCTTCAAGATTTTCGAAACGTCGAACCGGAGGAGGACGGGAACCATTCCCTCGGTGACGACGTGGGGGAGAACGATGATTGAGCTTTCTCCTAGGGGGTGATCGACGAAAGAGTCTTCTTCGAGTTGGGTTTCTTTCCTCAAGGGAGTCCTGCCCGGACGATTGTTGGTCCGGAACGTTCCGACCTTGAAGCCTTGCTACCTCGGCTTCGAGGTTAGTGAAACGGTCGCTTCTTTCTTCGTTTACGGCTTCTTGTCGGGCCAGTAGCTGAATGAGCTGTTGAACCGCATCGGTCAAAGCTGGAAGTAATTGAGGAGGCGGTGGTAAGCTCGCTTCATCTGTGCTTGAATGTACACGGGGCGGTCCTGTGTTGGGATATTGGTTTCGAGCTTGTGATAAATTTGTGAGTTCCTGGACGTGGCCTTCAGGGGTTCGTTGAGGACCGTCCTCGAGTTCGGCCATTAGACTAGCCGGTCTTGATTGGCGTGTTGGCGCCATTTTTAAGATCAAGGAGATGGTGGGAAAAATAGGGTACTGATCCTCCCACTGTGGTCGCCAATGTTCAGTACTGTGCTTCCGATCTTAGTGATTGGTATTACGCAGTTAGTAGATGTTTTATCCTTGATTCTGTTTATGTCTTTCTGTCTTGAGATGGTCGATCTTGAGGAGGTCGACCTTGTTCAGCCTTGACTTGGTCGATCTTGAGGAGGTCGATCTTGATCGGTCTTGAGGTGGTCGATCTTGATCGGTCTTGAGGTGGTCGATCTTGAGGTGGTCGATCTTGAGGTGGCGGGGTTGTACCTGCAATAACACTCCGACGCTCAAGTCAGTATTTGAGTGAATGAGTCTAAGTTGTAAAGATCCTTTTTTATGAGCATTGAGTGTGGTATTTATAGAGATTGAAGGTGTTTGGCTTGATGCATTTGGGCCGTTCGATCTTGCATAATGATCATGGCCGTTGATGAATGGATTTCACTTCCACGAATGGGCCTCTAAGTAATTGGGCCTTGGGGGTGTAAATAACAGAAATTCTAATTACCATAACAAATGCTATCTAATTCTAATCTAATAATCAAAGTATAAAACAAAAGAGGAACTTTGTTTAATAACAAAAAAAATTGTACAGGAAAAAGAAGCGAGATATCAAAAAATGGGGAAGCTGAGATTTGAATTTGAACTTGATACATGTAGAACACCGAGATCTATTGCAAACGATTGTAACCATTCCGCCACATAGAGAGTTTATTTAATAGTCTCAATAGTCTCTCTCTAGCTAAAAGAACTGCTTATGAAATTTTAGGGACTAGTTACTAGTTACACAGATTAGATAAATTTTAGGTTAAATATATATTTTGGCCCTTTATCTTTGGGGTTGTGGTCACTTTGGCCCTTTATCTTTTTTTTTTTTCATTTTAGACCCTCATGTTTTTTGTGTGTCATTTTGGCCCCTGCCGTCATCATTTTGGTCTCTTATGTTTTTAATTGATTTCATTTTAGTCCTTTATGTTTTTAATTGATTTCATTTTGGGCCCTTATGTTTTTAATTGATTTCATTTTCGTCCTTAAAAATTTGCCTAAAAAACATAAACATAACGACAGGGGTCAAAATGACACACACAAAAAACATGAGGGTCTAAAATGAGAAAAAAAAAGATAAAGGGCCAAAGTGACCACAACCCCAAAGATAAAGGGCCAAAATATATATTTAGCCTAAATTTTATTTATAAGTTTCATATACTTTAGGGACTAAATAGTAAAGAGAGTGTAGGTTAAATGACTAAATAGACAATCTACTCAATGATATTATTTGAGACTATTACAAATGGCAGAGCCACGTCCACCTTTTCGTTAGATATTTAATCTGGAGTTAAATAAGTTTTTTGTCCCTATAAAACTTGAAAATTTTGTTTTTAGTTTTTATAAAAAATTTCACTCACTTTTAGTCCCTATATTTCCCCGTCAGTGTATTTTTTTTTGGGTAAACCCGGGTATTCTCCACAGCGATTGTGGAGATTAATCCCTCGAGGTACTGGAGTTCATTTAAGGGTTGACCTCTCCCAAGCGATGCCTCTCCATACACACCGGCCAGGGATCGAACCCCTGACCAAATACTTAAGAGGCCCAAGCAAGGGACATGAAGGAGTTGCAACAAGGAGGTCCGGGTTCAAACCCTGGAAACTAACATTCTCCGTCAGTGTATTTAGTCCCTCATGACTTTTAATAGTATTTTAATAGCGCTTCTAGGTACTATTACAAGTCATGAGAGACTAAAAGCATTGACAGAGAAAAATGTGAGGACTAAAAGTAAGTGAAATTTTTTATAGAGACTGAAAACAAAATTTTCAAATTTTATAGGGATCAAAAACATATTTAACCATTTAATCTGTTCTCCATCTATCTTAGGCTTTCTTTGGCAAAATCAAACCGCTAGCTTATGCGTATAAACTCCTAGTAGCTGGACATTTGATAACTACTAACATATAACATTTTTTACTAGCATATAGCATTTTTTTTTAAAAACACCTCAATTAGTGTTTGAACTATAAGCTTACGGCGGATAAACTCGTAGTAGCTAGGCATTTTCTTTTTTTTAATACCAAAAAATAAAAAACACACCTCAGTTAGTGTTTGAACTATAATCTTATAGCGTATCAATTTTATCTCAATGTTACTTTTATTATTTTAATTAAATCGTTTATCTTCTATTAAATGAAATAAGAAATATTTTTTTTTGATAAGCAATGTTAGTGGGGGTCAGTTAGTGTTTGAACTATAATCTTATAGCGTATCAATTTTATCTCAATGTTACTTTTATTATTTTAATTAAATCGTTTATCTTCTATTAAATGAAATAAGAAATATTTTTTTTTGATAAGCAATGTTAGTGGGGGTGGGAGAATGTTAGTTTTCAGGAGTTGAACCCGAGACCTCTTTTTTGATAAGTAATGAAATAAGAAATATTAAACCTCTCTCTCTCTTATTAAAAAATACTCTTTTGTGCCCTTTTATATTTATATGTTAATTTCACCACAAATTTATTCCACACTTTAATTTCAATTTGCTATCCGCTAACTTTTTTTTTGTTAGCTGGCCACGAGTACCCGACTTTGCCGGCCCGTGTGGTTCTCCCCTCCCAACAGAAGTTTGCGACTCAATATTCGAACCCGAGACCTTGATGTGGGATAAAAGTCTAGTTACCACTTGACCGACCCTTGTTGGTACTATCCGCTAATTTATTCGTGAGAAAAGCTCTTTTAACATAATATTTATTAAAATCATGATCCTGAAATTCTAAAAATTCAACTATGCACTTAATAAATGGGAAAAAACTTGTTCCAATTCTGCCGGAATTAATCATGAAAATTCTAAAACTTGTTCCTAAGAAAATTTCTGTTGTATGAATTCAAATATTATAGGTGTCATGGTGATCATGTATTAAGAGTTGAAAATAAAAAGGAGGCAATGGCATATTAGTTTTTTTTGGTAAATCCGGGTATCCACCGCACGGACAACAGTGACTAATCCCTCGTTCATTGTATGTGCCTCGAGGGACAGGACAACTGACCCAGAGTTTTAATGCTACTCCGTACCCAAGACGGAGATCGAACCCAGACCCAATGGCATATTAGTTAATATCAATGTGATAATAAAATAAATACAAGTAAACAGCGTAAAGGCCAAGTTTGTCGCATCTTCACCTCATCCTAACATTTTTTTAGTAATTCATTTGCGTCTCATTACAAGTAACAGTACGCAGTACGATTCGTTTTTTCATAAGTCACCATCATTCAATTTAATTTACTATTGTCATTGTTATTAATAATTTTATTATAACATAATAACTTATAATTTAAGACCACAATCATGCTTCTTCAGAGGTTTCCGTTTGTTTTTATTAAGACAACATTTGATTCCTATAAAGTCAATGCAAATGAAGAAGAAAATTTATGTGTTTTAGTAATAAAAATATCAAAGTTTAATTTAGAGGATTAATTAAACTGGCTTAAATTTCTAAAGTAATCAAGTATTTATCTTTTTTTATTAAAAAAATGCAAAATTACTTGTGTATAGAAAATTACAATTGAAGTGTTATGTGGCTTAAGGGCATCAATTAACGATAATTTCATAATAAGAAAATTAATGATTGTTAAGTTTGGTGATGAAATGTCACAATCCAAGGTGTTTTGATGACGAAAATCCCATAAAATGTTTAGCACATTAAAATAATATATGATCATAAGTTATTCATTAATGAAAAGGTTGATGACGAAATTCCAAAAAGTTTTTGAAGAAAATGATATTTTGTTAAGGTTTTCAAAATAGGTTGAAGTTGGCATGATGTCTATGGTGGGACATGGTGGGACATTGGAGGAATCGTATTTCTTAACATTCATCATCAATGACGAGCACAAAACATTAGTTACAATTTTTTTTTTGTATGTTTTTGTGGCTGATAATGAACCTTGTTTTGGGGTGCAAGGAAGCTTCTCCAATCCAACGGTTAATAGGCATGAGATCCTCTGTTTTTTTGTTACTCTGTTATTCGTACTCAATATCTATTAGTTTTGTCGATGACTAATCTACGTCGGAAAACCTGGCTGGCCATGTGTATACCCCCTATTTTGCTAGTCTGTGTGGTTCTCCTCTCCCAACAGAGTTTTTACCACACCCAAGTTTCGAACATGAGACCTTGGCGTGGGATCCGAGCCAAATTAACGCTTGGACCAACCCTTGTTGGTCCTCTGCTTTTTAACTAAACATTAGTCAATGGAATAATCTAACATCTGAGATATACTCTTAGTTGTTAGATTGTTCCAACGACCAAAGTTTGGTTGAAGAGGTTGTAGAGGCCGCAGAGAGTCCATGTTGTTTTGACTGAAGATATGTTTTGTTCACTAACCAAATAAGAGATACGTTGGATAAGAAGTTTTAAAAGAGTCTTACAACTATTAGCCATTGGATTAATCCAATGGCCGACGTTTGGCCGGAGAGGCTGTAGAGGTTGCAGAGCCCAAGTTGCTATTAATACCCGAGAAACTTATGAGAACTTTTCATAAATGAAGAATTATAAACTTGATTTAGTTGAGAAACGATCACAGACTAGAAGCTAATCAAACTAGGCAACCTCTCATAACCTAGAAGGAAATTGAAACCAGTCTTAAGTATTAGAGCGCTTTGATTACCATAAACAAAGGCTAAGAGCATCTCCAATAGTATAACTCCTTTTGGGGTTATTAACTTACATTTTGATGGACCCTACGATACAGGGTAGGATTTAAAGAACCCAACAAATTTTTATTCCAATAGTAGAACTCCCAAGAACTTAAAAAGAGACACAAAGTCGACCCTACAATTGAGTCCTTAATGTTTAAGAACCGTCTCTCGTAGAAAAACCGTTGTTCGTCACACATGACATTTATGTCAGCAGTCTAGTCTCCAATTGTAGGATAGTTTAGAAATAAGAACAGGTTCTTGCATATAAGACCCCTAATAATAACCTACCTCGGAGATGGTTTATCATAATTGTTTTTTAGATCTTACCATATCTTTCAATGTACATTTTGTTTTTTACTTTCTTATTTTTTCCCACAATCTAACCTATATAATTGGATTTGTAGAGTAAATCCAAAAAGTAACAAGTTTAAGGTAAAATCAAAACATCAACTGTAGCTTGTTAAGCAGTCTAGTTTCTGCTAAATCACATAGGTTTTAGCTACTCTAGTTGTTTTTCTTGCTGTCTTTACTGATAAAATGATCTCAAGCATTGTGTCTTCACATTTCCTTTTGATACCTTAGACAAAATTGCAACTAAAAGTAACATAAAAGTTATAATTAGTAAAAATCATAGATCATACATATTAAATTTATATCACATAATAAATAAAAAGATGGGTTAAATATATTTTTGATTCCTATAAAACATAAGTTTTATTGTTTTGGCCTCTCAAAAGAATTTCACTTGCTTTTGGTCCCCACATTTTTTCCACCAGTTTTAATCTCCCGTGACTTTTAATCGCGCTTAAAAGCGCAACAAAAGGCTCAAAAAAGCGCCATAAAATTCATGATGGACTAACACTGATAAAAAAAAAACGTGAGCGATAGAAATAGGTGAAAATTTTTTAGGGACTAAATCAAAAAATCAAATTTTATAAAAACCACTAACATATTTAGCCTAAAAAGATTAAAAGAAGTGGCAATGACCAGTTCAGGCTTACACAAATGGCATAGAATAAGATGAAATTCTCTTCTCATATAAGATCACTTCACACACCATATATCTATCTATGTACCCTTTGTCCTAGTCAAATAACTTGCACCAATTACAAAGTCTAAGAAACTGCCAAATGTTTGGATATAGCAGCCGAAATCATAAACAAACAAATATATGAAATAAAACTAATTAGTATGACTTAGTCACATTTATAACTCAACTAGTTCAAATTCAAAGGGTCACTCACTCTCCCTTCACATATAAAAAGCACAAACCACCTCAATGAAAATCACATCAACCAAGCTTTAGTTAAGTGCTTCTATAACCTTAACCAAAACAAGCTTCAGGTTTCAATATACCTTTTAAGAATCAACTTATAACCTTAACAAACTATTATCAAATTTTAGTTCAGCTCAGCTAAGCACTTAGCAATTTTTCGGTGTTAACAGACACCGCCGGAGCTTAAAAGCGATCGTTATAATGGGAAGGAAGAGAAGGGCTACAACTGAAGTAGTTGAAGAGAGAAACACATCTGAAGGAAGTATGCCATGGGATGAGATGATGAAAGAAGCCGCAGCCCTAGGAGGAGTCCGAAGAGCGCGAAAGCGATTTGTCGGTGTGAGACAAAGACCATCAGGTAGATGGGTAGCTGAGATAAAAGATACAATTCAAAAGATAAGAGTATGGTTAGGAACTTTTGATACAGCTGAAGAAGCTGCAAGAGCTTATGATGAAGCTGCTTGTTTGCTTCGCGGCGCGAATACTCGAACAAATTTTTGGCCTTGTTCTCAATCTTTTTCTTCAACTCCAGCTCTTTCTTCAAAGATCACAAATCTTCTCCTTCAAAGACTTAAGGAAAGGAATAACTCTTGTGTTATCAACCATCAACAAATGCAAATTCAACAAGTTGATGCTTATGAAGAAGGTTCAAAAGACTTCTCAATTGATCACTTCACTGATTTTCTCAATGATCCTGAAGATTACACCACAAGTAACAATGAATTCATCAACAATACTGCTCAATTTGATTACATTGCTTCAAGTTTCGAGTCGTGTTTAACCGAAAAAGACGGTTTCAAAGGGACTGAAATGGAAATTGAATACAATAAGTCCAACAATGTGACAGAAACTTCAAGTGCTGATAGCAATTCAGGAGGTGAAAGAGAGGAAGAAAGTGAAGAAGGAAGTACTGATTTCGATGTTCCGGATTTTCGGTTTTTGGACAATGTTGCGCCGCCGAATTACTACTCACCTTTTGAGATGGCTGAAGAGATAGAGGAAACTGTGGAGGCAGAGAACTTTGTTGATGAGCCTTCAATGATTAGAGCTGTTATGAAGAGAATGAAATATGAGAGAAAATTCTCAGCTTCTCTTTATGCTTTTAATGGTATACCTGAATGCTTGAAATTGAAACTTGAATCAGAAGATATGAATGGAAGTGGATTAGCTGATCAACTGAGTAATCTTCAAAATGCATGTAGCAAGTTCAAACATGAGAAGAATAAGGAGAAGAAAGAAGAAGAAAGATCAATTGAAATGGACTCTTCTTCTTCATCATCATCTAGTACTAGTACTAATGATGGAGATCTTTTTCTTTGGAATTCATTGGATCTTCCTCCTATTTGCTTTGTTAACTTGTTGGAAAATGGTTCATTCAATTAGTTAGCAAATAGTAGTATCATTCATTTCTGATTCATGTATGGAAAGAAATTAATATATGTTTTGTAATAACATTATATTTTGTAGTGTAATGAAGTGACATTTTCTAATGAAAAATATATTATTTGGATTCATTGTTACTAGTGTTATTGAGTTAGTGATTCAAAATAGAAACTTAGTAGAAGCCGAACATTATATATTGAAAGAAGTTTTATACATTTTTAGTAATTAGCATAGAAAATTAGCTAGTTTTTAGTCCCTATTTTAACAAATTCGCAATTTTAGCCCATGGGTTAAATTGTCATACAAATTTTGACAAAAATGCTGATGTGGCAGTAAGGTGGTGACGTGAGAGTTGCGTGTGAAGGGGGACCAAAACACCAATTAAACCATAATATATTTGTGTTTGTATACCTACAAATACGAGTGACATATTAATCATCATTTGGCATACAATGCACAATTCCAAGATATTTTCATTGGTTCTGATGCACAAGCACAATGTCTATAGGCAGTGGCGGACCCAGGACCCCGGGGTGGGGGGTCAAAATTTTTAAATACACAATTTGCTAAAAATATAATTAAAAACAATTATAGTATATTTAAATAAATAAATTATACATTTCATAATTGTCCTCTATGTGATTTCATATTCTGAAATCGTTGAATAATAAGCTCATAGTCAATTTTATTGAATACATCACTCTCAATGTATGTCACTAGACAGTTGTTCATCCATGTATCCCCCATCCGGTTACGCAACCTATTCTTCACAATATTCATAGCTCATTCATCCATGTAGCCCTTTTTGCAAATACGCTCTCTGTATCTTATCTTGATCGTTAGGATGATATGTCGCAATTTTTCTTCGCAATCCAGGATCCGATGGCAACTCATCGAAATTAACTTCAATACGTGGCTCTCGTTGTTCTTGTGAGCTTGATCCACATTCATCAATTGATGACCTTGGCCTCTTTACTAAAAATTTATCTATTTGATGACCTTCTTCAAACACACTATTAATACTAATTAGAACTAAGCTAATATTAACATAAACAATTGGGGACTAATCAGAATTCAGAATCAGTCACTCAGCATTCAATCAACAATATACCCAAATCAGAAATTAGGATTTATAAATTAAACAATCAGTCAATCAGCAATCAACAATATACCCAAATAAGAAATTAGGGTTTCTAAATTAAACAATCAGTCAATCAGCATTAAACAATATACCCAAATCAGAAATTAGGGTTTTCAATCAAACAATCAATAAGAGAGAAGAAAAAAGCCCAAAGCTCCATACCTGTAAACTGCTTCAATTCTGAGTCGCAGGAAGAGAAGGGTTGTGAAGAGACAGAGAGAGGGTCGCACGCAGAGAGAGAGAGAGAGAGAGAGAGAGAGAGAGAGAGAGCCGTGGAGATGGGTATTGTAACAGCCCAGGTCCACCGCAGCGGCCACCCCGGTCCCACTGTTACCTCACGATCTTTTCTACCCCTCTTGTAGAATTTTTGCCTTCCGTGGGAATCGAACCTTGCACCTGAGGCATAAGTGCAAGTTAAACCCCCTTCCCACTACCAATTGAGCGCGCGCTCAATTGGTAGTGGGAAGGGGGTTTAACTTGCACTTATGCCTCAGGTGCAAGGTTCGATTCTCACGGAAGGCAAAAATTCTACAAGAGGGGTAGAAAAAATCGTGAGGTAACAGTGGGACCGGGGTGGCCGCTGCGGTGGACCTGGGCTGTTACATAAAAAGACGCCTTTTTATGTAACAGCCCAGGTCCACCGCAGCGGCCACCCCCGGTCCCACTGTTACCTCACGGTCTTTTCTACCCCTCTTGTAGAATTTTTGCCTTCCGTGGGAATCGAACCTTGCACCTGAGGCATAAGTGCAAGTTAAACCCCCTTCCCACTACCAATTGAGCGCGCAATTGGTAGTGGGAAGGGGGTTTAACTTGCACTTATGCCTCAGGTGCAAGGTTCGATTCCCACGGAAGGCAAAAACTCTACAAGAGGGGTAGAGAAGATCGTGAGGTAACAGTGGGACCGGGGTGGCCGCTGCGGTGGACCTGGGCTGTTACAGGTATCACGCAGTCACACAGAGAGGGCCGCAGTCGCACGCAGTGGAGAAGAAGAGAACCGTGGTCTGTGGAGATGGAGAGAACAGAGTTACAGAGAAGAAGAACTGTGGGGGCCTCTGCTTCAGTGTGACAGTAAATAAATATTAGTATTTACCTTTTTACCTAGTAGGTTTATTTCTAGCACTTTTATGCTTTTATCTTGTTGTGTGACTTACCATGATCTAGAATATTCTTAGGGAATGACTCACCTAGTTTCTAGAAGTTGGTGTAGCATCTAGGTTAGAATATTCCTAGCATCTAGCATTGAGTGGCTAATCATTTGTAGCCTCCTTTGCCTATATATTAGGACAATCATGGAATGAATGAATCAACCAATCATTAAACAATTAATACAAACTCCCCCTCTATGAATTTCTCTTTTATTCCTCTCTTAGCTCATCTCCTTCGAAGGGTATTCTAGTTCATTACATTTCCTAGCTTGAGTAAGGGTATTACCGGAGATTATTCTCCCTAGTATCTGTTTTGCGGTTACAATTGGTATCTGTTATGGTAACAAGTAAAAGTCCTCAACAATATTTACACCCCCCTGCGAGGCCCAATAACAAACCGGCCCATAGTCAGAAAATCTAGCCCAATCGACCAACGGCTCAGATAAATCGGCGAGATCTGACGGCTCAAGATCGTCAGAACATACATCACACAAACTCTATAAATACCACCTTCAATACTCATAAATGGAAGTAGTTTTTCTCCAACCACCACATATTTACTCAAACACTGACTTGAGCTTCGGAGTGTTTTTGCAGGTACAACACCGCCACGTCAAGATCGAATAAAGACTACCATCTCAAGATCGAACAAAGACTACCATCTCAAGATCGAACAAAGACCACTATCCCAAAATCGAACAAGGCCGTTAATTTAAGATCGCCACATTATCAATGATAAAACACCTACTAACTACTTCGATCTTATTATAAAGCTCGTAAGTACAGTACTGAACAGTATCAAAGCATCGATCTGGTGCTTCCACTATGGATCCCGTTACTGCTACGTATCGTCAAGCCGCTTTTGACAAGATTATATCAATATTAGAAAACATGGAAAATTTCTTGAAATCTGATCGCAAGAACCACCGCAGTTTCTGCAGCACAACCACCGTTCCTACACCAACAACAAGGTTTTGCGATTTAACCACAAATCTCTTTGATCTACCTATAACCACTGAAGATTATGCAAAGGTAACCTTCCACGACGAACCCACTGCAGATCTCGTTCCTGAGATGGTTCACGATACTGAAAGCGAAGAAAAGGAACCAGAAAATGAAAATGATGAGGAACTCGCGAATGAAGAGGAGTGTGAACATGAAAATGAAGATCCGGATCTCAGCCTTTCTTCTACTCCTCAATTCTATAAAGACAATCACCATCAGCCCTTCAATGACGAACCTGTTGCTGAACGTGTTCTTGATACCATTGACGAAGATATGGCTATTGTTCAAATACAAATTTATACCATATTCACACCCCACGACATCAATGGGTTTCGATGCCGCTTCAATTTCATTCTCCGCGAACCAGACACAGTTCATCTTGCACTCCAACCTCCAACGTTTCTTCCGCCACCGGAGCCACCCGATATGTCTGCTGTTCCAACACCGTCTCTCATTATGTCTCCTTTGTTCACCAGCACAAAGTGTTGCACAACAACACAACACTCAGGTACTGTTTTCTATATATCAATGCCTACTACCCTCCAAGTGTTTGATGAAATTCCAAGGAGTCTTGTAATTATTCAGACCATGGCACCAGCTTTGTTACAAAGGTTCTACTTGCCGCCGAAGCCACTTGATATGAGTGCAGCTCCGACACCATCTCTTAATTTGTCTTTGTCACATTCTTTGATAGATTTTTATTCAAAATACTGTTGTTCCACTTATGCACACCATGTGCTTGGTGAAACGCCTCAACAAGATATTGTCTTGTGGGTTGCATCAGTTCAAGGTTATGAGGCCCAAGGCAATGGCTGGGAAGTTGTTGAAATGTTATGTGACATAAAATTTTTGGGGATAAAGCTGATTGATTCCACAGTAACTCATTGTCTCAAGGCTTGTCCTAGATTTTTGGATGTCAAAGAAATTGGAACTTATCATGTTGGTTGCTTTGGAATAGTTACTATACTTGTTGATGGATCTGTAATTGGTTTTAATTTGGAGGTCAATAAGACTGAAAATTATTGGACGGGTGGATACCATGCGGTTCCAAGTGGTGACACGTTCAAAGATGAGTGCTATAGGGTGCAGAGCAAGTTTAGCCGGAGTCATTTTTCCAACATTTGGCTAGTTTGGGATACTCATCATTTGCCATATGTTTCCTTAAATAAAGAACAAAACTCTGCATTACTTAAGGTACACTCATTTACCTGCTGGTTATTATTTAGTGCTAGCACAGTTGATGGTAATTCAAAACTAGGTAGCACTGTTGCTAAATTTCTTTTGAAAAGGGTACATAATAACCCACCAGTTGATGTGTTAACGTCAAATATATGTGGAGTAGCAACCCACTGGGAAAGAGTTTGTTTGGCTATGGCAAAAAACATGGTGATTGTTGTTTATGGTTTACTTGCTGGGAAGCTAGGGGAAGTGTTTCTTTATGCCACTTACCAACATGATAATGTCATTAAGGATTCTCAACTACTTTCTCAATTAGTTAAATTGGTAGTTGTTGTGCATAGGAAGATGGTTAACAGGGGTAAGGTTGCTGCCCCTAAGCATGTCACTTGGAAGTTTGTGGTTACCATTAATGTTTTTATGGTTATTCAGGCTGCAGTTAGTGTTCAACAACTCTTTAACCTTCAATCTCTTCCTAAAATTGACTTGGGTCTTTTGTATGACTTGTTGATTATTGTTGCCTCTACACTCATAATTGCAATTAGATCATCAATATTTGATCACTTATTGGCTCAACAGTTCAAAAACTTTAATTCTGAATCAACTAGTGAAAGGTACAATTCGTATGAAGTTCCTCTCACAAGAATGTTGTTGATATCCGAGGGGTATACACCACCTCCACTTTTGAGCATTTTTGGAATTGTTGTGTGAGGTTGCATGGAAGCAATATCTTTTCATTGTTTGGCAATTTTTGGGACAACTACTAAAAATGAGGTAACTGGTTCTATTTTTGTTCAATGGAAAAATACCAACGATTTTGTTTCATGTCACAACTATCAACATGATTATTCGGTTGAGCAACTTAGGAACCTTGTGGCAAGTAGACAAGCAATTGAGGAACACCTAGTAAGGACTGTAATGACTGTTTTGGGATCAGTGATGTAGTACTTATGATTCTAATAATGGTGCATTCTCAAGTTCATTTTGCTGGAATTGTTATGGCTGACAATGGATTGATTTGACATATAAATTGTGCAAAATCTGTTGGGTATCATACTCTTGGTAACCTTGAGTCAACAGTTTCCCCATTAGCTAAAGGCCATTGCAAATTTTTTGCTGCACAAAGATTTTTGCTAGCCCGCAACCAAGAGAAACAGGGCCGTCCCAAACAATTTGGAGGCCCTGTTCAAATTTTAAAAATTGGGCCCCTTATTATACTTTTATCGAATGAATCGCCAAAACCTCAAACTACTTTATTTAAATTTTAAATGCACTCAATACACTTTAAACTTGAGTATATTTTTATAAAAAAAAAAAAGAAAATAATGGACGGGGAGAGTAACAAAAATTGGTATAGTGTTTTCCTAAAAAAAATTGTCCAATGGTTTGTTTCTATATTGAAAATGAAAGGAAATATATTATTATATTTTTACAATTATTTGAAAAATTCTTTAGTGACACAATGGTATTGAGTCACTCCTGGTGAGTAACATGTGATGGGTTCAAATCCTGTTGTTTACATTTTGCAGAAAATTCCATACAATTTTTATAACATTGATTAAAAACAATAAAACGTTCAACCCGAGGATTGAACCTACGACTACTGGGTGCGCTAGCTTTGTGAAGGGGCGCGCGACTGCCACTGCGTTAGGTGTGTTATTCAGTATAGATATATCAAATATTATTATTATATACATATATACATAACAATTTTTATTGGGGGCCCAAAAAAATGACATTGGGCTGGGGCCCTGCGCGGTAGCACAGCCCGCACAGGCCCATGGACGGTGTAACATCCCTAATTTTTAAAAATAACATTATAAGCGGATTTTATATAATTGCTAGTCGATGGAATTAATAATTCGCAATTCGGAATCGGTCGAGTGTGTAACATCCCTGAATGTGTTTTGGCGTGGTCAACTCACGGGTTACCGGGATTAGCACTGGATTGCAGTCGGTTTATGCTAAATTGAACACACGATTACCGGGATTAGCACTGGATTGCAGTCGGTACGTGTTAAATAAATTCACGAAGTGCGTGGCATTTCGATTACAGCTTATGATAGCTAATCATCTATATTTGATGACAGTTTAATAAATTGAACCGAGTGTCGGTGAGGGGGCACGGTAGAACTCACTGAGATAATGTTATCTCACCCAATCCATATTTGTTGTTTTTCAGAGAAGCAGGGAAAAAGGAAGACTATTGTGCACGAGTAGTTGGTATACTCTCGGAGGTGCTGAAGACTTAGTCATATTTACCTTTTGTTCTTTTGTGGTCATATTTGGTTGTATAAACTTGTATTGGTTATGAGTTTTACGAACCGCTTTATGTTTTCTGTTTGGTATTTGGACTTGGATATTGTATTCCATTCGGTATGGAACCGATGAACTTCTATTTTATGAAGTAATGTTATTTCCGACTATGTGTTTATTTCGGAAAAAGTTTGTATGTCCAATACTTAAACAAGAACTGTCTCCTCTGAACTTCCGCATCTGTGCATCTTCGGTGTCTCTACACGTTAGAAATACCGGGGTGTTACAGACGGCCCTGAAGAGAAATACATGATTGTTTTGCACAAGAAGATGATCTTTAAGGGAGATGCTCTTACTCAAGGGATGTTACTCAAATGGAAGACTTTACCTCCAAAACATGGCACTCGGAAATGTTCATCCTTGAGGACAAGGATGTTTGAAGGCGGGGGTATTGTGACAGTAAATAAATATTAGTATTTACCTTTTTACCTAGTAGGTTTATTTTTATGCTTTTGTCTTGTTGTGTGGCTCACCATGATCTAGAATATTCTTAGGGAATGACTCACCTAGTTTCTAGAAGTTGGTGTAGCATCTAGGTTAGAATATTCCTAGCATCTAGCATTGAGTGGCTAATCATTTGTAGCCTTCTTTGACTATATATTAGGACAATCATGGAATGAATGAATCAACCAATCATTAAACAATTAATACAAACTTCCCTCTATGAATTTCTCTTTTATTCCTCTCTTAGCTCATCTCCTTCGAAAGGGTATTCTAGTTCATTACCTTTCCTAGCTTGAGTAAGGGTATTACCGGAGATTATTCTCCCTAGTATCCGTTTTCCGGTTACATTCAACCTTCAGTTTCGCGAGATAGGAGAAAATCTGCTGCGCTTCTTCAGTTTCGCGAGAGAGGGAGAGAGTGTGTTTGGGTAAGTGGAGTTTGGGTCTTTGGTGCAAATAGGTGTAAAATTTGGGCTACAAGTGCAATTTAAAATTTCCAGGTGGTGCAAAAAAATATTTATATAGGGTGGTAAGTAGAAACAAAATTTCCAAAGGATTCAACTAAACCCCTGGATACTATGTGGGCCCGCCTCTGACTATAGACACAATCATATTTATTCGATTTGGATTGGTTTGTGTTTTTTCTTCTGCAAAATCCGAACCAAACCAACTCGATATTGGACGAATTGATTTGAAACGGACACATGGGTCATTTATCAACAATATTTGTTATTTTTTAAAATAAATAAATATCTAAAAATGTTTGTAATAATCCAATACTTCTAAATGCTTCAAAAAACTTCTAAATAGTCAAAAAGTTTTAAAATTTTGATACGCACACCCCTTAATAAATGGATAATGATTTATATACGCCCACACTTGACCCACATACCCTCATATTTTTGTTTATTCCAATTTTACCCTATCAAAAATATTCAAAATTAAATTCAGAATTTCAAGTTTTTTATTTTTTCCGGATTTATGTTTTTGACATAAATCCGAAATTAAAAAAATGCATTCCGGATTTTTGTCAAAAACATAAATCCGGAATGTAAATGTTTTTTGGGGAAGTCTTTTAATAGCGCTTATTTGAGTAAGCGCTATTAAAAAAAATCTAAACATGTTTGTAATAGTCCCATTACAACAGAATTGATAAAAAATGACGCACATTTTAGAGGCGCTTTAAAGGAAACATACCAATAACAAGATAAAAAAAACTAAGCCCAAACTAGACCTAGACACGCACACCCTTTAATTAAACGTACACAAATATAAAGGGTATGTTTGTTAAGGTTTACAAGTAGGCCAATTTAATTTTTTAGATCTGTAACTCAAACCAAATCATTACGAGTCACAACGGGTTGGTTAGGATTTGACTCAAACACGGAAATTTTTCGAACCAAGCAGCTCAATTTGAGTTAGATTGTGAGTTAGTTTGAATTTGACCAAACCGTTAAACACTCTTAAGTTCAAGTGTTATGGATAGTAAAAAAACATGTTTGAAAGAGAACTAAATAGAGACCTCAGACTCCCCAACAGAGATTAATCATCGGCACAATCAGTGTATTCTTTTATTGAATTAAGATATCATGCATAGTGTAACCATTTTTCTTTCTGAAATTGTAAAGAAATTGAATTGGTCAAACACTTGACATAACATGACATGGGTTTTGTATTTTAGGACCGTTTTGGTTGAGAAAGTTAACTGTATGATTCTAGTGAAATTGAGACATCTGATTCCACAAGTAGCTTCCACGTGGCAACAGCTGCAGATCCAGTTAAACTTATGTGTTAGATTTTTCTTCTGCTTCTCATTATAAAAATGAATAAACAGCTCTCTAATTAGTCGTTCATATCTAAGAAATATGAAGCATATTCTATTATGGTGGCAATTGATTCCACTTGTGATAATATAAAAAAGAACCAGCACACAATGGAGATATTGTTTGCAACTGCTAAGTTCCAAGTTAATTGAAAATTTATATATCCATAGTATGTACCCTTTTTGTTGAGAGGGATTTGTAAGAAAAGAATTTATTTAAAAATTGGGGTAAGGAGAAATTTTATTAAACAACGTAGCACTAATGATCATTTTACAAAAGTCTTTGTGGGGATTTAAATCCAGCACCTTGAGGATACAAGGCTAATCTCTTACCACTGAGCTAGCGCTTCAAGTTAGAGAAGAATTTATATTTACATTTGTTCATTAATAGAGGCTTGAATCCACAACTTGTTGGATCTAAACACCGACATTTTCTACTGAGTCAATTATTTAGGGTTAGTATATATGGTACTTTTTTAAAACTTGTTTGTGGTAGTTTTTGGGTCCGTTTGTTATTGATTAAAAAATAAGTAATTTTGATGTTAAATAATTTAGAGATTTGTTTTTAGAAATATTTTAAATTAGAAATGAAAGTTGTTGTGTTTGTAACATAACGAAAATTATTTTTTTTAAAAATCATTCTATGAAAAACTATACAAAATAGTTTCTCATTTTAATCAGCTTTTAGATTATTTTTAGATTCTCATTTTTTCGAAAAAATGTAACAAATGAATAGGAAACTTCTAAAATAGATTATTTTTTTAAAAAAAGTGATTATTCTTAAAAAAAAGCTGTATCAAACTTCTTAAATAGATTATTTAGATGATTGGAGAAACTAACTAAGGTTTCAGAGTTCTCAAACGACTTAGCAGCAACCTTATGGAAGATTGCACAACATAATTTTTCCCTTATTCGAATTACACATTTGTCACAAATATTTAAACAAGGTTTTTCTAGCCTAATGATAAATCTTTTGAGAATTGTTCACTTCATATTGATTGATCACATTATCTATCAATAGAATTTTTCTTTTCTTCAAACATCAAACCCCCTTCTTCAACATCACCGTGGAACTTCCTCTTTAAAGTATTCTGCGGGGGTTTTTTAAAACCTCCCTAATGAAATTGTCGCTGTTTGATGTCTTTTTTGTAGTGTTATTAAGTTTTTAGATTTGTCGAGCACTATCTACTAATTAAGACTTATATCTCTTAATTGCTTATTAATCACTTTCTTCTCACCTGCATAATCTAAACTAGGAGCAGTCATTTGAACAAGTTCATATTCTTTGAATATAAGCCGGATCATTAACATTGACTTTTGTTTCTCTTTGAAAGAGTTGTTCATGGAAAATGGTTTCCAAATTTTCTCAAATAAGGTCAAAAGTATATATGTGGCAGTGTAGTAAACCAAGTAAAAACATTTTTAGTTAAAGAACTTGTGAATTTCACCTTTAAGTATTCATCATTGGCTAAATCTCTATATTTTATTTGATATAATATATCTAACCACATGTTCAATTGTTGATTCTCCTTCTTCAGCAACAAATTTAGAGAATTTTGGTACCTTAACTCATCTAGGCAAATTAGTTTGCAAATCATAATTCGAAAAAATAGAAACAAAATATGGTCTTGAAATGATCATGCCTAATAAGTACCCTCTGACCACATTTTTGACATGATGCTATTCAAGAGGGATGACAATGGACACCCTTTGAGACCCAAATAGCTCTAAATTAAAGTAGGTTTAAAATGCCAAATGCACGTTCAGTCTCCTCCATTTGCTAAACCAAACAGTCGCTAAATTCATCCCACGCAAAACGTGGGTCATTATGTAGCACAAATAAAAAGCTCGAACACTTAAAAAGAAGCACTTCTTAAAATATCATCTCAATGGAAAACAATACTAGTACGCGGAATTTGCTCAAAGTGGACAAGTTTCTTTCTTTTTTTTCCTCTCTAAATACTATTATGTTAGAGTCTTTTTTAACTTAAAGTTAACTTTAAGTTAAGCCTCAAGTGGAAACTTCAAACTTTCACTTGAAAGAGCCTTTATCAACATTTAGACTCCTTGTCATCGATGTGAATCTTTTCAAACCCTAGCAACTTAGCATCCTGAAAATCAAAATTTAATGTTGTCACTCATTAATTAATATACTTAAACATATAGTAGAAAGTAAGATTCTTACTATAACATGGATAAAAATTGAAAACTCTAATATCACAAAACAAATCAAACCTCTCTTGTTGATGTATAAAGTTCTTCATCCAAATCCAAAGCAACTCTTTACAAGCTTAAGTGGCAACAACAAACTTATCCTCTATAGTAGATTAAACCACACATTTTTACAACTTGGATTGTCAAGCTCCAACTCTCCCTCTAAAAATAACCAAATTAATGGGTAAAACTAGACTTTATAGTATCAATACAAAATTGATAAATGGAAAGAAGAAACAAAACAAGATTGTGTAGTAGTAATTACTATACTCATTTCAAAAGATAAAGGTTTACTCACACAAAAAAAAATTAGCAAACAAGAAGCTCTTTGGCCTAAGGTTTTTTTATAGATAAATATTAGTGGTTAATTAATTAAAGAGAACGAGAATTATTAGTTTTCAGAATTCGAACTCTGGACTCATGCTTAAGTACTCTTTGTCCTCGGTTTATAATGGTTTATTCCTCCCTCACCTCCCTTCCAATGCTACTAGAAAAATGAAACTTCAAGCATTTAAAAAAACATATAGTTCTAAGAAATATATATTAACAAATTTAAAGATTCAACTTTCTTCCACTAAGAAAATTGGCAATTAGCAATCAAGTAGAAAATAAAATGTTAACACTATCTCTTTCTCCCCCCTCCCCCCCCCCCCCCGCCCGCCAACTTTTTATTCACTTTCATTTCTTCCAAACAACTCAAAAATCATCTCACTTTCAATCTTCTTTCTTATCATTTTCATTCCTTCAACATTCTTTCCTCTTGATTTCTTTCCTTCGCATAGCCTAAAAGAAGAAAGAAGAATTATCATACAAGGCAAAAATAAACAAAAATGAGGAACCAAAAAAGAAGTAAAATTGAAACCAACCTTTTTGGTTTGTTGCATTGTATCTGGTGGTGGCATTGCTAAACAATGTGGCAGAGAAACTTGAAACCATTGTAGCTGAGTTGGATGGTATAATTTTTAGGATCGCAGTAGGTTAAATAATA
This sequence comes from Astragalus membranaceus, assembly GCA_039519185.1. Lineage (NCBI taxonomy): Eukaryota > Viridiplantae > Streptophyta > Magnoliopsida > Fabales > Fabaceae > Astragalus > Astragalus membranaceus. The sequence goes on from CM076852.1 coordinate 10,168,601, forward strand.
TTTTAATTGATGAGTCTTTGTCACTCTTACGGGAAATTTTTAGTGAGTTGAGAGAAACTCAGACTCTAAGAATTATAGGTTTTGAGGTGTCTGTTAATTTTTAGGATAGTATGTTTTAAGCTTTATTGGAAATGCATATTCTTTGACATTAACATTAACATTCAATGAAATAAATTTCGTGTAAAAACATGAAAATAAAATTCCATCCATTTGGAAATGATTTTAAATTAAAGCAATTAATTGAGCTTTACTTTATAATGGCGCTGTTGAATATTAGAAAGGATGGTTTTTTTTATGAAAAATGATGGTACCTACGGGCTCCTTCTTTTTTTTGATTTAGGACTATTGCTGGCTACCTACGGAGTGTCTCAACGCTTTCAACGAAAGACTAATTTCTGCTCGCCCGTAGAACTAAATATTAGGCTGGCCAACACCATATTTTAACGTGGGCGGGAATCGAACCCGGGAGCAAACCGAGTCGACCCCCACTACGTACCCAGGGCATGGCAGCTACTTTGAAGAGTCGGAGACTCTCCTTCTAATGAGTCTTTGAAGAGTGCCCATTTCCTTATCCTTGGAAACAAAATACATATTCCATGGTTGAATTATTTTTGGTGCAGCTCCTTTTTTGGTAAGTCTTCTTGTTTGTAGTTTTTCCTTTTTTTCCACCACCATCAGATTCGAATTATGTGCAATGACATATCAAGCAAGGATATTTTGTGTAATGGGTTTGGAGTATCTCTAAAAACTCAATACTAATAAATTTTTTGCCTATTCCAAAAATAGTACGTAAATAATGTGTTCAGGGGAAGAGCTAACAAATTATTTACAAAGACATTAAAGAAATACTAGTTTATATATACCTTTATTTGATTGTAGAGCTTGGGAATGTTTTCATCATCAAAAGGAAGAGTTCCACAAATAAGTGCATATAAAATTACACCACAAGACAACTCCAGACATCTACTTCAAATCCAGCATACAACTTTCCGAGATAACCTGTAAAATTACAAAGTACATTTACTAACATGACAATCAAACACAAGTGTAGATTTATTTTGTATAGTTATATAAAACTCTAAATTTGTAGATAGGCAATGATATGTTACCTATTTCTTCCATTTTTCTGTCCTCTGTCCAACGGCAACTAATAATATATATGGCAACTTTATCACCAGTCAATACATGTTTTGCAAGCTTCACACTTCCAAAGGTTCTAATGCCAAGTGTCTTTTCCAACTTATAATTTGTTAGGCACATGTCCACACTTTCACCACCACCACCAACGAACAATTGATACTTCCATTTATAAACTCTATAGGAAAATTGTGTTTAAAAAAAAATAACAATGGAAATCAGACACAAACTTAGATACACATGCCAAAATACAAGAATAAATAACCAACACAATTACTTTCTGCATCTCACTTCAAGGTCTCGAGTTCGAATTTTGGGCATGTCAAAAATTCTGTTGAGAGGAAAGAACTACACGGCCCGGCAAAGCCGAATATACACATAGCCAGCTAGTCTTGACGACGTACAGCTCCCGAAGAGGTTGGTCTTTGGTAAGGTGAATCACCTCCCAAACTCGACATTAAACATTAGGACTAGGATCAAAGTTGTGTTGAGTGATTACTCGTAGACGGGGACTGTGAAATTAGTACTTACTCCCTTCGGACTTAATTATAAGCAAAAATAAACACTTTCACACATTAAGGATAGTAGTTTTGTGGATTTAATTTCCTTCATGGAAAAAATGAATAAATTTATTAAACGATTCCTAATTAATAGTCATCTTCTCACAACATTAGTGAGCTAATTAAAGAGTAGTTGTGGAAAAATAGCATTAAATATGGGTAGATTAGTTGAGATTTGCTTATATTTGAGTTTATCAAATACTATTTGAGGTTGATGGATTGTTTGATTGGTGGCCAAGGTGTTTGTACGAGTAAACCCTCACATCAATCCTACATCAATCCTAAAACTATAGTTCTTCAATTTAGTCTATAAACTATGAAAACCTATTACATAATCCCTTCAATTTAGTTGTTAAAATGTGATCCTTAGGAACTAAATTGATGAATTGAAATAAACTTTAGGGACCAAATTAAAAAAGAGATGATACTTAAAGACCAAATAGAGGGTTTATTCTTTATAAAAGTGAGCTGTGTCCGAGGCATTTCCCATCATTCTTAGTTTTGTAGTGATAATGATGTTGGGCTAGTCCAAGGGAGAATCTCTACCACCAAGAGTGCACTAGATACTCAGGTCAACCACAAGACAAATCAAGTAGATCCAAACAGTTATAATCTTGACTGTTGATTGAAATAAGGATAAAGCTTGATGGTACGAAACGAATAGTACGATACACTCTATCACAAGTGCATAAGGGGTGTTGTGTTACCCTGCTATAAGTATATTTCGTACGATTCTTACAACTTTCCTTCGTACAAAATAGCATTATTCTTAAAATAACCATATATCAATGGCTAAAATTCCTGCTGTATGGTGCACCTTATATCAAGTGATGCACCTTAAACATTGCCCAATATTGAATATAATAAAAGATTCAAATATCACCATTGAAACAAGAATCTATCAAATTGTTTGAAATTATTAATGCAAATAGAAGTAACAAACATGAGCAGTCAATTACACAAGATGAACAGCAATTTCATGCCAGGGAGCGGGGAGAAAAGGCTAATCTGCAAGCTCAATGTTTGATGCAGACAAAGCAAACAACCCCTCGGCTTCCAAGTAACACCCAATAACAACATTAGGTTCAATAATACCATAAATAGCAGGTGTCTATTTGGGGACTAATTGTTTCATAAAATTCCCAGAGATCTCACTGGATTGAGAAACTCAATCTCAATCAACTGTGAAAAGGGAAGACCTAATCAAACAACATGATCCAGGATGCGAGTACCGCATTTAGGATTGCCTCATAATCATGATCACCCAAATAAAAACTGGGTGTGTGCTAAAAGTACAGGCAGGATTTTCACCCATATACAGAGGGCGTTTATATGTACAACATAAGCTCAATTCACATGCAACAAAATACACCTCAATCCCCCATGTGAGCGTGCGTTTGATCTTCTCATTAGAGAACTCGAAGCTGCGAAAGGAAGGCAGCACAAAGATCCAAGAAAAGAAACTGGGGGCCCTCCACACGTTGAAGATCAAGCAGATATTTCTCCTCACGAGTTTTGTAGAGCTGTAAAATATATTAATACAAGTTTGAGAAATTTTTGGAAGAAAAAAAATAGCACTTCAACTACCAGAAAATTAGAGAAGAATTAATCATCCACTCAATTTCCAGACGTATGTTTTTTTTTATAAGCAATGTTAGTGGGGGAGGGGGAATTGTTAGAAAGAATTCCGAAACATAACTATCCTGATGAATGTGTGTTGGGCTCTTTCTTACCAGATTCTCAAACACACTAGGGGGTGTTTGTTTCAAGTTTAGAATTAACATTCCTAGGAATACAATAGGTAAGGAATCAGTATTCCCACGTTTGTTAGAAGTTTGAGAAAAATTACCCACTCTTATAATTCTCGGGAATGTTATAAATTTTTGACAAACACATTTTTTTCAATAATACCTTCGATTAGGATTCCCATCAATATGTTCCTAGGAAAGTTATTCCTAGAAATGAAATTACTAAACTTGAAACAAACGCCCCCTAGAAGTCATTGCAATGGAAGAAGTTAATTGATTGGAAGTCCAAAGCAAAAACTACAAAATTAGTAACGATGACTTAAACATCAAATTATCTAGATCTAACAAAAAAAAAGAGAGGTGGAACAAAGGGAAAATTCTGAAGACCCTTCAGCTGTGGCTTGAAACCACGAATGCTTGGCTAACAATTCTTGTCTGATCATATATGACGATGAAAAAGTTGCCACTGAGCCCGGAATTAAACATTTCATTTAATCTAAACGCAATATAAATTATGGCTATCAGGGTAATTACCTGCACTTCAAACTTGATCACATTTGACATAGGAACAGCTTCATTCTCAACAATGCAGGAATTTCCAAGGTAATTATTACCATGTACAGAATTGTTAACCATTCCTTCGTGGTGACCAGGGGTGCCAGCAACCCATCTGCACTTCATGTTGTAGTGTCCAATTTTTTTCCAACAGACATTTAGTTCTTGCAGAGCTTTAAGGACCTCGCCCATTACTTCCCGAGGTTGGGCTCGAGACTGTCAGTGTCACAAAACCAACAGCTTAAAGACATCAGCCACAGCCCACAGTTGACCATAAAAAAAGACATCAGTTACAGGTAACTATCAGAACAAGTATCCAGATTTCACTATTTTTTATGCAACTATTAATGGCAACAAATACAGACCAACAGGACATGTGTATACCCAAAGAAGGAAGTACGTAAGTAACACTTCAATCAACAAACATGATACTTCACTCATAAGAGAGACTAGAGAGAAGCAGATGAGAAACAATCACAGACATCCAACAATTATTTCATTAACATATAGAAATCATTCCTGGTGATGGTAGCATCAATTAAGAGTCTGTTAGAGATTAACAAAAGCTGTTTTGATATGAAATTATTTTTTAGAGATTTTTATGTAAAGCACAATCTAGTATTATTTCTCCTCAGAAGCTACACTAAACAGCTTCTCATCATAATCAAATTTCAGATTATTTTTGGATTCTGATTATCTCCATAAGCTGATACCAAGGTATTAAAAATTCTAAAGTATTATTTCTTTTAAAAAAAATGATTTTTTCATAAAATAATCTCCGAAAGGGCCTCTAAATATGCGAGGCAATATAAAGTGTTACTGAATCCAGTTATGTTATAAAAACAGCTAACAAGTAAAAACTGCACCTGAAGCCCAAGGGCCCATTTTCTCTCAACAGGGAACTGTTGCCTCACTCCTACTCCTTGATAATCCATATACCCTGTAAAGCGGTGCCCAACAACCGGAGAAGCAACTTCACTGGAATGGATACGATTGAAACCAGAATCCTAAGCAGTCACATTTAAAACAAAAACTAATGAGCTCATATCCTATTCTAAAAAAAGACATGATTAAATTAAAGAAATATATTTCTGTGGTTACACCTTCCAACAACTATATTCAAGCTAGAAATATAAATTCAACTGCATGATTTACTCATGGGGATACCGTTTATACTTTATAGGGTATGCTGCACATTTCACATGGGAATACAATTAATAAGCAAGTTAAAAATGCGCCTTATCAACTACTAGATAAGCTAAATGACTAAATTCCTTCATTAAAGAAAGACAAATAACAAAACCATAAGCATTTAATTTGAAAACAAACCCACCATTGTCTCCTGAAACTCTGCTCCAAGATAGCCAGTGGAAACACGAAAACGGTTGTCCAATAACAAATAGTATGTTACAGTACCCTGAAATATATGGAAGGTAATAAGAAGCAATCTGGCAGACACAGCATAAAGTGAAAATGAAGGGCACAAACCTCATTCTGTATCCTGTTGCTAAGGGATTCAATCAATTGACTCCTGTCAAATCCCATACGAACCACTTCCAGAAGAACTTCCTCGTCAATCTACAAAACCATGGATTTGGTTGGTTTTATTTTTTTTGAACTGATTATAATATATCACGTTACAAACACCATTTTATAGGAAACACGTGTGTAATTCTGAACTTCGAAAAACACACAGAACCAGTTGGATCTCCTAGCTTTCCACGGAAATGCAGAAAGAAACTAGAAACCTAAAGACATGTGGGCTTTTAGAGCTGCTCCAAACTTAAATCCGAGCACTTGGACAGAAAAATATTATTTTTAGAAAACACAATTAAAAAAACAGAGCAAGCTTGAGTAGTGCTTAACTGGTAGACTCATTTTATGAGCCAAAGAAGGTTGTTTACAAAAAAGAGACAGAAAAATCTAACAAAACATTAAATTCTCTGGCCTGTATTCATAATGCTTCAGCACATGCCTTACTTCATCTCACCTCCAATACCATGAAAAATCTTAACTTCAACTACTAATAACAGCAGAATACCCAGCATACATACTGTCAAAAACATACAGCTTTTCCCAACAATAAATTGCCAATTGGCAATCATATAGATGTAAATATTAAGAAAAGAACTATCATATGAACTAAAAATCAACAAAAAATAACCCTTTAAAAAAAATCAAAATCAAACCTTTTTGGCTTGTTGTATTGTATCTGGAGGTGGCACTGCCAAATAACGTGGCAGACGAACTTGGAACCATGGGTGTTGGCGTATCTCAGGTATGGTCATCCTTTTCATCGGATCGACCACGAGCATTCTTGGTATCAAATCTCTGGCACCAGGTGATAGATGACTAGGAAGAGTATATATCCCACCCTACGAGAAATAAGTAAAGAGAAATACTTCAGAAGCAAAATAAAAACTGTTTGCAGAGAACATCATTGAAAACTATGGGGTTCTCAAAAAAACAGCAACCAAATGAGTTAATTCTAAGTTATTAGTAATGCACTTTTAGTTCATAAGATTGCACTACCGAACCTGAAATCGCCTGAGCAACTCAGATCTAAGAATCATGAGATCATGGAATGGAATGAGTGCAAAATGGACAGATAAGTAGGATTATATATTTTTCATGATCCTGATAGGTTGAAAGAACTAGCAAAAACTTAATATATTTCCTCAATTTTTATTGTGTATGAACCGTGCCTCCTTTAATCACGGCACTAGAAAAGTGCTGAAGACTAGCCTTTCCTCTCTATTGTCCCTGTACCTTAACCTGGACAGATCCAAATCCACCAACGTTCCAATCATAGTATCTAGACCAGACCAGTCCAAGTGAAGGATGGTAGGACTAGGTTCCCCTTATTGGAGCAGGATTCTACGCTGTAAAGCTACGTTTCAGCCCGTCAGAGTTGCGTTCAGAACAGACCAAGTGGAGGATGGTGGAACAAGGTTAGTTTTTTATTAAAAAAGCACGTACCTGACGACATTATTTCTTTATTAGAATTTGCCGTTATTGTGTACCCATCTGATTTAATAATGTATCTCGTGTAGGGACCATAGTAAGAATTGTTATATATAGAGGCTAAAATTTAATTTTGGCTGTGTGTGTGTATAGGAGGCATATCAAGTGAGAAAGGGATTTATTATGTGAGAGTGAGAGGGCTTATTATAAGATTAAAAGTACACTAGTGTCCCTTCCTCTATCTTTTCCTTTTCTGTAACTGCTTCTTTCATGGTATCATCTTCTTCCTTCTAAGACCCTTCCATTGATCACTTGCGCATCTTTGTTCGCTACTTTTTTTTCCAATTAAACTCAAAAGATTCATTCTTAAAATGACCAAGAGACACATTGTAAACAAGGGCAGCAAAATAATATTTATTCTATTGCAGACACCAAATAAGCAAGAATACAAAGCTCTCAAAGGCCCTGCCTTTTGCCAGATCTATCAAATTCAAGCCAAACAATTGAGTTTTGAAAACCAAAGGGGAAATTATAAACAAATATTTAAGACACATTTGATTATATCATAAATCCCACGGGTTAATTTACTCTTATCAAGGAGTGTCTTTTTGACGAAATATTCTCACCGCCTGAGCATAATCATCAAATTCATCATGGTTCTCCATCATATGATTGTCTTCCAGTGGCGCAGTGAAATTATTTTTATCTGCACCTATTTAATTCTATCTTCCTAAACAATAACAACCCTTTAATTTTTGTATTCAAGCTGGGATTTGACAAGGTATCTGTATGACAAGCTGGGATTTCTAATAATGGTTCCACGAAAAAAATGGGTTGAGAATATTGTGCATAAATTAGAGTCATTGTTGTCCAATATGAAAGGTTTCATGGTGGATATGAGAAGGAAGGAGATGATGCCATGAAAGAAGTAGTAACAGCAAAGGAAGTTGAAAAGACAAATGAAGAGGCGCTAGTGTACTTATGTGTAGTTTTAATCTTAGCCTTTCATTTTAATCCAATGGATGATAATAAGTCCTCTCACTCTCACATAACATACCCCTTTCTCACTTGATATGCCCCCTATATATATATATATATATATATATATATATATATATATATATATATGTGTGTGTGTGAGAGAGAGAGAACCTTTATAGATAAAAAAAAGCTGAAAAGATGAAGTATGAACTTAAAAAGTATTATGCCTTTCTGGCCTGGCCTAGTCATCATAACTCTCAATCAGTACAAGGACAATGCCAAGCCCAAAACCAGTTAAAAATAATAATATGACATGGTGGTGGTAGATAGCCCTGATTGATCTGTCCCGACAAAAACAATGAGAAAAATAAAAATGAAATTATACCTTTATTTTTTTGAAAAGGTTGGGAATGTTTTCATCATCAAAAGGAAGAGTGCCACAGAGAAGAGCATATAAAATTACACCACAGCTCCAGACATCTACTTCTGGTCCAGCATACAATCTCCCAGAGATAACCTATGAAAAAGAACAGTTTGACCAATAAATATGAATCATAGGAGGAAGAAAAATTACATTTTAAAATTAATAATAATAACTTATTCAAAGATTTACAAACCTCTGGGGCTGCGTAGTTAGGGCTTCCACAGCTGGTCTTAAGAAAGTGACCATCACGCATGATGTTGCTCAAGCCAAAATCAGCAATCTTGACATTGCATTTTGCATCTAAAAGTAAATTCTCAGGCTTCAGGTCTCTATGAACTACCATATTCCTGTGACAGTACTCCACACCAGAGATTATCTGCTTTCAAAATAAAAATTAGTTTAAACACTCTTTGACAAGCATAAGTTTCTCAAATCTCAAGTACTCATTATAGAAGAAATTATACCTGCTGGAAAAAACTCCGGGCTTCATCTTCTTGCAACCTACCCTTTTCTACTATGTAATCAAAGAGCTCTCCAGATTTCACATATTCCATCACCACATATATGTCTGTTGGGGTTTCTACAACCTCATAAAGTCGTATAATGTGATGATGCATGAACAATCTTAAAATTTTGATTTCTCTTCTGACTGCAACAAATTGAAGAAAAAAACATTATAAGCATCTTTAATCAACCGAGACTTAGCAGGGGCATACATGGAGAAATTGAAAACTATAGCAAAAGAAAATCAATTATCAATCTCCAAATACACACATTACATTCTTGAACCTATAAATCAAAACTTGAATTGAAAAAAAAAACTGGAAAACTAAAAACAATTAAAATCGTGTCGCACAATTTCATAGGGAGTAAAAGCTATTAGTACGCAAATCATAGAGACCTTTTTCTTCCATTTCCATGTTCTTAATCTTGCGGCGGTTAAGGATCTTTATGGCAACTTTATGACCAGTCAATACATGCTCAGCAATTTTCACTTTGCCAAAGGACCCAATGCCAAGAGTTTTTCCCAACTTATAATTTGGTAGAAACATGTTAACACTTCCACCACCAATAGGGCCAGTTGATCCATCCATTTTCAAAATCTAGAGGCAAATTCAGAAAGAAACAATATCAAAATCAGTCACAGTAAAGTGTATGCAAATGCAAAACAGATTGAAGTCTTCACTGCATATAAAATTAAATTAAATAAATAAAATATGAGATCATATGAAAACTAATGAAAAATCTCAATTATTTTTATAACAGCTGTTCATAATTTAACTGGCATGCACATCATAACTCTCCAGCAAGTGCAAATCACACCTTCAGGTCGGGAGAGATTTAAGGAATAAAAGGTACTTCCCATCCACAATCATGGAATAAAAGATAAACATATCAAGACCGTTAATTGCTGAATGTAAGGAAAGCAATGAGAATAATATTATCTAATTAAAGAGTTTCCGTAACAGCATTCTAATTAAGAATGAATATTGTTTCACTTATTAATGTAATTAAAGAAAACTCGCTCGTAACATTCATATAATTTTTGGTTGAACACTTTAATACGTAGCTAAATAAATCAAAACAAAAATGATATTGAAAACATGAAATCAACTTTATAAATCCGATGTATAGTGCAGCACGAAGGTAATTCAACCCAAGTAGCTAACAACATTGACCGGTAATTTAGATTTTAAGGCCATGTCAACGTAAAATTATACTCGTAAACTCGCTAGTAAAACTGAGAGCTTACCAATTTTATTAGTTATCTTTAACTCGTATGAGTTTATAAAAAAGAGTTTACCATCCTAATAAATCATCTTTGTGGTCTAGAATCGTAAACTCAGAAAATTTTTAACAGAGTTTGACAACCATGTTTCCAATTGAAGCAGGGCATGCCTTATTGGTAGCTGTGAAAAATGACCAAAAAGTCCAGCATTCTAACTAGCTCAATTTGATTCTATTAACGTAAAATAGTCCGACCGACCGTTAAAAAACCAACAAATTTTTCATTCTTTGCTGCCCTTCTTCAGTTAGAGACGCAAACCATTGGCCATTAAAAATCCAACAAATGATTCGATCTTTGGCGCCTTTCTTCAGTTAGAGACACAAGCTATTGCCGCCTCTCGCATGAAGGCGCCCCCGCCAAAACCCCTAGGACCAGCCTCAAACCCACATTTAATTTGACCACCCTGCTTCCTCGGCTCAAAAACCATAACCTCGGATAGATACCTCAATTCCATTCCACCACACATACAGCTTACAATTTTTCTACCCCAACACAAAATCCAACCCTCCTCAGCATTGAACCAAATGTTGCAATCTAACACTCCCTAATTATTCTCATTCAGTTAATCTCAATGATAACAAAAACACAAGCCTTCAAAACCATCGCTCAACAACAAATACAAACTTCAAAAACAAAAACAAAAAAATCGAAAAAAAAAACAGTTCAGAAATTCGAGTTAAATAAATTCAAAAAGAAACATCAATCAATCCAATCATTAAAATTAAAACAAAATCTTCACCAATAGCTAATTATCAATCCAGATTCCAGAACTGACACAACGATGCACAATTGAACTGAAACATTCACAATCAAAAATATCTAACTCACGCAATCCAGATCCACAAAAACACAAGCCCACACAAACTTCAGATGGAAACAGCAATCAAAAAATAAATCAGTAAGCAAAGAAAATGCATGCATGCAATTGCAAAGTCGAAATCAAAACGCAGCGAAGGAGGGGAAATAAGGAGCGTTAAGCCTTACCGGCGATTAGAGCAAAGACGGAGGTTACTGTGAGAAAGAGAAGGAAGAGAGAAACCCTAAATTGGTGTGGAGAATTAGGAATGAGCGGAAATGAATGTGATGATTGATGAGAAGGAAGAAAACATGTTCTTCCGTTGCTTCTATTATGCTAAGATGCCAAAATACGCTGCGTTTCTTTTTCCGTTTTTTTTTCACTCCATTTGCCACGCAACTTTGTTCCTTTTCTCCTTTTGTCTTTGTTTGTTTGTTTCTGCTTAAAAAGATATTCTTGTAATAAATAAAATATGTTTGCAAACTAGTTTGTTTGGTTTATGATAGTGAAACGTTTAAAAATCCCTATAAACTCCAATGATGATGACCGAAAAATCGATGTCAATTTTAGAAAAAACAAAGAAAAATCATTGATGGAATTAACATTTAGGCATTTATATTTGTTTTTGTCGCTTCTGGTTGACGAGCACCGATCGCGTATTGAAAGTTGTGCTGACGAGGAGGAAGATGGATGATGGTGGTGGTGGTGGTGGTCATCATTGTAGTTTGAAATGATTTTCAATTCTTGTAATAAAATAAAATATGTTTGCAAACCAGTTTAATTGGTTTATGATTGTGAAACGTTTAAAAATCGTTATAAACTCCAACGATGACCGAAAATTGATGTCAATTTTAGAAAAAGCAAAGAAAAAATCATCGGCCAAATTAATGTTTAGGCATTTATATTTGTTTTTGTCGTTTCTGGCTGACGAGCACCGATCAAGTATTGAAAGTTGTGCTGACGAAGAGGAACATTAATAATGGTGGTGGTGGTCATTGTAACATCCTCAATTTAGCTAATTTCATTAAATAAAATTAGCAAGAGGTTATGAGATGTTCGGGAGCTAATAGAGATTGGCAATAAGAATACAGAGGTGCCTAGCTTTTTAACAGCAGCAATTGATTAGTTAAATTATATAAGTTAGCAAAATTGATTGTGTGATGTATTGGATTTTAAATGAATCATTGTTGGTTGTGGAATTATATTGCATTGGGGTGGTGCATTAGTAATGAAGGGGGGTAACTAGCATAAGGGTATGATAGGAAATGCACCATTATTTATGGATACTTCAGCTGATGAAAATACCCCCCATTCCTCAAAACTCACAAAACACAAAAAACCCACACAACATTCACTCATTATGTGCAAAAACAGAAAATTTAGAAAGAGGGAAAAGAGAGAGAGAAAGGAGAGAACCGTGAGAGGGAGGGAGAGAAGAAGAGAGGCAAACCTCACCATCATCAACCACACTCAATTCTCATCTTCTCTTCTTTCAAATTCTGAAGCTCAAGAGAGTTAGTCTCTCATTTTACTTCCTCTTCACCCCATTTCGAAAGTAACAACATTTGGGGTGTTGGGATTGATTTCCAGCTTGCTTGTGAGTGAAAAGAAACTCTAGGGGTTGTTGGTAGCATTGCATGTCAGTTTGGAGAGTTGGTTAGCATGATTGGGAAGCACATGGTGAATAGGAGCTGTTGGGTGAGAGCATAGGAGTTGATTTTCGAGTTTTGAGCAGCAAAGGTTGTTTGTGTGTTCAACTTCTACTCTTGCTGGATTGATTTTGGGTTTTGAGCTCCATCTCTTTGTTGCATGTGATTGTTGGAGTAAAAGGTGAAGTTTTAGGATTTGCATGTGGGTAGAGGAGTCATCAAGCTAAGGTCTTGGAGCTAGATTTGGCGATTAGAGCTTCAATTTCATGGATATGGAAGGGTTAGGAGCAAGGAGAGTGCTGCTGTAACATGTGTGCAGAAACAGTTTTTCAATTTATCTTCAAAGATGTTCTTGACATTGCTTGCACAAGGTTAAATAAGATTCAAGGGTTAAAGTTCCACTTCGTGCTTGAGGAACCTTTGAAAGGGATGATTGGAGCTGAAACTACAATTGGGAGACTGAGCTAGAGTCTAATAGGGTTGTTGGGTTTCAGTTTGAGACACTTGGAGAGCTAGAAATCGGTTTTTGGCAATTTTGGTTGTAAAGTTAAAGACTTGTGATTGGGAGCTGGATGGAGTCATCTAGGAGCTGCATTGTAGATTGGAGTAGCAATGAGAGGGTTCTAGCTGCTGGAATTCGGATTTGGAGTAGTTCGGGTAGTTCGAGTTCGAATCGGAGAGCGTTTCGGAGAGTTTGGATCGATTGAGCATCGCTTGGATTTCGTATTGGTTGTTGTTGTGATTTTCATCACACTATGGTGAGTTCTATACTCGCTTAGGGTTTTCAATTTTATTGTGTCAACCTTGCATGTGACTGAGAATGTGGTTCGTGTTCTCCGTTTCGTTCGATTTCGTTGAAAGCCGTTGTTTTGCGAAAACCGTAATTGTGAAAATGTATTTCGTTATGAATGTTTGAATGATTGAGATTGGATGATTTGATGATATGTATGATGATTGTTGTTGCTGAACGATGTGTTGATATGTTTGGGTATCGATCGGAATAAGTTTCGGAATCGATCGGAATGGAAATTTCACACGAAAACAGGATTTTTAGAAATGCTAGCTGATAAGTCAGCACGACCCGTGCTGATTTTGGCACGACCCGTGCTGATCTTTCTGTCCCAGATTTTAAAATGTGTCAAAAGCCTTCCTAATTGATTCTGAACCTATTCTAATCTTTTCCCCAACCCTATGTGTTGATGTTGAATGTGATTATGTTATGTTTCATTGATGTGATGCGAAGGTTCTATGTGAATGACCAGGAAGTTGATGTAATGTCATGTTATGTTTAAATGTGATTATGTTATGTCATGATAAATGGACTATGTGTCCCATGAGGTTGAGGTAAGTTTCATGCTATGATATTGATTGTAATTGAAATGATTATGTTGATTGTGATTGAGGTAATTATGATTGGATTGAATTGTAAATCTTCTAAGTTATGTTAATGAATGTTAGTAACCACGAGTGAGGTAATGTCACGAAATGATAAAATGAACCATATGTTCCTTGAGGTTGAGGTTGATGTTATGTTAAATCTATGTTAAGTATAAGAGACGGCCCAATGCGGGTGTATTTATATAAATTATATAAATAGAGGTCTAGGGTGACGACCCTAATAAAGAGGTTAGTGTACTAGGGGAGGGGAAGTCATGAGCCCTATGAACCTAGGCCCATGTGGAATCCGTTCGATAGAAAATGGTCAATCCGCTTGATAGAAAATGGTCAGTGGAATGGGTTCACCGGGAATAGAAAATGGTTCTCGGTGATATGGTACACAATGTAAGAAGAGGTTTCACGTAGTCGCTTATTAGGGCTACGAGTTAAAAAGAGGCATAGAGTTTTCACGTAGTCGCTTATTAGGGCTACGAGTTAAAAAGAGGCAGAATGAACCGAGAGAGTTTTAATAAGGGGTCTCGATAGGACTCACTGAGATAATGTTTATCTCACCCTTCATGTTTTGTGGTTTTTACAGAGAACAGGCAAAAGCGAGGAGGCATGGCTACGGTGCAACCGAAAGGAGATGTTGAAGCTTTAGTTTAAAATGTTCATGTTATTTTCTATTGTCAAATTTTGTATTTTCGATTGTACGACTTATAATTGTTACAAGTTGTAAATCGCTTCCGCAGCTTTCGTTCTTGATATTGAACACTAGGACGTGAGAAGTTTGTAAGGCACGTAATTCAAGTATTTAAGTAAATTATGTTAAGTTATCCAAAGGAAGTGACCGTTTGATGATTATTCATCGAAGATTTTAGTTTGTGTTCAATATCTGAGACAGGAAGTTATCTCTGATGTATGCTATGCTGTATATCTTGGTATTTTCTATGTAAGAAAAACCGGGGTGTTACAGTCATCGTAGCAGTTTGAAGTGGTTGTCAATTCCTGTAATAAAATAAAATATATTTGCAAACTAGTTTAATTGATTTATGATGACGAAACGTTTAAAAATTGCTATAAACTCCAACGCTAACCGAAGATCGATGTCAATTTTAAGAAAAGCAAAGAAAAAACATCGACCAAATTAACGTTTAGGCATTTATATTTGTTTTTGTCGTTTCTGGTCGATGGGCACAGATCAAGTATTGAAAGTTGTGCAAACGTGGAGGAATATGTGTAACATCTTAAATTTCACCACATAGCAATCAAAAAGGCATTAACATAATCATAAACATCAGAGTATAACCTGCTCATAATAATGGACCAAATAAAAACTAAAGCGGATTAAAACCACTTACATGACCTTGAGATGAAAATCTCTCAAATACAATTCCGAAATAAGTATTCAAAGGTACGTATTCGATAAAATATACATGGCCGGGCTCCATCTACAAGACAAGGTTATAAAATGCTACATGACCTTGATTACAATTCAAGGATTTAAACCTAATGATACAAGAGAAGGGAAAATAAGAAAATACAACCTAAAGATCACCAAAGGATCTTCCCTCTAACTGAGTAGCTAAACCTCTGCTACTTCTCCTTAATCTGTTTTGCTTTCCCTGCGCATCTGAAAACACCACAACATAAACAGTGAGATTATAAATCTCAGTGAGTTCTTTCGCACCCCTCACAATTCCTCTCTCGGTGTTTTCCTTGTCTATGAACTGTTTTTGTTCATGTCTTATTCTTGTCTGTGAATTATCGTGTTTGTCTTTTAATCTTGTCTGTGGCTTATCATGTCTGTCTTTTAATCTTGTCAGTGGCTTATCATGTCTGTTTTTAATCTTGTCTGTGGCTTAGCATAATCCGAGAAATAATGCTTGGTATTCTAGAATACCCAATTTCAATGGAAACCCCAATTCGTATAGCTATACTAAATAATGCTAGAGCCCTAGCATCGGGTTCATGACTCCCCTCCGCTAGGTATGCTACATGAACTCGGGATCGTCATACCCCTAAATATCTTTTATTAACCTCTCGTACATTAAGTCTGTTACTCGACACGAAGTCGTATTCTTATCCTCTTGAACATTAAGTCTGTTACTCGACACGAAGTCGTATTCTTTCATTATTACATGAACTTAGACTTTTAGGTCTATGCTTGATACTTGGTCATATTCTCTCTCGATACAACAATTGCTCGGTTCATTTTCTAAACCGTAATATTAACCATCAAATGTATACACACATCATAGAATTCATAAGAGACTGAGTTAGAGTCGTTAAACAATGCATTTGAAGGTGTAAAACCAAGAAAACAAACTAGGTGACAGAAGAAAACACGGCCACCCGTGTTTTTGAAACATGCTCGTGGTTTTTGGAATCGTTCCCGTGTTTTATAGAAACATGTCCATGTTTTTATTTTGTAAAGTTTGCGTTTCACACAGAAGGAAACACGGCCACCCGTGTTTTCAAAACATGGGCATGTTTTTGGCCCTGACAGCAATTATGTTCTTTTGTTCTTCCAACATCAACCACTTATTACTCAACCCTTTTCCCAATTAAAACCACAATCAAAAACAGACATACATGACATACATCAAACATATCTATGGCTTCCCAATGAATCAATTGACAATCATCAAAAACATTACTAGTCAATTCAAACTCATCCTCACACAACCATGAAGAACATCAAGCCATTAAACAACACATTAAACGAAACCTCGATTAAATCGAAGAACTCACCTTGAATGTTGATTCCAACACATCAAACACGCGAGAAAACCTAGCTTTGAGCATCAATTCAACCTAAGGCACCAACAGTTCTTCATTTTCCCCAAAATCCCAATTCAAACCCTAAGTCACCAACAATCTTCCTATCACCAAATCAAGCTTCAATCCTCCATTAATCTACTATGGGGTTGATCCTACACCTCAAGATACATTCAAAATCAACCTCTAACTAAGGATTCCAACTCATCCATCTCCTCTAACTCACCATTTTCGCCAAACTCAAAAGAAAAGAAAATAAAGGATGAACTTACTTGATGATGATGGTGATTGCGAGAATGGAAGGAAAGGAAGTGATGAAGTTGAGGTGGAAGATCTTCTTCTTCTTCTTCTTCTTCTTCTTCTTCTTCTTCTTCTTCTTCTTCTTCTTCTTCTTCTTCTTCTTCTTCTGCTTCTTCTCATGCTTCTGCTTCTTCTCCTGCTTCTTCTTCTCCTTCTTCTTCTTCTTCTTCCTTCTTCTTCCTTCTTCTCCTTCCTTCTGCTCCTTCTCCTTCTCCTTCTGCTTCTTCTTCTCCTTCTCTTCTTCTTCTTCTGCTTCTCCTTCTCCTTCTCCTTCTCCTTCTTCTTCCTCCTCCTTCTCCTTCTCCCTTCTCCCTTCTCCTTCTCCTTCTCATTCTCCTTCTCCTTCTCTTCTCCTTCTCCTTCTTCTTCCTCTATTCTTTCGAACACTCTCTCTTCTCCTCTCACTTTTTTTATTTTAACTTAAACTAAAATATCTCATGTGGGGGAAATTCCTAAAATGCCCTCACCCTTTCCTCAATTCCGTAAAATACCCTTACTATCTATTACTCACTCAAAACCCCACAACAATCAATAATTAATTTAGCACTCAATTAACAAAATTATTAATCAAGCACCAAAAATAATTAAATGGGATAAACATCAAAATAATTAAATTTTTCGTTTCCGTTCAATGGACACCGATCAAGTAATGAAAGTTGTGCGGACGAGGAGGAACATGGATGATGGTGGTTGTGGTCATTGTTGCACTTTGAAGTGATTTTCAATTCTTGCAATAAAATAGCACTTTTGGTCCTTTATCTTTGCTCTAGGTTTCAATTTGGTCATTTATTTTTTTTGTCTGTTTTGGTCACTCATCTTTCATTTTCGTTTCATTTTGGTCTCTGCCGTTAGTTGTAGTTAACGGACGCCACGTTGGCAGATAACTACTGACGTGGCATCTTAAGTGTCATGTATGACGTGTCATTCATTAAATGAGGTGGCAAATAAATGTATTATTTAATTGTAAATCATTTTACACATAATCAATTAAGTTTTTTAAATTTTAAATATACAAAACAACAAATCCCAATATTTATTGAAGATCTGGGTTTCTCTCGCATCTCCCAGAACCCCATTTCCCCCTCACTATCTCGCACTCTCTCTCTCTCACTCAGTCTCTCACATATTCTCACCTTCAAAACTGTAAATCTGAGTTTAAGGTTGTAGAGATCTAAGTTTGTTGAAGTTGTAGAGAGAGAATGTTTGGGTTTGTGACAAAAGAAGAAAGAAGAACAAAGATTGTGGGTTTGGGATTTGGGGATCAAATCGAAATCGAAGAAATATTAAATCTGGGTTTGTTGTTATTGACGAAGGATAATGAAGAAATATTAAATCTGGGTTTGTTGTTATTAAATTTGGGTCAGGGTTTGAGAAATAATAAATGGGGATAGTGAAGAATCAACAAAAAGAACCAATCTGCGTTTATTTCGAAGCCTGCTAACGAATGTTAAACGGGTTTGTTTTTATTGATGAAGGATAACAAAGGATAATGAGAAATATTAAATGGGGATAATGAATATTAAATCTGGGTCTGCGGTTATTAAATCTGGGTCTGGGTTTTAGATGGGTATGGAATGTTTGCTTGTGTATCCAGCTTTATTTCGTTGTTGAAGGAGAAGGTGGGTTTTGTTGTTGAAGAAGAACCAAAAATATGTTTTGTGTAAAATGATTTGTTTTTTGTTTTTCTAATTTTAAAAGCTTAATTGATTATATGTAAATTGATTTAGAGTTAAATAATACACATTTTTTACCACCTCATTTAATGAATGACACATCATACATGACACTTAAGACGCCACGTCAGCAGTTAACTGATAGCGTGGTGTCTGTTACCTTCAATTGACGGCAGTGACCAAAATGAAACGAAAATAAAAGATGAGGGACCAAAACGGACCAAAAAAAAGATAAATGACCAAAATGAAACCTAGAGCAAAGATAAAGGACCAAAAGTGCTATTTAGCCTAAAATAAAATATGTTTGCAAACCAATTTAATTGGTTTATGATGGTGAAATGTTTAAAACTAGTTAAGAACTTCAACAACGACTGAAAATCGATGTCAATTTTAGAAAAAACAAAGAAAAATTATCAACCAAGTTAACGTTTAGGCATTTATATTTATTTTTGTCTTTTCTGGTCGATGGACACCAATCAAGTATTGAAAGTTGTGCGGACGAGGAGGAACATGAGTTTCTACTTACTAATGGTGGTGGTTATCGTTGGAATTTGAAGTGATTTTCAAATATTTGGCTACTATAAACCACTTGAAGTGTTGATCACTTCGGTTATCGCCTGATATAAAATGTTGAAAAGAAAAATATAAAATCGTAGAACCAAACAAAAATTATTATGAACACAAGGAAACAAGAAAACACTATCATGAATGAGGAGATCGAAGATGCAAAGTGGAAGAAGTGTCGTATAGATTTAAAAAAGGTATATTTGGATATCCAATTAGTGAGAGAATCATTACTTTTTAGAATAAAAGAACATAAAGTATTTAGTGGTTTGATGTTGATAAATATTTAAAGAAAGGTTTGTGTTTATGCCAATTCCTCAATAGGATTGTGACTTAAACTAGTTTTAGAGACCATTTTTTTATAAGCAAAACTTGCATTAAAGGGAGTACAAGGGGTACTCCATGTTTTACAAAGAGGGGGAACGCGAGACCTAAACTAATTTTAGAGAGTATGCTTGACGAAGATGATCACTTTCTTTGACTTTAAATATTTTATACCAACCTCTCAATTGATAGATATAAAAAGTGTAATGATTCCTTTAATTCATAGAGAGAATCATTGGTAATTCGGTAGAGAATAATCCCCTTGGGCGGGCCAGGGGGTTTTTCCTCCCCTGTCCCCGTTCCTATCTCTAGCGGGATTGGATTTGACCTTTCTCATCCCCGCCTCAAATGGGGTCAGGTTTTCCTAGGGTACCCGATTTCGCCACTATTTATAGAAAATTAAAAAAACTATATTTATGATAATTAATAGAATAAAATTATAATTATGATACAATAATAAAATAAAATTAAAAGTATTAAAATAGATTTTTCTATTCAAAAAAGATCAAAATAAAAAATAAACAAATATATATACCTAAGTTCTTTTCTAGGATCTTAGGTGGATTTTGTCTAATTAGAAATCTTTTTATGTCTCCATCAAAACAAAAAAGAAATATTTTTATGTCTTAGTTTTTTATTTGAGTTTCTATTTTTATTTCAATTAATTAATACCTTCCTATTGATTTTGTCATATGATTAGGATTGAACACCCTTTATATGTTAATAGTTGATGCCATAAGTAGAGTTGCAAGTTCACATTATCTTTGTGTAGAAAACAACAATACATGTAAACATAGTGCTATGGTCTTATATCTTTGTTGTTGTCCATTACTTGTGTCGACCTATATTTTTGAAAAAATTAAATTTTTTTAATGTCGGGTTACAAGGTGAGTAATGTCCAAGCTTCATAAGCTCTTATTAGACATTATATGTTGATAATATGGTGGTGACCCAACAACGGTTTTAAAATAGGTTTTGATATCCTCTTAGATTTTCGACTTTTATAAGCTCACCGTAGGCATTATCTATAGTTGATGTGAAATTTGAGTTTCTCCCACTAAAAATTAAAAAAATAAAGAATGTAAATTGGATTATAGTTTTTTCCATTTTGGTATCGTACATGTGTAATCCTATATTTCAGTGTTAATCCTGCTTATGATAGAAAAATACGAACAATTAACTCTTGTGATCAAAAGGAGAGTTGTGTGCCACGAAGATGTGAGGAGAGGCAAATTCATAAGCTAAAGTGGTTGAGATGCTGCTAACAAATTACACCATTGACTAGAATGTTTTGTCAAGCAACCTTGTAGAGGTGAGGATTACTCCATTGTTGTGATTCTTGAATCATTCATTTATCTGTTAACCACAAATTATTTTTAAATAATCATTAGGTTAGAAGTTAAAGAGGTAAAAATTTAGTGCCACAAACTTTTGTATCCCCAGCATTACTACAAATAAAATGTATCATTTACCTCTTCCAAACCTCGATTTACGAGCTGGACGCCGCATACCATTATCATTCAAATATGCACCTTGTTCGTCTATTTGGCCCTGCAAAATTTTTGGTAAAGAAAACAAGATTTAACATGATAAAAATTGTATATAAAAAGTATTTATTTACAATCTAATGTGGATTTTATTTCTACCTGTGTCATTAGTAATTCTTTGGGATCAAAATCCATGGATACTCTTTGATTGGATAAATCATATGTGCCTTTTGCAAAGTTAGGATCCAAAGCACTGATTTTACTTCTTGAGCCATCTGATAATGTGGATGTTGCATCTTGTTTTCGCCTTTTCGCCCATGAAAAGTCATTATTAGAGCCTGGAATTTGTATTGGTACAGTGTAGCCATTACCATCAGCAACATTGACCATCTGAGAAGTCTCTGACATTGTATCCATTGAATGTTTCGGTTGCTCTTTGTGCATAGATCCTCCTTTCCCCTTTGTTTGATGTGCTTTACCATCATCTCTACGAGTGTTTAGGGCAATGTTCTGCGCGTCCTTCACAAAGAGGTTAAGTTAAGATATGTAAGGCCCTATTTGGATAAATAGTTTAACTAAGCACGTTATAGCATACGCGCTTATCATATAAGAGCTTATGCATAAGCTGTTTCTTTAATATAACATAAAAAAATGTTAAAATATTTTTCTATAAGCTATAAGCTGTTTTCATAAGCTATCTTAGAATGCTTATGGAAATTTGCTGCAAACAACTTATGAACATGTCATAAGCTGTTTTTATAAGCCCTCCCAAACAGTCTCACATCACAAGTACTTACGCTAGTAGATAAATCCAGATGAGTCGATTCAAACAGGTCCTAAATAAAAGTAGTGACATACAAAAGATGTAGCATTAAATTGACAAAGAAGTACCTCTTTTGCAGTTGTTTTACCGAAATTCTTTTGTTCTTGAAAACCTTTATAGACTCGTTTTTGTTGTCTTCTTGATGTTGCGATCTCTCGCGTTTTATCTCCAGTCTTTTTCCTGATATTAAAGATCTATCTTTCAATCACAGAATAAGACTCAGAGAGGGAGAAAAACTCAACTACATAAATAGTTATCTCCATGACAATTTCTTATGAATAATGAAGTCTATAAAATTTACCTAGATGCATCATCTCGACTTTTAGCATCCATTTCTTTGCTAGGTGGATACTTTGGAAGGTTTGCTGGATTACAAGGAAGTGGTTTGGTGCTGAAATACTATAAAGGGTATACATGATACATAAAAGATCAGAAATTAAACCTCATACATAATAGTACAACACATTGAGAAAACATCATAATAAATTACCATCTTTAGAATAACAGTTATGAACTATATGCATGGAATATCAACTCTAAATCATCATAACATAAATCTTCTTAAAAAAGGACAGAATATATATAAGTTAATAGCCAATTTGGTCCTTCAAATTTGAGGAAAGTTCAATTTAGCCTTGATATTAATAATATTTCTAATTAGCCCCTAACATTTTCAAAAATTATTCAATTTAGTCTCTCAGATTCTCGATATCATGTTGATCCCTGGCTTTTTCTACTTAATATCAATTTAGTTCCTAGCTTTTACCACTTAGTATTAGTTTGATTCCTAATATTTGGTAAAGTCAGGGATTTGATTGGTATTAAGTTGTAAAAGTCAGGGGCCAAATAGACATCGAGAATTTGAGGGGCTAAATTGAATCACTTTTGAAAATGTTAGAGACTAATTAGGAATATTGTTAATGAAAGGAACTGGACTGAACTTTTTTAAAATTTGAAAGACCAAATTGACTATTAACTCGAATATATAAACAAAACTCAAAGGAATGTACCTCGGATATTAAAGCAGAGGAGGCAGTGCCACGCTTGCTAGGATCAATGGATAGTAATGCCTCGAGTAGGTTAACAGCAGTTTCAGGAAAATCTGCACACCTCTCTCTAAGAGAGCTTTCATAGTTGGTTTGAGGTTTAAACATTGTTGCATGAGGTAGCTTGCTCTTTTTCCAGAACTCTTCAGGTGGAGAACCACACAACTTAAAAATTTTGTGCAATTGTTCAACCTGTAAAATCAAGAAGAACATATATCATGTTAAAGTGAAAAATAATAATTTTGAGAGTTACTATAAGGAATGAAATGTTCCATTTTACTGCAGAAATGGAACCTAAGAGCACTAGACCGACCCTCCCATATTCCAGGATAGTTTATGTCACTAGACTAACGATGTTAATTACACATACAATGTAGTCTAAGTACATGAAAACAATGTTTTTTGTTTTTTTAAGGAATGAAATGTTCTATTTTACTGCATGAATCGAACATAAGAGCAAGGTCGCCTATAGGCTTGTGTAGGCTGGGCTACTGCACAAGGCCTCAGCCCAATATCATTTTAGTGTCCCAAAAAAAGTTTAGTATTTCCAAGGTAGCATATGCCCATTAGGCCAACAGTATTGGTTACATACGCAATGTAGTCTAAGTAATGAAAACAATATTTTTTGTTTTTTAATAATAAATGATGAAAACAAAACATAAATTGTGATGATTACCTCAGTTCTCCCCTTAAGGATAGGCTTCCCAAGAAAAAGTTCTGCAAATACACAACCAACACTCCACAAATCCACTGATACTCCATAATTTGTTGCTCCCATCAAGAGCTCAGGAGGACGATACCATAGAGTTACAACACGACTTGTTAATTGATGTTTATTGTTGGAGCTAATTGTATTTGCTAATCCAAAATCTCCTATCTTGAGAACACCTTCATTGTTTAACAAGATATTTGATACTTTGATGTCTCTATGCATGATGCCACGAACATGACAATGCTCAAGCCCACTTAATAGTTGCCTCATGTAACATTTTATCTGTGAAGGGAAACAATGAAAAAAAAATGTAATATTAGTATCTTATTTTTCCATAATACCTATACGATAAATACTACCTCTGATCCACAATATAAAAAATAAAATGTGTTTTTTGTAATGAGATGCTGACAAACCTGTGAATCGGCGAACACAATGTCAGGTCGTGATACTAGACCAGCAAGATCATGCTCCATGTATTCGAACACAAGGTATATGCTATTTGATAGTCTTGAAGTGATTATGCCTTCTAATTTCATGATGTTTGGGTGGTCAAGTCTCCTGAGAATTGTTATTTCTCTAGCCATGAATCTAATGCTCTCAGGTTGGAAATTGTCAAAGCGTACCTTCTTCAGAGCAAACATCCTCCCAGTTTCAACTTCGCGTGCTCGAAACACACTACTATATGTTCCTTGTCCAATCTATATAGATGGAAATATTGAAAACGGATCACAAACATGAATGTCTATAAATGTGATAAAATAATAGTCACTGAAATACTCATGTCTTCGAATATAGAATTTTGAGGACCAAATATAGCTTAGGAAACATGAAATTTATCACTAGTAACTTTGGTGAGCTGATTCACTATTCTAAAGTTAAATTCTTATAGTACTTAAATTTCATAGTCCTTTTTACAAGTTTGATGCTAATTCAGTGAATAATACTATTAGATTTTAAATTACACATAATTTTAAACTTTTTTGCCATTCTTCTTATTTCAACACATTTTAGAATAGTTTGGTATCATAATGAATATTTCTGGAGTTTTATAACTATACATCAATGGTCTAAATAAGAGGGTGACCCCCTCAATTGTTAAAAAAATATCAAAACTAAATTTTTTTAACAAACAATTAATAGTAAAATCATAACTTTTGTAATTTTCTCTCTCTACTTTCATATTTGAACAACTTGACCCCGATTTCTACATTACTTAACTCAGGGTCCTGGATAAATCATTGAGCACCACCCCTCCTAAAACACTATTCATAGAATAACTTATATCTAGGGAGATAAGCCATATATTATGCATCTATATTAATTTCCAAAACAATTTTTTTATTTAAATGAAAAATTTTAATGGTGCAATGCAATAATTTTTTTTAACCAGGTATTCTCTGCGCACTACTGCAGAAATGATAAATATGGTGCAATGCAATATGCAATACCTTATCTAACTTCTGAAAAGCATCGGCTTTGAGGGGAACCCATCCTTGAACAGCTTCAGCTGCAGCAGCTGTAAGCCAAGGAGGCCAACCAGCTGCATTATGTTCAGCCTCAACATGTCTATGATTATTAAATCCAATTCTAAAGCTGAAAGAAGAACCACTGCTTTTTCTGGAACTATTTTTGGTGAACTTATTGTTTTTATTATTCTCTTCTAATAATGATGATGCCTTTGGTTCCAAAACCAACAACCCAGAATGTCCTTTTGTTGAAGCAGGAACAACCTCGACAACGGTGTCGCCGGCGGCTTTTGGCGACGGTGAAAATGTTCCAGCAACCGCATTTTTTGAGCTAATACAACCCATTAATTAGGATGATGGTGATTGTAGGGGAGATTTTCCCCTACATCAACACCCTCCAATGCGGTTGTTGAAATCAGAACAATGGGATTTTTAGAGAAGATGACAATAGGGACAAATTTTTGAAATTGTTAAGGAAAAATGATGGATTTGTTGTGGAACAGAACAACCCCTCCCCTGTTTTTTCTCTCTCCTCCAATGTTGTTTTTCTCTCTCTTCCTTTGTTTTCTTTTGTGTCTATTTTGGTGTAATTAGGATTTAGATCAAAGTCTCTTTGTTTCCCAACTGGGTATGTGAGATCCGTTGAGAATTGAAAGGTGGAGGATTTTCATGGCCGAAAAGTAAGGGATAGAAACTCATAAGTCCAAATTGGTTTTTCTATTTATTTATTTTTCTGTTGGAAACTTGAAAATAATAAACTGTAATTGTGACAGTTTGGATGTGGAGTTGGTATCATGATTTTCTGTTAGTTGCCATGATACAAAAAGAGACAATGAGAGAGAGAGAGAGGGTAGTCATGGATGACCTATCACTCCTTCCTTGGTGGCTGTGGTTGCAGCCTAACTTCCTCAATAGAATGCAAGATTAAGAATTCGACACAAATTTGATTTTTAGTTTAAGTTATTAATGTTTTATTTTTTTTGACCAAAAAGTTATTAATGTTATTATTATTAGCCATTTCTTCTTTTGTGACCTATCTTATCATATTTCATTTTTCTTTACTTAAATAAGGTATTCATTTATTCAAATTAGTGAATTTTACAACCAATAAAAGTTGGTCCGAATGGCAACTGGGCTCGGGTCTCACCTCAAGGTCCGGTTCCCTCTTCCTCAAATTTGAGGAGAAACACATTTAAGATTCAAACTCCGGACCATGAGGTGAGACCCGAGCTTTGCCGGTCCGTGTGGTTCTCTCCTCCTCAAGGACAGGTGTGGTTCTCTCCTCCTCAAATTAGTGTATACCCGGCTGTTGGGAGGAGAGAACCACACGGACCGGCAAAGCCGGGTATACACTGTTAAATAAGTAAGCTAGTTCGACACCTGCTAGTTCGACTAACAGAACTGATCTGTCGAAGTGAGGGAGTCGAAGTTGCACTTTCATTCAGTTGTATGTTTACTATTGTTTGCTGACTCAGCATGCTTACATGGACTAAGTATATAAGCAGCATTCACAGTGATGCAATCATAACACTGTGTTTCAGTTTACTGTTAACCGATTTCAGTTACATCTTCTTCCCTCTCTCTCAGTGCATGCGTGTGTGTGTGGTGTGTATGAAAAACTCCAACAAATGGTATTCAGAGCGTGATTGTTGAAGTTTTTCGAGAGTGAATCCAGTGTGAGAAGACGAGTGAAGTCTCAACGGTGAGAGTAAACTGCGATGACGACGAACGGCCATTTTCCTGCGAACTTTCCGATCCTCGACGGAAGAAACTACGACCAGTGGAGTATGAAGATGAAGGCGATCCTTGGTTATCAGGATGTGTGGGATTTGGTGCAGAACGGACTAGCTCCGTTACCGGCGAATGCAACCGTTGCGCAACAAGCAACGTACAGAGAATCGAAGAAGAAGGATTGGAAAGGTCTGTGTATCCTCTATCAGTGTGTGAGTCCTGCAATTTTTGAGAAGATTGCTAGATCTGAGACAAGCAAACCAGCGTGGACATTCTCGCGAATTCCTACGCCGGAGATCAGAAATTGAAGAAGGTACAACTTCAAACCCTAAGAAGACAATATGAACTGCTAGGAATGGAGGAGAGTGAATCGATTGGTGCGTATTTCACTAGAGTCCAAACTATGACGAATCAAATGCTGTATTGTGGTGAAACGTTGTATGATGAATCAGTTGTGGAGAAGATTTTGCGATCTGTGTCTTCGCGTTTCGATCACATCACGGTGGAGATTGAACAGGCGAAAGATCTGTCAACAATGACGATAGAAGAACTTCAAGGATCTCTTGAAGCACATGAGCAGAGAATGAATGAGAAGAAGATGGTGAAGCCTGGCACTGAGCAAGCTTTAGCAGTACAAACAGGCAACAAAACTGGTGGAAATCAAAGAGGACGTGGTAGAGGCAGAAACAATTACAGAGGAGGAAGAGGAAGAGGTAATTCTTATAACTCAAACTCTGCTAAATCAAACAATAGTGATAACGGTAATAGTAATGAGCAAGGAAGTAGTAGTAGTGATAGCTATAGAGGAAGAGGAGGTAGAGGTGGTAGAGGTTTTAGAGGAAGATGGAGAAGATTTGATAAGAGCCATATACAGTGTTATAACTGTGAGAAATATGGACATTTTGCTGATGAGTGCTACAGCAATGTTATTGGCAATGATGCTAAAATGGCTGAAGAAGAGGAAGAGAAGGAGGAATCTCTGTTGATGGTGATTGAGGAGACAGGGAGTAGTGATTAAATAGTGCAAATGGTGACAACTAAGGAGGAAGGTGAGAGTGGTAAGCACTGGTTTCTAGACACAGGCTGCTCAACATACATGATAGGGAGGAGAGACTGGTTTGTTGAACTTGATTTCTCGATCTCAATCAAGAGTAGAGTAAGGTTTGCTGATGATAGAACCATGAAGGTGGAAGGTGTGGGGAAGGTGATGATAAGAAAGAAGGATGGTTCACTGTGCTTCATTTCTGGTGTACTGTATGTGCCAGGGATGAAGAGCAATTTGCTGAGTATTGGACAGCTATTGGAGAAGGGATATAGGATGGTGCTGGAAGACAATGCTATGAAGGTGTATGACACTAAAAAGAGGCTGTTGATAAAGGCAATTCTCTCCAAGAACAGGACATTTAAGATCGAATTGGGTGTGCTGTGCAACAGTGCTTAGCCACAGCAGTGGACAAGGAAGAGTGACTGTGGCATTTCAGATATGGGCGCTTGAATTTTGGTGATCTGAACAGGATGCAGAGCAAGACAGTTGTGAAAGGTCTGCCTCATATCCATGTTCCAAAGGATGTATGTGCAGAGTGTGTGGAGAGCAATATGTCTAGAGGTTCCTTCAATCCAAGTGTGCCAAGTAGATCAAAGAGAAAGCTGCAGGTGATTTTTTCAGATGTGTGTGGTCCAATACAGTATGAAACTCCTGTAGGTAACAAGTATTTTGTTACATTCATTGATGAATTCACTAGGAAGCTTTGGATTTATTTGATTATGAGGAAGAATGATGTGTTAGGAGTATTCAAAAAATTCAAAGTCCTAGTTGAAAAACAGTGTGGACAGAACATAGAAGGGCTAAGAACTGATGGGGGTGGGGAGTATGTAAATACTGAGTTTAATGAATTCTGTGAAGCTGAAGGAATAACACATGAGATCACACCTCCATACACTCCTCAACATAATTGAGTGGCTGAGAGGAAAAACAAGACATTGCTTAATATGGTGAGAAGCATGTTAAAAAGTAAGAATATGCCTAAGAGATGGTGGGGAGAGGCTGTTAATACTGCTGCATATATCATTAATAGAAGTCCAACAAAGAGAATGGAGAATATCACCCCTGCGGAGGCTTGGACAGGTGCCAAACCAAATGTATCACACTTCAGAATATTTGGGTCTGTTTGCTACAGACACGTGTCTGACCAGCAGAGAACAAAGTTAGATGATAAAGGAGAAGTGGTGGTTATGGTTTGCTATCATTCGACTGGAGGTTACAAGTTAGTGAATCCTGTGAATAATAAAATTGTGATAAGTAGAGATGTGGTGTTTGATTAGGGGAAGACATGGAAGTGGAGTGACAAGGGAGAGAGTTCCACTGCTGTCGAACATAATCTGTTTGAGGTGCCTGCTGGTGAAATAGAGTTAGAACTGGAAGGTGAAACTGAGCCTGTCGAAGAGAATGATGGTGAAGAAGGTAGTCCAGAGATACTAAGAAGATCACTGAGACAAAGGCAGGTTCCTGCAAGGCTAAGTGATTGTGAGGTAATGACTGATAGTGCAGTCAATGATGAAGGTGATATAGTGCACTTTGCACTTCTTGCTGAGACAGAACCAGTAACTTGGCAGGAAACAATGAAAAATTCTAAGTGGCTGGAAGCTATGCAAGAGGAGATCAGATCTATAGAGAGGAACATGACTTGGGAATTGGTCGAATTGCCCAAAGGAAAGAAAGCAATAGGTGTGAAATGGATATACAAAGTGAAAGTAAATCCTAAAGGTGAAGTGGTGAAGCACAAAGCAAGATTGGTGGCTAGAGGTTTCCTACAAAGAT
This sequence comes from Astragalus membranaceus, assembly GCA_039519185.1. Classification (NCBI taxonomy): domain Eukaryota; kingdom Viridiplantae; phylum Streptophyta; class Magnoliopsida; order Fabales; family Fabaceae; genus Astragalus; species Astragalus membranaceus. Next base: position 10,198,309 of record CM076852.1, read on the forward strand.
ATGGTGTTGACTATGAAGAGGTCTTTGCATCCGTTGCAAGACTTGAAACTGTGAGAGTTGCGGTAGCTCATGCAAGTATGCAAGGGTGGAAGATACATCAACTTGATGTAAAATCTGCCTTCTTAAATGGAGAATTGGAAGAGGAGGTTTATGTCGAACAACCAGCAGGTTTTGTGAAACAAGGAAGTGAGAACAAAGTCTTGAAATTGAGAAAGGCATTCTATGACCTAAAACAAGCTCCACGAGCTTGGAACAAGAAGATAGATAAGAGCTTGATCAACATGGGGTATGTGAGATGTATTTCTGAGCATGGGGTGTATGTGAAGTCAGATGGTGGAGATGTGATAATCCCATGCCTCTATGTTGATGATTTATTGGTTACTGGAAACAATGAAGCTAAGGTGGCTGAGTTCAAGAAGAGAATGATGAATACTTTTGAAATGACAGACCTAGGAGAGATCTCTCATTTCCTAGGAAATGAATTTCAAAGTACAGATGATGGTATGCTGCTGTCACCGAAGAAGTATGCTTCTGATATACTGCACAGGTTCAATATGCTACACTGCAACAGTGTCAAAACACCAGCAGAGGCAGGTCTATGGCTCTACAAAGATACTGATGAACCAGAGGTGGATGCTACAGAGTTCAGACAGGTGGTTGGGGAACTGAGATATCTCTACAACACCAGACCTGACCTCAGTTTAAGTGTAGGTCTGATTATCAGAGTTATGGGCAGGCCTAGAACATCACACCTAGCTGCTGCAAAACGAATCCTAAGATATGTCAAAGGCACTATGGCATATGGAATTCTGTTGCCCAGTAAATGCAGAGACAATGAGAAGTGTCTCTATGGCTTCACTAATGCAGATTGGGGAGGTGACAAATCTGATCGAAAGAGTGCTGCTGGCTGTGTTTCTGCTTGGCACAGGTCCCATCTCATGGAGTTCAAAGAAGGAATCAGTTGTGGCATTGTCCTCATGCGAAGCTGAGTATATTGCAGCTTCAATGGGAGCCTGTCAAGCAATCTGGTTAGACAATTTGATGCAAGAACTGATGATCAAGAAGGAAGGTGTTGTGGAGCTATATGTGGATAACAAATCTGCAATTAGCTTGGCCAAACATCCAGTGGCACATGGAAGGTCGAAGCATATAGAGACACGCTATCATTTCTTAAGAGATCAAGTCACAAAAGGAAGGCTGAAGCTGAGCTACTGCACATCAGATATGCAGGCAGCAGATTTGTTCACCAAGGCAGTGAAGGCAGAGACATTCAAAAGGCTAAGGAGCATGCTGAATGTGGTTGATTGTAATAAGTTTACTTAGATAGATTTTGCTGTATTTTATTGTAGTTTGTTTGTGATAGAAACTAGCTTAAGGGGGTGTGTTAAATAAGTAAGCTAGTTCGACACCTGCTTGTTCGACTCACAAAACTGATCTGTCGAAGTGAGGGAGTCGAAGTTGCACTTTCATTCAGTTGTATGTTTACTATTGTTTGCTGACTCAGCATGCTTACATGGACTGAGTATATAAGCAGCATTCACAGTGATGCAATCATAACACTGTGTTTCAGTTTACTGTTAACCGATTTCAGTTACATCTTCTTCCCTCTCTCTCAGTGCATGCGTGTGTGTGTGTGGTGTGTATGAAAAACTCCAACATACACCTGTCCAGCCAGGTTCCCCAGCGTTGATTATTCACCTGCAAAGCCGGTGGATACATTAACAAAAACAACAGTGGATTACATAAAAAACAACACAATTTTCATATTGCTAAAACTGAAAATGATGAATCTGCGAACATACTCACAACATCCAAGTTAATAGCATAAAACAGGAAATTTGCCTACAAAAGTGACACTACTAAAGTAACGGGAACACCCATGCCTCCGGATCTGCAATGTTGACGGCAAAATCTGTCAATTCGAACGAAACAAACATCGTACCAAGAGTGTGTTTTTTGAAACGCTAGCAGTTAGCTTATAACAACATCTCACTTTTTTTGTCGTGTTTACCCTCATTATTTTTCTTAAATTCTTTCTCCATCCTCTTTAAATTAAACCAAACAATTATAAATCTTTATTTTTTATGTCATTTTATATTTATTAATTAGTTTATCCGCTAGCTTTACCAAACACATGATTTGCTATCCGCTAGCTTCTGATCAACTATCTACTATCCGCTATTCGTTGGTTTATTCGATATCCGCTATCTGCAAATAATAATGCTCTGTTTGGCGCTTCCCATCCGCTAGCGGATAGCGGAGATGACGATTACATGTGTTTGGTAAGCACTAGCGTTTAGCATTTTTTAAGTAGCGTTTAAGGTTGTTTGAAACTCTACTTCTAGTAGAGTTTGAGTGAATAGCGTCTCACTTTTTTTTAGTATTTTTACCCTTATTATTTTTCTTAAATTACTTCTCTATCCATATTAAACATTTTATCATCATCATTAAATAATTTTATCATTAATTAAATATCATTTTATGTCATTTTACATTTATCATCTATTTTAACCGTTTTTTATAAGCAAATATGTTAGTGAGGGTTGGGGAATGTTAGTTTCCAGGGTTTGAACCTTGGACCTCCTTTATGTCCCTTAGCTCACCAACGGCGCTACCTTACTGGGACATATTTTGCTATCCGCTAGCTTATTCGCTATCTGCTAGCTCATCAGCTATCCGCTATTCGCTCATCCACTATCCGCTAACTTATCCGTTATCTACTACTTTTTACCAAACATGTATGCATGTCTTTCGACATTGCATTAGTTTATTTCTATTTTTTATTTTTTAAAATGTGTAAAATTTAGATATAAGTAAAAACATTTTTTACAAATTTCTCAACAAATTGTCGTAATACATAGTATCTTAGTCATCTCTCAACATGCTTTATATATCCTTCCTAGTGCAAAAACATGTAAAATAAAATTAATTATATTAAAAGTTTAATTTAAATAAGACATTTATTTCTAAATTGTTTTCCTACAAAATATTCGTTATCATGTTTAATAATTAGAAGCATAGATTTTGCTGTAAGGAAACCATTGAAACTTTAATATATTGAAATAAATCGCGATCAATAAAGTTTAGTAAACACATTATCATATTACTTTTTTTTAAAAAGTAAATGAGTAAATAAACATAAACTTGATAAAAGGTTTGGCCTATTTTAAAACTAAAATCGTTTAATTAAACTTTAAAATATATAAGATGTTAATAAACATTATATTACTATAAATGTTATAGTAAATTCAGCAAACTATATAATCATATATTTAAATAATAGTAAGTTATTATTATTAGTTAAGACTACTACAATTAATAAATATATATTAACAAGTTATATAGTAATAATGTTTAAATAAATTTGAGTCAAAAAAATATTTAACTAAATTATTAATATGATGAAATCAATTAATGATATTAATTGAATTATTGTAACTCATAAGTTAAATTGGAATTGTGTTTAATATGAAACCTTCAAATATTTCATTCTACTTGGCGGGATAAAAGCTAGCTACAAAATATGCTACTAACTATGACTTTATTTGCTTGCCTTCATTTGCTTGTCTTCATAAGTGCTCAAATGGCCCGAAGGTCTACCCTGTATTGGACTGAGGCGTCATCCCCTCACCATAAAATTTCTGTAGCCAAAAAAATTCAGCAACATAACTAGCTAAATAGAAAAGGAATTTAGCATAGTCCAAAAGAATGGGTGACTCACCAAAACAAAGTTAAAACAACTGTAAAAGAAACTTCTAGAATTATTCTACCTCTAAACAATGGCAAGCATCAGCATCTAAAAACATAATCTAGGTTTGGTCAAAAAAACATAATCTTGGGTAGCTCATAATTCCTCACCCATTTGGGATCCCTCTTATTCTTTTGGCACGTAACTTAGGAATTTCTTCCTCAACCTCTTCTGCATGCACTTGAGTCTGGCCCATCAACATCCAATTCTTTCTCTATGATCGTAACATCTGCCACCTCCTTCAGCAATGATCTTGTCCTCAAGAGATTTTCGTTGAGAGATTTTTTGTTGTGGCCAATTCAACATTAATGTGACCTTCTCAGAATCAAATATGCAATAGAAGATTGGGGAAATGAGCGTTTAGACTTCTTGAGGTAAAACTGGTTTTCTAGTAGAAGTTGAATAACCAATTTCAAGTGTTATGTGATCCCGTAGAGAACGACTAAGCACCAAAATATCATTAAAGAAAACTATCACAAATTGACGTAAATAAGGTGGAAACAGAATATTCATGGTGGATTGGAATGTAGAAGAGGTGTTTGCAAAGCCCAAAAGGCATTACTAAGAACTCATAATGGCCTTGATGAGTACGAAAAGCAGTTTTGTGTATATCACCCGAGTGCATCTGTATCTGGTGGTATCCCAAACGTTAATCCATTTTTGAAAAATAGTGAGTGCCATACAATTCATCCAAAAGTTCGTCAATGGCCGGAATTGGGAAGTGGTCCTTGACTGTCATTGCATTCAACACTCTGTAGTCTACGCAAAACCTCCACGTGCCATTTTTTTTATGGACCAAGAGAACTAGTGAAGAAAAAGAGCTAGAGCTATGCTGAATTATGCATTGATTGAGTATATCCCATATCTGAGCTTCTATTTTGTTTCTGGAAATGAGGATAGAATTAACAAGGAGGGGTATGTCGTGGTCGGTGGAAGGTCTATAGGTGGGTCAAAAATAGGTGAATTGTGGGTTAAAAGGGCATCAATTTCAGGTGGGTAAATGGGTTCTAGCTCGAGTGGGGTTGGTGAGGAGAGGACATGAAGTTGAAAGAAAGTTTCAATTGCATGAGTAGACATCAAATGACACAATTGATGAAGAGAGGATTCTTCTGGTGGTGGCTTCAGTACACCGTCAAGTTGGATTATCTCATCACCTCTCATGAATTTCATGGACAAGAAGGAGTAATCTTTGAGCACAAGGCCTAAGGTTTTGAACCATTTCATTCCAAGAGCTAACTCAGCACCGCTCAAGGGGAGGACAAAGAAATCAACGAAGAAGGAATGGTAGCCTAATGTCATAGGTAGTTGACAACAAATGGATGCACAGAGGAGCTCTTCACTGTCACCTACAAGAACAGTGAAGGCCTGGTTCGGTTCAAGCACTATGTCCAAATGTTTCATAACTTTGTCTTGGATAAAATCGTGGCTACTCTCATTATCCACTTCGACCGACCTGTTGTTTACCAATAAGGCCCAATACACACAAGGTGCGAGGAACTGAATGGCCCACTAAAGCATGATAGCTAATTTGGTCTGAGTCCAAGTCTGAGGTAATTATTGGGCTAGTGTTTGGTTGGGTGGTGGATTGGAGCAAGAGTTGGCTTGCGGCTTTATAAGGTGGTTCGTGGGTTTCTGGTTCAGCGATAAGAAGGTGGAATTGACGCCGGCAACAGTGGCCAATGTGGAAGAGCTTATCACAATTGTAACATAGCCCCTAATCATGACGTGCTGGTAACTTGGCGGTGGAAAGGCGTTTAATAAGTGTGGGCACTACAAGAAAAGTTGGTTTTTTCGGCGGGCAAAATCCACCGAAAATTTGGACTTTTCGGTGGATTTTTCGCACCGGTAGCCAGCTCGCAGCAAACGGTTTCCGGCGGATTTTTCGTCGGTAATTTCCGGCGGATTTCGTGGCGCCGAAAAATCCGCCGAAAATTTCCGGCGGATAATCCGCTGGAAACTCCAAAAAAATCGCATAACATTACCGGCGGAATATCCGCCGGAAATCCCGCCGAAAATTCCGCCGGAAATCCCGTTAAATTTGTAGGAATTTTTTTTTTAAAAAAAAAATAAAGATCCGCCGGAAAACCCATTAAATCCGTCGGATTTAAAAAAAAAAAAAATTCTCTGGAAAAACGTTGAAATCTGTCGGAAATTAGTTTTCGTTTTATTTAAAAAATTAATATTATTTTATTAAAAACTTTAATTATTGATAAAAAATAAAAGTTAATAATTAATTTAATTATTAATTAATTTCCTAATTAAAAAAATAAAAATTAGGAATTATAATTAATAATTAATAGATTATATTAATTAATTTTAAATATCCATACAACAAAATAAAACAATCCAAAGCGACTGGGGTGGCTGCTGGCCTGACTCATCACCATGATAATAGGTATCATCTGATGCAAGAAAAGCATTAATCGCATCGATATTAAGATCGATGTTTGAGTTGGGCTGCTGGGGTGATTGTTGTTGGGGGTGCTGGTATGGCTGCTGCTGGCGGTCCTGAACCTGCTGCGGTGGATACTGCTAGGAATACTGGGGTGCATACTGTTCGGAATACTGGGGCTGAGACCACGGCTGAAATGCACCGCCGAAATGCTGCTGCGGCAGGTAGGATGGCATATGTGATGATGATGGCCTCGAGTGCTGAGACATCAGCTGATCCTGCAAAAGCTTAAAGCGCTCCTCATTTATCCTAGCCTGCTCCGCAGCTATCCTAGCCTGCTCCTCCATGCGCTCCTCAGCTATCCTAGCTTTCTCCCGAAGCGCCTGCACTTCCGGTTCATTTTGCTCCTGCCGCTCGGCAAACTGACGATGGGCCTCGCTCAGTTGCTGGAACAATTGCGTAACAGCATTCAACTCACTAGAATTAGGAACATAAGAGCGACAAGTACTCTCTGATCCAGAATGTGAAGATAGACTCGGAATAATGTTTGTTCTGAAAGCAGCCGGTCTAATACCACCATATCCTACCATACGATTACTCTTTTGGGGACCAACTGCTCTCTCCCAAATATCACACGAGCTACTCTAGCCACCTTCACAGGATCGATATCTTTCCCACTGCTCTGCTGTGACTCATGGTACTCAGCCAGCCCATCCTGGAAGCTCTCCTGAAAAAAATAACCCAACAAAGAAATAAATAACTAATTATTAATAATAATATATAATATAATAAAAACAATATATATATATATATATATATATATAAAGATAAATATAAATAATAAACATTAATATATAATTGTAAAAGTAGTTTTACCGGAATATTCCTCGCCCGATCTGTAGCAAACTCACCAGTGTCCTATCGCATATGAAGGTAGCGATGCAACTCAGGCAAAGTGATTGTCCTTTGATGCATCGCCTCCTATATATATATACATATAGTGTTATTAATTAATACACATGAAAATGACTATTTAATTATAAATAATTAATTAATCAAGTAATAAAGTAATAAATTTACCAAACGTCTGTGATGGGTTGCAGTATTAACACTCCCCCCTGTGTGTATGCAGCCACATTTTTCAGAAGCACGGTTCTTCTTGGCTTTCTCACAATAATTCTTAAATTCTGGTGTCTCCCAATACTCTCTGAACCAATCCCAAGTTGAGTCTCCCATATAAGATGGCTTCACATTCTTATTCCGCGCATCCCGCAGTAATTCAGAATAGCGATGGGAACATATCTTATGGAACACTCTCTCAACTTCTTTTTGCTGCTCTGGTAACCACGTGCATTTTTCCTATTTAAGAAATTTACAATAATGTTGTTAATAAGACAAATTAATTAATCAAGTCAATAAGATAATACACAAAACTAATTATTTCGTAGAACAACTTACCAAGAATGATCTTAACATCCTCGCAATTGCCTCTTTATCTTTTCTAACCGTCGTCCATTTCTTCCAGCTGCCGGTGAAATTCTCCTTAATTGTTTTTGTGATGGCGGTAGCTGTAGCCTTCGAAGGAAGAAACCTGTATTACATTAAAAAAAAGATGAATTTTATTACACCAAATTATATAAGTTATATAAAAGGCAACAAAAATAAATTAATAAATAATAATATATAATACATACGAATCGCCAGCAGTCTCCAATATGATACGACCATCGGCTGTATACCTCACCACCTCCTAGTTAACAGTAAATGTGCATACCCCATCTGCATCAACATCTATCGGTGCTAAGCCCTCAGTACCATCAGGAATCACTGGCTGCCCTGCAGTACTACTACTAGCACCCTTAGACCCAGGTGGTGGCAAATATCTGCCACTAGAAACAACAACACGAGCAGGCTGACGACGACGCCCTAGGCGAGTAGAAGTCTTCCTGCTGCTAGTGCTGGCGCCATCACCCGTGACAAGTGGAGGAACATATGTGTCGTCATGATCGGATCCTGAGTGAGACAATGCCATGACCGTATCTAGACATATACATTTAAAGAAACAAACATATACTAAAGAAGGTTAACATAAACATACTAAACAAAAATATATAAACATACTAATTAAACAAACATAAATTACATCCTTGATTAAAAATAGGTTAACATATATTGTTGAAACAGAAAATAACTAATTGGAATCCCCATTCATTCTCAAAATCATCATCATCAGAGGAGTGAATTCTTGATACACCAATGTGGCCTGTTGCATCTTCATCAGCATCTTCTTCGTCAACAACTTCATCGCCGGTGTTTGGCTCATCACATAAACGAGTAATGGGTTCAACTTGAATCACTTCATTTATATTAGACATCTCTTCCATTTGATATGTCACATCTTCCACCGTGTCATCATTTGTCTCAATGCGACCTCTTGGTTTTGTTTTAATTGTGACACACCAACCACGCCTATCAGTCCGTGTTGATGGCTAAGGGACATAATAGACTTGTCTCACATTTTGTGCAATGACGAACGGATCATACAGTCGATATCTACTATTTATTTTAATGTCCACTGTATTTGACTTTGGATTCACCTTTGTTCCTCGAGCAGACGGATCAAACCAATTACAATAAAAAAAACACTACCTTCTGACTAAAATCTAGATGGGGGTACGAAAGTTCATATATGTGTTGAACCACACCATAAAAATCATCTTCACCTCCTCCAGCGACACCCTTCATGCAAACCACTATTGACTGTTTCTCTGCCCTGTGACCATTCATTGGTGTGAAATTTGTATCCATTGACAAAATATGTGTGCCATTCTTTAACACATCTTCGAGGACCGTCTGATATGTTCCTCAAGTGTTGGTTGGTAGGAGTTGGTGGGAGGGCATAAACATGTTGCCTAAACCACGTTGGAAAATGTGCATTAATATGAGCAGAAGATTGTTGCTCACTTACGTCCTCTGATGACAAGAATTCCCTAAAAAGAAATAATTAATTGTTACACATTTGTCTACTTTATATTAACTAATTAAGATCGATAGTTAATGTTGAGGAACATACTCAATAAATGGTTGTACCTCAGTACAGTTTATCAACACATGAACATGTGCTGAACTTAACTCTTCATCTGTTAGCCAGTGAATTGACTCCTTCCCAGATGGACGACCGGGTAGACAAAAGACAGACAAAGCTAAATGATGTCTAGGACATTCAGTATCCATTTCATTTCGACTGCTTCTAGGAGCAAACTCATTCTTGAAATAATAAGAACAAAAATGGGTTGTTTCACGGTGTAAGTAAGAACAACATATCGATCCTTCAACTCTAGCTTTGTTATTCACCGATCTTTTTGAATCACCCATGAACCTAGAGAAAATGATATTAATTAACATAATAATCATTCATTTTAAACTTGTTTCTTATAATATAAAAATTAACCGACCTTTCAAACGGATACATCCATCTGTATTGGACAGGTCCGCCAAGTTTAGCTTCATATGCGAGATGCACCGGTAGATGCTCCATAGAATCAAAGAAACCAGGCGGAAATACTCTCTCTAACTTGCATAAGATAAGTGGGATGTCTTGTTCCATGTTTGAAATATCATCAGCTTTTAGCGTTGCAGAACACAAATTCTTAAAGTATTGACTTATTTCAATGAGCGGATTCAAAACGTGTGTTGGCAACGACTAAAAGAGATAGGAGTAAGCACTCCATGAATACATGACAATCATGGCTCTTCATCCCATGCAACCTCCCATTATCCACATCCGCACATCTAGATAAATTGGAAGAATAACCGTCTGACATTTTCAACTCTTTTACCCACTAATAAACTGCTTTCGCTTGTTCGGTAGATAAAGTATAATTGGCTTTGGGTTTCAAAGTCCTAGTACCTTGCTCAACCAACAACAAATCCTTTCGTCTACAGTAATGATCTATATCATTCCTAGCTTTCTCATTGTCTTTCGTTTTGCCTTTCACGTTCATGACAGTGTTAAATATGTTGTCAAAAAAATTCTTCTCTATATGCATTACATCGAGATTGTGTCTCAATAGATTATCTTTCCAATAGGGAAGTTCCCAAAAAATACTTTTTTTGTCCATTTGTGCCATTGTCCATAGCCATCTGGACGAGAAACAACACCCACTACGACTTCCACAGGAGGGATCCCCTAACACTATTCCAAACTTCCTCTGGTGTCAACCTACGAGGAGGTCCAGCTGTTTCAACATTTCCCTTGATGAACGCATATTTCTGCTTTCTAAATGGGTGATCCATAGGTAAGAACCTACGATGCGAGTCAAACCATGAAGTTTTTCCTCCGTATTTAAGAGTAAAAGCCTTTGTGTCAACCATGCAAATCGGACATGCCATATTACCATGTGTCCCCCATCCAGACAACATTCCATAGGCAGGGAAGTCATTAATGGTCCACATCAATGCCGCCCTCATCACAAAATTTTGTTTGCGTGCTGCATCATAAGTTAAAACACCATTCCACAACCTTTTTAGTTCATCAATCAAATGTTGCAAATATATGTCAATACCAGCTGTTGGATTACTTGGCCCTGGAATAATAGAATTTAAAAACATGTATGGTTTAGACATACACATTTCTGGAGGAAGGTTGTATGGGGTAACAATAACTGGCCAACATGAATACGGTGTTGCCGAGGCTTGAATATATGGTGTGAAACCATCAGAGCATAAACCAAGCCGAACATTGCGTGGATCACTGGCAAAATCTGGATGAACACGATCAAAATGCTTCCAAGCTTCACCATCAGATGGGTGACGTAATTCACGAGAATTATTTCTATTTTGATGGTGCCACGTCATTTTACCCGCGGTCTCCATTGAAGTAAACATCCTCTGTAGCCTTGGTATAAGCGGCAGATAGAACATTGCTTTTCATGGAACCGGTTTGCCTCAGCTCATCCCTTTCCTACTGACACGATAGCGTAGCTCTCCACACATCTTGCATTCCGACAACTCTCCATCATTTATGCCAAACTCATTATTAGAATAGAGCATGCAACCAGACACACAACAATCAATTCTTTTAGATTTTAAGCCAAGCTTCGATACCAGTCTTTTAGCATCATAATAACTCTGCGGCAAAAGCCCTCTAATGGGGGTTGCATCGAACATCATTTTGGTCATATATTCCATGCACAACTCAGCAACATTAAATTGAGACTTAAGACCCAACAACCGAACACACATTGATAATTTTGAGTCTTTAGATCCTTCAAATAATGGTTTATTTGTCTCACTCAAATACATGTAAAACCTTCGAGCTTCCTCATTTGGAACTTCTTCAGCATCATATTATGGTTCTTCAAAATCCAAATTTACTCCAACAGTGTCAGATATCATTCCCTGATAAACATCTAACGGTTGTATAATTTGGCCGCCAGATGTCGTAGTCGCTGGATAACTACTTGATGTGGGAGCTACTACTTCAACCGGAACATTAACCGTAGGAACTGCAGCTGCCCCTGGTCCCACTTCCCTGTGACGACTCCATATCCAATAATTTGGTCTAAACCCATTATTGTACAAATCAACTCTAACTTCTTCTTCATTTTTTATAAATCGAAATGAACATTTCAAGCACGGGCATCAAATTCCGCCTTGTCGCGCCAATTCTTCATGACGCTTAGCACAAAAAATAAACTCTTCTACTCCTTCTACAAAACGTCGCTTTAAACCGGATCTTCCAGGAAACAATCGATCATACATCCAACTACGATCCATAATTTCAGGATCTATGTACTACACTACAATAAATATTATCATTATCATAATTTAGGAAACCAAACTCAAACAATACCTAAACAAACAACACCACAATTAGTAATATATTATTATATTTCGTATTTATTTATAAACTAATATATTATAATATTTGATATTTACTTAATAAAGAAATTCAAACTAATAAAATCAAATAACGTTTTATGACAACTAATAACTTTGATAACTAACCGTAGTGAAGAGAAGGCTCTGACTTGATGCGAATCCTGAACTCAAACAAAGAGGAACACCAAGGAAACCAAACTCAAACAATACCTAAACAAATAACACCACAATTAGTAACTAACTCATATTATAAAATAATTCATAAACTAAAACTATTAACTCATGCTACAAACATACCTTAGATTGAAGAAATTTGCCAAAGAGAGGAAGATATTTGGTAGAGAGAAGAAGAGAATTCGTAGAAAGGAACAGAGGAATTTCAAGAAGAGAATTTGGGTGTGAAGAAGAAATGTGGAGAAGAAATTTGAATAAGTTATATATAGAGGAATAGGGGTGCAACGGATACACCGACAAATCCGCAGCTAAATCAACTTTCCGGCGGATTAAAAAAAAATTCGGCGGAAAATGGGATTTCCGGCGGATTTGAGTACCCTTCCGGCGGATTTGAGTAAACTAAAACTATTAACTCATGCTACAAACATATCTTAGATTGAAGAAATTTGCCAAAGAGAGGAAGATATTTGGTAGAGAGAAGAAGAGAATTCGTAGAAAGGAACAGAGGAATTTCAAGAAGAGAATTTGGGTGTGAAGAAGAAATTTGAAGAAGTTATATATAGAGGAAGAGGGGTGCAACGGATACACCGACAAATCCGCCGCTAAATCAACTTTCCGGCGGATTAAAAAAAAATTCGGCGGAAAATGGGATTTCCGGCGGATTTGAGTACCCTTCCGGCGGATTTTCAAAATTTAAATTTTCCCGTATTTTTCAAAAAATCCGCCGGTAATGACGTTTCCGGCGGATTTTCAAATTTTAAAAATACGGTTTTTTTAAAAATTCCGCCGGTAATACCATTTCCGGCGGATTTGGTTGGGGACGGACTTTTTCGGCGGATTGAGTACCTTTCCGGCGGATTTGAGTACCTTTCCGGCGGATTAATTTCTTTTTCGGCGGAAAACGGGATTTCTGGCGGAATTGAGTACCTTTCCGGCGGATTTTCAAAATTTAAATTTTCCCGTATTTTTCAAAAAATCCGCCGGTAATGATGTTTCCGGCGGATTTTCAAATGTGAAGGAAAAAATCCGAGTTCCAAAGCATGGAGGAACATCTGCCACATTTGTTAGATAGATTGATATTATGACTTCTTAACTTGGCAATTCTACAGAGAATAAATATTAAGCTATAGAGAGACTCAACCAATCATTGTAAAATACATTGAAATTTATTCAGAGTAAGCTTAAATTTTAAATTATCATTATCTCTCATTTTACATTACAAGTTTATAGAATTATTAAAAAAATTATTATGGCTAAAAACTTCAATTGATAAATACAAAGAAAGACCGAAGAGGAAGTGGAGAGTTCTCATTCTAAAAGGCGAGTTTCGGAGAAGACAAAGTCTTTCATGTATTTAGTAGGCCAAATTTGACCTAATATATCATCCAAATGGCAATGTGCAATTGAAGATCCTTAGGTTGAGGGTAGAAAGGCTCATTCCTACAAGGTGATTCTAGTTGTACAATGTCTTTTCTACTAGATAGGGAAATTGTGCCCCCCAAATGGCAGCATTTGGAGGAACATTTTTTGTTTGCGACGACTAAAGACCCCATCTCCTCAAAAATCATGTGAACCCCCTTTAAATTTTAAGGGGGTGATGCTAAATCTGGTGATGCGCGGGTTTATTTCTCTCCTGGGGATGAGGAGAGGACATTTGCCTGATGAAGAGTTCTTCTTCTGGTCCTAGATATGCATCTCACGTATCCATCTTCTGGCACATTTGTGAAAGATGATTCCTTGTACCATAACTTATCTCTTCATTGAATAGATAAGTTATGGTACAAGGAATCATAGAAGCATGAAAGATGATGAAGCAATCACACATTTGTGAAAATTTTAAGAATACTATTCACCTCTCTAGGTTTCATACACTTGGGCTGATAATAGTAACCCATTTTGGTAAAATAAAAAACCCAACATAAAATGAAAATTAAAGGAGAGTGTGAAAAATCCTTCATAACAAGGTATTGCAATGATGGAAATGCTTAACCTATCATTGCTTAGGTAATTTAGGTTGCTAACATTTTTTATGGCCTAAACAATGGATGACAAGTATGAGCCAAATCTCTAATTACAGATTGATTTTTATGCAAATATCTTGATTTCCTGTATTTACAAAACCACAAAAGAAGTTAGACAAATATTTTTCACTATTATAAACACACAATAATTTTTTTTTACCTTTAATTACAAAAATAACAAATTTTATTGCTTTTTTTTATAGAAGGAATAAAGTGAAAACAAGGTATAATTTTTGTGATTACAAATGAAAACAAAAAAGTGTTTTCTTAAATCTAACAAGCCTAAAGAGCACATTACTTGCAAAATTAATTTAAAACATAACTTACTGAATATTTAATTTTGTTCATAGGAAGAAAGTGCACAAAAACCAACAAACACTTGGCAACACAGCAGCTAGACAGAGAGAAAAAAAAAGATCTGATTTACCTTAAAAAATAGACCATAAATGAAGAGAATTCCAAGGAATTCAAATATGATGATAGAGAAATCCTGAATGATCAAATTGAATTGGTTGGATTCCATTATTATCATTTTTATCATTAAAAATGTGGCTTTAGAATGGAGAGGCAAACACAATGAAGCTTACCTGAGAGAGGCAGATGGGAGCAGCAGAGACAGAAGGTGAATAGTGTGGAAGTGATTGTTCTGAGTGTTGTGACTGTAAATTATATCTTATATTAGTGTGTGACAATTTCAAAGCAAACAAAATATTTATATTTGATAATCTCTTTTTGAAAGAATGAAATGAAAATAAAACCAAAAATTCTCTTTAATCAGAAAATTACAACATAAGAATCTTCTATAGTATATGTAAATAATCTTTAATGCAACTGATGCCAAAACCAATTGAAGGCAGTTTGGCAAGTTGGAAATGACACTAGTTCATTGTTTTGGAATAATTTACCAAAAAATTCCATCTTTTAAAGAAATAATCACCTTTTAGGATTTTTTTTACCTGTTTGTTTTAGTTTGGAAAATAATCAGACTTTTAAAAATTATCTGAAATCTGTTTGGCAGCATTTGTAATTAAGGTTCGTTTTTTTAAGAATAAAATAAAGCAATTACTAGATAAAATAATTTAAAGACTTTTTTGTAAAGCAAAGGCTAATTTGTGTTTATTTATAATAGTGAAAATCATTAAAAATCAGATTTTTTTCGGAAGCTACTAAAAACGGCTTCTGATTTTAACATGAAAATCCTTGTTTTAGATTCAGATTGATATAAAATAAACAAACACAAATAAAACTACTAAAAACTATTTTTCCTTAAAAAGTGATTTTTTCCTCTGTAATAAACGAACTCTTAATCTGATTTTAATGAGTATGAAGATGAAAGAGAAGATTAAAAAGTGATTTTTATGCTTGTAATCAAACACAAATTAGCTTATACTTTATGCATGCATAACCTCAGTCAATTCATGGTAAAAAAGTCTTCCAAAGTCTTAGCTGAACTTTCTCCATCATGGTAGCCAAAAGGGAGAAAAATATTGGGTAGAAATGATGGGATTGAGATCCTCTCCGATGACTGGATTTTTCAATTAGGAGAGAGATTGACTCGATTATTAAAATAATATTATTTTAGTTATTGGGTCTTTTTTTCTCCTGCTTGAAAATGTTGGATTTCTAACGATCAAGGCTTGTGCCTAACCACATGTCTCTACCCATATAGAAATCAAAAGAGCGCAATCATAAATCAACAGTTTATGAACCCATACCCAAATTCATGATGAAATAGAATGCGGAAGCGTACCTGAATTTGCCATTGGGAATTGATGAAGGTTTGGGTATGTGATCTTCTAATTGTAGAGCACCTTAGGGTTTCTTGATTCTCTTCTGATGGGGATGAAGAGAGAAAGCCAGAGAACTAAACCCTATTTTGTTTTTACGTTACTCTACAAATGGGGACCATAACCCATATATATAACTGCAACCAGTTACATCTCAATTTTCAATATTTCTAATTCAGCCCCTCATCAAATTAGAATATTGCCTTATGGTATCTACACAACAACCTTCCATGACACATATGCCCTTAGCCATAAACTTAGTATCAAATAGACCACTTTAAGTTTGGCTAATTAAATAATGACCCTAACACATTTAAATATTACATGTGTGACCCAAAATTCTAACAATCTCCCACTGGTCACATATGTAACTTTACAAATGTGTTAGACTTTATGAGCTCAAAATTTTGCCGTTATATACCTTGAGCATATCCAAATAATCTCGTCCATTACCTATGTCAGTACATAGAACCAAAGCGGTTTTAGTTATATCAATCATAACTAAACCCATCAATGATTACTAATATTGACACAACTAAATGACATAGATTCATCATGAAATGTGTAGCATGAAAATCACAAGAAGGTGGCCTGTACATGTCAATTTTCAATTGGTCCTACTTTACCTTAGTGAGATCATTCAATAACCTTATTGTACAAAGTATAAATATCCAAATACAAGAGTATGCATACATAATACCAAATATAGAACACAAAATTCATAAGTGATTAACTCCCACTAAATTAAAGATTCTTCAAACTGCAAAACACCCATGTGAGCAGTGTGCTCATGAAAGACCTTGGGTGGAAGACCATTTGTAAGAGGATCCGCTATCATGGAGTTTGTCCCTAAGTGTTCTATAGAAATCTGTCCACTCTGTACCCTTTCCTTAACATTTAGGAACTTGATGTCAATATGTTTTGACTTGGTCGAGCTCCTATTATTGTTGGAATATAGGACGGCTGATTTGTTGTCATAGTATAACTTAAGTGGCCTTTCAATTCCTTCCACAATTCGCAGCCCAGTGACAAGGTTCTTTAGCCAAATCTCATGGTTAGATGCCTCAAAACATGCTATAAATTCTGCTGCCATCGTGGATGAAGCAATGAGAGTTTGCTTGGCACTGCGCCAAGAAACCGCACCACCAGCCAACATTTAGATATAGCCTGAAGTGGATCTTTTACTATCTTGGCATCCAGCAAAATCAGAGTCAGAATATCCAGTGATCTCCAACTGGTCTGACCTCCTATATGTGAGCATATAATCTTTTGTTCTCTTTAAATACCTCATAACCCTTTTGGCTGCTTTCCAATGATCCATTCCTGGATTGCTTAAATATCTGCCTAACATCCCAACTATGAACGCTATGTCCGGACGCGTACATACTTGGGCATACATCAGACTCCCTACAGCCGATGCATAAGGAATCTTTTGCATTTCTTGAATTTCTAAGTTTCCTTTTGGGCACTGATTTAGACTAAATTTGTCTCCCTTAGCAACTGGAGTATCCCTTGGTTTACATTCCTGCATGCCAAACCTTTTAAGTACCTTTTCAATATAGCTCCTTTGTGACAATCCGAGAGTACCTTGAGATCGGTCTCGGTGTATCTAAATTCCTAATACAAAGGAGGCATCACCAAGATCTTTCATTTCAAATTTTCTTGATAGAAATCTCTTGGTTTCGTGCAACATCCCTATATCATTAGTGGCAAGCAGTATGTCATCAACATACAAGACCAAGAAAATGTACTTTCTCCCACTGAACTTGTGATACACACAATCCTCAACAGCATTCACCTGGAAACCAAATGAGAGAATTACTTCATGAAACTTGTGGTACCACTGACGAGATGCCTGCTTTAGTCCATAAATGGATTTTTCCAATTTGCAAACCATATCCTTTGGGTCTCCTGACACAAAGTATTCTGGTTGCACCATATAGATTGTCTCTTCAATGTTGCCATTGAGAAACGCAGTCTTGACATCCATTTGATGGAGCTCCAGATCATAATGTGCAACAAGAGCCATGATTGTCCTAAAAGAGTCTTTCAATGAAACCGGAGAAAAAGTCTCTTTAAAGTCAATCCCTTCCTTTTGGGTATAACCCTTAGCCACAAGACGAGCCTTATACCTCTCCACATTACCGTTAGAATCCCGCTTGGTCTTAAATATTCATTTGCAACCAATGGGTTTCACACCTTCTGGTAATGGGACAAGTTCCCAAACCTTATTGTCTTGCATGGACTTATACTCCTCATTCATTGCTTCAATCCACTTTTCCGAGTTGGAATCCTACATGGCTTGGCGGAAGTTGATTGGGTCAGCTTCCGTCATACCATCAGTTTCCTCATGTTCCTGGAGAAATACCACGTAATCATTTGGAATAGCATTTCTCCTTTCTCTAGTGGATCTCCGCAGAGGTATTGGTTCTTGAAACACTTGTTCTTGAGGGTCTTGAGTTTGTTCTTCATGAACAACCAAATCATCTTGAGTGGGAGAAGGTTCAACAACAATATCTTGTAGAGGTTCCATACTTGCTTCATCAAAAGCAACTGTATGAATCGGTTTTGGAACTGTTACCGACTCTTCCTCTAAGACAAAGTCTCTAACCTTATTCTTCCCCCCAAACTCAATATCCTCAAAGAACGTGGCTGTCCCTGTCTCAAAAATTGTGTTTAATTTGGGATCGTAAAATTTGTAGCCTCTTGATCTTTCAGAATAACCAATAAAGTAGCTGCTCATTGTTCGAGAGTCCAATTTTTTTCATTTGGCCTATAAGGCCTTGCCTCAGCTGGACATCCCCATACATGAAAATGTTTCAAACTAGGCTTTCACCCAATCCAAAGTTCATAAGGTGTTTTGGCAGCTGCCTTGGTTGGCACTCTATTTAGAATGTAAGCTGCAGTCTTTAGTGCCTCTCCCCAGAGTGACTCTGGCAAGCTAGAATGACAAATCATACTTCTTACCATATCTTTAAGAGTCCGGTTTCGTCTTTCAGCCACACCATTCATGCTAGGTGACCCTGGCATGGTGTACCGTGGGACGATTCCACATTCCTCTAGGTATTTGGCAAAAGGCCCCGGACGTTGTTCACCTGAACCGTCATATCTCCGTAATATTCACCACCACGGTCAGATTTGACACTCTTAATTCTTTTGTTGAGTTGATTCTCAACTTCGGCCTTAAATGATTTGAACACATCCAATGATTGAGACTCTTCATATATAGGAAATAAGTATGCATATCTAGAGTAATCGTCTATAAACGATATAAAATATTGTTGACCATTCCGATAAGGTGTAGGAAATGGTCCACAAATATCTGTATGTATCAATTCTAAGACGTCTGTAGCTCTATATGCACCTAATTTCTTTGTTTTGGTCTGTTTACCCTTAACGCATTCAACACAAACTTTAAAGTTTGTGAAGTCAATGGAATCCAAGATCCCTTCCGACACAAGTCGCTCAACTCTATTTTTAGAGATGTGACCTAGGCGCTTGTGCCATAATGCTCCAGAGTTGTTATTATCAATTTTACGCTTAGTACCACGTGATTCCACATTTAAGGATTCACTATAGGTAGCTACAGTGTCGAGCAAATATAGATTATCATATGCCATAAGTGAACCAATTCCAACAATATTTGAATTAAAGGACAAATTGAATCCATTGTTTCCAAATGAACATAAATAACCTGATTTGTCCAAATAAGAAACTGAAATTAAATTCCGTCTAAATGACGGTACCACAAAAGTGTCTTTCAAATCCAAATAAAATCCAGTACACAATAATAACCTAAAATGCCCTATAGCTTCCACTTCTACCGACTTGCCATCTCCAACATATATGTATCTTTCAACATCATTTGTCTTCCGGTAGCTCAGGTAACCCTGCATTGAAACACTGATGTTAGTAGTTGCACCAGAGTCTAACCACCAAGTGTTTCCAGGTACTGAAGCTAAATTGACCTCAGAACAGACCAAACTGTGAAATGTACCTTTCCTTGCACGCCAAGCGTGATATTTAGGACATTTCTTCTTCACATGTCCAGACATTTTGCAAAAGAAACAGCTATCACCCTGATTTTGTTTCTTTGGTGCTGGACCATTAGCAGCTTCACTCTTGGGCTCATTAGTTTTCTTTCTTTTGCCCTTGTCTTTAGAGGTGCTAGCAAAATGAGCACTTTCTGTCTTATCTTACTTCAACCTTTCCTCTTCTTGCACACAAAATGAAATGAGCTCATTAAGAGACCATTTCTCCTTTTGACAGTTATAAGATATCTTAAACTGACTGAATTGTGAAGAAAGAGAAAGAAATACTAAATGAATGAGTAAGTCTTCCGACAGCTCAAGCTTTAGCGCCTTAAGTTTTGAAACAATGTTTGACATGCCCATAATGTGTTCCCTTATATTTCCTTTGCCTTGATACTTCATGGAAATCAAGTTCTGAAGAAGAGTACTTGTTTCCGCCTTATCACTTTTTGCAAAGCGCTTTTCAATTTCAGCAAAAAAATCTTTGGCACTTGTTATCTCTTCCGAGATAGTACCCCTAAAGACCTCAGGAATGCCGCGCTTAATGATCATGAGACTCATGCGATTGGAGTGATCCCACTTCTCATAATCGTTCCTCTGTTCAGAGGTACTAGATTCCGTAGGAGAAGGGGGTTGCACCATCCTTAATGCAAGATCAAGATCCATGCAGCCAAGAACAATTTCCATGTTCTCTTTCCAGTCCTTAAAATTTGTCACATTAAGGACCGGAACTGAATTCAGATTAGCAGAAATCGAAGCAACAGTAGCTGGAAAGAGAACAAAATAAACACTATAAATATACTCACAAAAAAATATTAATAAATTCATCATCAATATGTTCAAATAATAGCACAACTCATCTCAAGATACCTAGTGCACCATCAATATCAAGTCTTTGGACAGTAATATTAATTGCTAGTGGTACTCTTGTTGTAATAATCAAACATTGATAATAAAACATGTCAAATAATAAACCCCTCTTGGATTGATTTATCATTCACACGTAAAACATTATAATTATCACATGTTTACCATCACAGATGTGTATGAAATCCGGCCAAGCACTAATCTACCTTTGGGTCAATTAAACACACACACAAACATTTAACATTTCTTACGAACAATCTATGCAAGAGAGGTCACTTTGGCGACTTCTTGATTCAATTAACTCGTTTAAAATATTAAACAACAGTATAAAATACAAACCATAGCCAAAATTTGAACCAAATTATACCAAATTAATATATATAACGGACACGGCCGTGCAAACCAGCACAGCCTGCCCGTGTTCCTTTCTGAATATGCTACGCTGAATTTTAACAAAAACAAAACCTTGCAATTGATATGTATCGATCATCAATTGTTCCAAAAAAAAAACGAAATGCAAGCCTCTGATATGTATCGACCATCAATTGCTTTAATACGGGAAAGAAAACATGAACCAATTGTTCCAAACTCCAAATGCAAGCCTTATAATATATAATACATATTCTGAATAATAAGGAAAAACAAAACTACAGTGATCGATTGTTCCAAAAACAAACATAATAAATATGAATCGATCATTAATCAAAAATCCCCAATTTTGGAACCCTAATTTCAAGAATTCCCAAAAATCAAACATGAATCAAGTATGGGTGGCTTTGATACCACTTGTTGGATTTCTAACAATCAAGGTTTGTGCCTAACCACATGTCTCTACCCATATAGAAATCAAAAGAGCACAATCCTAAATCAACAGTTTATGAACCCATACCCAAATTCATGATGAAATAGAATGCGGAAGCGTACCTGAATTTGCCATTGGGAATTGATGAAGGTTTGGGTATGTGATCTTCCAATTGTAGAGCACCTTAGGGTTTCTTGATTCTCTTCTGATGGGGATGAAGAGAGAAAGCCAGAGAACTAAACCCTATTTTGTTTTTACGTTACTCTACAAATGAGGACCATAACCCATATATATAACTGTAACCAGTTACATCTCAATTTTCAATATTTCTAATTCAGCCCCTCATCAGATTAGAATATTGACTTATGGTATCTACACAATAACCTTCCATGACACATATGCCCTTAGCCATAAACTTAGTATCAAATAGACCACTTTAAGTTTGGCTAATTAAATAATAACCCTAATACATTTAAATATTACATGTGTGACCCAAAATTCTAACAGAAAAATCTAGTGATCGAAGAGGATTTGTACCTGAAATGATGTACAGTACAATGCAAGTTTAAATTTTACCAATACTAATTGACAGTTATGTTGACATTTTCCATACTGGGAACATTTTTTCAAGCAAAAAGTAGTCTACCATGAAGTCCATGGTGATTAAAATGTAGTTAGGGAATCCAAATGAAACTACATCTATAGAACTTTTATGCTATAAAATTTCAGATATCAAATTCTCACATTCACATATAGTTTCATAATCAGGAACAACCTTCTGCAGACTAAAGTTTCAGTATGGATAATGGAACTACTACTTTTGAATCTTTCAAGCACAATTCCGGCTGCCGCACAATGTATATTTGGTCACCAATTGCATTTTCTTTGTAATTATCTTGATTTCTATGCCATGTCCATAATGCATATGTAGAATTCACAACCTGCAATAAAATAAGTATAAATTTTTGAAGGAAATGAATATTATATACTCCCTTCGTCTCATATTAAGTGTCGTCTTTAGAATACTCCCTCGGGTCTATTTTATAAGAAACATTACAGTTTTAGGTTCATTGAATATAGATTAGATTTTCAATGAACCTAAAACTGCTTTACTTGTCTCAAATTACTTGTCGCTTTAAATTTTCAAGAGAGTCGAGTACTAATTGTTTTTTTCCAGCAACACCCTTATCAATTAGTGTCTCAACTCAACTACTTTATATTAACTATTCTTTTCACCCAACTCCAATTATAACAAGGGTATTCTAGTCAAAATAAACTACTTTACCTTGAAAGTAAGCATAATAAACAGTTTTCTTAAGACTTGTGCCCTTAGACGACAAATAATTTGAGACAATAGTAGTAGATGAGACGTAATGGACTACAACCATGTTAAGAAAAATATAGAAAACTAGATGTAAAACTAGAACATAACCTCGAGTATCCCATGTCCGAAACTACTTTCTCGAAATGCACTCCAATCGGGTTGTTTGTCCCAACAGAAGTTGCCTTTGGCAGGACCAGAGGAAAAATTTGAATGGCAAACTCCGCCGAATTCCGGTATGTTATCTCCAGCTGAGGGACACTTTCCAGGGTCATCTGCATGATCAACATCTACCTTTTCAATATTTCCACCATCTCCAGCAGTTATGTAAACAGGTCCACAAGGATCCAGTGTGTAGTTATAAACTCTATTCATCCTCTCATAAGCATGCACCTACAAGATGTACCACATGTAACACTGTAATGACCATTTTACAATTGTCCCAGAAGGATTCGAACTATGTTCCCGAACTATGTTCCCGAACTATTGATAAAAGGCTGAAAACAACAAAATTGAGTAAATTTAACTTACATGACCATTAAAAACAATGTCAACCTTGTATTGATAGAGAAGTGCTTCCATTTCCAATCTCATACACTCAAATTCTTGATAGTGTGAAGCATAGCTGTTATACCAAGGAGGATGCATTGTAGCTACTAACCAAGGGGTTACACTTCGGTCTACCCTTTGCAGATCTTGTTTCAGCCAATCAAATTGGGCACCTAAATTGAATAGCCAGTGAAACACATCAAGTTGCAACCATCTAAACTTTATGTATTAACTAGTTCACATAAAATAAATACATTGTATCAGATATGTTGTAACAGCGTGACCAAATTATAAAGGAAAGCGTAAACGTAATAGAGATGAACACACGGGAATTGTTAACGAGGTTTGGCAAGTGGTGTCTATGTCTCCAGGAGCAAGAGCGTCTGTTTCTCTTATTGATCAAATCACCAAAATATAAGGGTCATAATATATAATGTTTTATACTACGACACATATGACACAAATAACCTGTACTGTACCGTGGGAGGTGCCCATGCACCCCTCAACCCACTCGTCGTAACCCCAACAGAAAGATGGGCCAAGTCCAAAAGGAAAGACGCTCAACCATCAACCAACCTTTCAGTAATATGAGCCATACACAACAAGTTATCACTTACCAGTACTATTGTAATCAACATATGCTCCCAACATGATAAAGTGTATGCCCCCAGCATCAAAAGAGTAGTAGAAGTTAGTTTTAGAGCCACTTTCTTCAGCCGGAACTGCAAATCTTGTCAAGTATGATTTGAATGTGATCCCATCAGCTTGAGGTTCAATCTCATGATTCCCTTCAATAACCATCATTGGAATTTTTGAGGTCAAAGGCTCCATAAACCTAATATTTCAAAAATGAATGAGCAAATCATACCAACTATTTGCAAGATAGCTTCTATATTTTGATGGATTCAATTATTAACAACATTGATAAATACACAAATAAAAGTATTAATAGTAGTTAAGTAGTGTTAAGATATATTGTAAATAGTAGTTTTATTTATATATGTATTCGACCCAGGCCCGTTAGGTTTTCTCTATTTAAACTCATTAGTGCTTGTACTCAATATACAGTTAATAAGACGGAACTACAGCTGCTCTGTAGTCGCAGGCAACGATTGGCCGAACTGCGTGACCAATATCGTGTGTCTCCTATTTTAACAAGTAGTCTCAAGTAGGTAGCTTGATTGGTGAGCTAAAAGACACCGAAGGAGTTTGAAGCAGGAGGTCGAGGGTTCGAATCCTATAAACTAACGTTTTCCCTTGTAACTAATTAACTACTAACATTTGCCTATAAAAAAACAGCGTAATAGTTCACAAGTAAACTTACTACCAAATCAACGAAAACATGGAAAAATATGAAACTCCCTTTCCAAATCAAAACTAAGGATAGATTACCTTCCCCACGCATCCCATCGAGGTTGATATGTCTCTCTAATAGGTGCATCTGGAAATGCACATGAAAAACATGGAACTCCCTTTCCACCAGTTGTAAGATACTGATTTGCATATGTTAAATCTCCAATCATAAGAATCATTGAAGGGTCATTGTCAGTTAGATGATCAATAGTTGTTGAAGAATTGCTTGTGAGGCCCAAATCTCCAATAACTGCTATTCGAGCAGGATAATTCTTCGGACTAGGTGTCGAAAATGTATCAAAAAAATGCTCTTGGCTCGTGGCTGGAATAGAACTATCCCCACATTTGTAATAATATCTGGTTCCAGGTTCAAGACCTACACCAGGAAAGAAATATCTCAGAAGTTTCTCCAAAATGAATAACAAAATTGTGTCATTGGAGTTTTTAACTTGAAGCCATTCTTTTACTGTTAATACTGTTACTCTGAATTTAATTACAACACTTCATCATAGAAATCTTATAGTTTGTATCTACAAATATTAAGTGCACAATCATAACAAATCAGCATTGATTTTCTCATAAACGATTGAAATTATTTAGTTTACTCTCTGCTCACTTTAGAAAAGTCAAATCCAAATGTAATGATTAATAACAGCTACTGATATATATACCAAGTAGTTTTCAGACTACGAAGTTTTGCTTGCTTAGTATAGCTGTCAAATGGGGCCACTCGACCCAATCCAACGAGCCAAAACACAAAAAAATGGGTTGGGGGGCCAGTCCAAATATCTATTGGACTATGTTTCTTGTAGCCCAGCCCAAAACAATGTTTGGATAAACAGCTTATTTAAGCGCTTGTCACATAAGAGCCTATGCATGTTAAACTACTTTTTCTATAAGTTATAAGCTGTTTTCATAAACTATCCCAGAGAGCTTATGGAAATTAGCTAAAAACAACTTATGAACATGTCATAAGCTGTTTTTTCATAAGCTCTCCCAAACAGTCTCACAAGTACTTATGCCAATAGATAAGCCCAGATTAGTCGATCCAGACATGCCCTCAGTGAATCAGTGATTACTACTTCCTATTCAGTCATCACCAAAAAACTATCATCCATATCCATAAGAGCAAAAGCTTAAATTAAACAAGAAGTGACTAACTCAACAACATACATACCTTCAAGTTTGACATGGTGAATAATAGCAGATGTATAATTCCATAGACCTTCAAAGGGATACAGCTGAGAGTAAACAACTGAATCACCTTTCCCAACTTTTGTATACTTGCCACTCTCTTTCCCATACCACACCTCACTTCCAACAGATGCAGGATCAACTGGGGTCACATTGAGCCCAATCTGTGCATCCCCTTATCCAAAATCAAATTTCAAAAACAACCCAGTAACAATTTAATGCTTTAGAACATCATAAACATAAAAAATAAAATAAAAATAAAACCTTTTTTTTTGGGTATTGATAAAAAAGACATTTTTATAGAAATGAGGAGATAAAGTAGAAAAGTACCAGTGACCCAAGAAACCCACATAGAAGATGGTGAAGAAATTGCAAGAGCAATTTGTTCAGGGAAATTTGAAGTGACATTCTTTTTGAGTCTTGGATGAGTCATTGGTAAGTCATCACTGCCTCTTCGGAGTGATGGATCGAACCGGCGAGTCATTGGGTCAAATGGGCCATCAAGGGTGGTGGGAATGTGGCTCTTAGTTTCACTTACTGATAGAAGAACAATGGTCAGTGACATGTAAAAGGTGTAGAATTTCATTGGGGTGGATCCTATGATGACACAAATAAACTGAATCTTATTGAATCAACTGTTGTTTATATTTTCTGTGTTTATGAGGTTGTTGTTCTTTTGAAGATGTTTTCTTGTTGCATTACATGGTTGTGTTGTGTTGTCATGATGACTTGAATTTGAAGCAAATATGTTAGTGTTGGTTGACACGTTAACATTGGCATCTCCGTTGTAAACATTGGAATATGCTACTTTATTGTAAAAATGTTTCAAAAAAATTCCCATGAAATTAGACGTGGATGTTCTTTGGGGTTGTATTGAATCTTTTTACTGGACATTTTTCGAGGTTATTTGAGTTCGAACCATGATCTCCACTTTGTGTGAGTGAGTTTCGTGGTCCTTGTCACTCTATCCGTACACACACAAAAATAACTTTGAGTGCATTGTGATTTTAATTTATTGAAATTTAAAGATTAGTTGTTAATAAATCTTATTACAGAAAATCTTTTTTTCCCAAATGTATACCGTTTATTTTTGATATATCATGTCTATCATTTTTTATCTTATTATCTTTTACTTTAAGCTTACACATAACATTGAAGATTTTCTTTGAGTAACACTGATTAGACTGATTACAAAATGATAATCACATAGAAGCTACTACAAGTACAAATTTATAAACACTTTTCCTCTGGTCCTAAACTACATTCCCATCAAATGCTCAATAAATTTATTAAGCATCCATATTCAATTAAAAGATACAACGATAAAAGATGAATATGAGGATTATATGGGCCATCCTCACAATCAGAACAATTTGAACAAACTCAGCGAGAAAAAAATAATATAGGATTTACAATTTAGTTTCGAAAAAATAAGTAGATGAGACAGCTAAGCCTTCCACATCATATGTGCGAACCAGTCTTTGCCTCTTATCAGGTGTCTCCAACCAACAGAATTCTAAATGGAAAGATTTTGATTGTGCTACACTTTTTGCAACATCACAAGGACATCCCATGTACATGCCACCTGGTAATAGTATCATCTGATAACCACCATCAAATGTAACTAAATTGTCTGATATTTTGCCACTCCAATGTACGTTGGTAGTAACTTTTGCCTCATCAGATGTACAAGTAACATCCTGGTATCCATTAGCAGCATATCAACAATAAAAACTCAGGGAAAGTGGTGTTCATGTTGTCCACAAAATATGAATCTAAAGGGACTTTTCTTGAAACAAATGAAAGAAAATACTTGTTGAAATATAATCAAATCAAATATATACCAAAAGAACCTAAAAAGATGGGGTGAGGGAGTTGAGGGAAAATGATGTCACTCAAAATCCATATGGAAGACTCTACATGTCAAACTAAAAAAAAATACTCCCTTTGGTCCTATGTATAAGAAAAAATTGCAGTTTTAGGTTCATAGAGTTATTGATGTATCTGGTATCAGTTACTCAATGAAAGGACTAGAGGTAGCATTTAAACAAGGCACACATACAACATTACATCATTAAAATTTTCAAGCATTAGAATAAAGAAGCAAACAAAGAAAGAACTATAGACACCACTTTCATTGAGTTATTGATGTATCGGGTCTAAAATTTTGATTTGTCCATAAAGTTTTAGCATCATTAAGCAGCAAGTTCAAGTTCGTATTCCTAAGCAATAGCACGTGTTATTAAGATGTAAAATACCTGAATAAGTTGGCCATTGTCATCAATCTCATGTAACACAACTGTATCAGCTTCAGCGATTGTAGATCCATAGACACCACTTCGTTTCGTAACGGAACGACCTTTCCATTTACCAAGAAATGGTGTAATCCTACTGTCCATGTCCTGCCATGAATTCAAAATGAATGAAAAAGGAAAACGACATTAGAAACTGTACAAGAATACCGTCCTGGGAGACGGGAGTGTAAGAAAATAGAACTTAAAGCAAATCTGCAGTACACACACACACACACACAAAGCTGAACATATCTCAGTTAAGCTCACCCTAGAACTGTCGAGTAAAGGAGGAGATCCCTCACGTCTTTCTTCTAGGAAGATAATAAGCATATCAACAGTGCCTCTAGGCTCCAAAATGTGAAAGGCTCTTGCTCGCATATCTTTCTGTAAAGAGTAGAGGCAATTCTCACATACGAGAGAAGGTCGACGAGAGGGAAGCTTGAGATTTCTGCAACATAAAGACTTGTAAAGATAAGTCTAAGGAATGCACAAATGTATGAGCAAATTGCGTAGCACCTAGGGACCGCTATGCAATGCTACACAGCTATAGCGGCCACTACAACCTCTAGTATTGACTACATAAAGAAGCACTGACCTAGGTGATTCTTCGCCAGTGTCATCTTCTCCAAGAACCCCTTGCCTTAATACTGTTTCCAACATACCAGCTGTTTGATACCTCAGTGAAAATGCTTTCTCAGATGGGAAAAAACTTATCTGCAAACTAGTTGTAATGAACATTTAAAAGAAGCTTACAAAAACAAAGAATAAAGAAATAAAAACTATTGGTGATTTACACTAAAAACTTTCAAGCATTAGAAAAAATCTCACTTGTTGATATTTGTCAACAGTAAATATATTGGTTTCTTTAATTTTGTACTCCGCCCATTCTGTATCATTGTCATCTCCAAAAATTGAAGTATTTGATGAAGGTTGTTTAATATAAAGCCTGCAAAAAGCAACAGCTACACAATTTACAACTTTCTTTACTCCAATTTGAAAATTACAGCAAGTAAGATCAGATGTTTAAAGGTAGCTTTGAAAGACCTTAAAGCAAGCCATTTAACCTTTTGATCAACTTGTTGATGATCAACAAATATTTATCAGATCACCATGATCTGATATTGTGGGATTACAGTTTGATGAATAAGCTCATTCTCCTTTTAAAAGATCATATCATTCATGACTGTCTTACTTAACTAGCAAAAGTTTGATAAATAAGCTCATTCTCCTTTTAAAAGGGATTACATTTTGGTAAATAATACTCCCTAGTCCCTCCATTCCTTTTTAAGTGTCATGCTTAAGGTTTAAGGGCATCTTTAGATTAACTTCTTTGGACTTATCAATTAGCCTAAGCACTTTAGAGACTGTTCAGAAGAACTTTTGGAAACACCTTTGTCCATAAACTGTTTCCAACTTAATTTCATAAGCTCTCCAAGATAAGATAGTTTATGAAAACAGTTTAACTTTATTTTATTTTTTGTTATAGAAGTAGCTTATGCATAAGCACTCATATAATTAGTGCTTATGCTGTAAAGGCTTAATTCAACTATTTATCCAAACAAAGTCTAAAATTTGTTTTTGATGAAACTAATAGTCTTTTTCATGTGATGCTAGTGATTGTTTATCTCATTGCAATAAATAATCAAAGAGTATAATCAGCAACCAAAAATACTGCATCTTCCACTAGGTACAACCAAAAGTGAAATTAAGCCAAATTATAATAATAATAATAATAATAATAATAATAATAATAATAATAATCAATTATTGTAGGTTGCTTACTTACGATTGAATGAGACTCATGAGTTCATCTTCCCCATAAGAGCTAACTGAAAGTTTGGTATTAACTTGTTGCAAGAGATTCCCATTAGAATCAAATTGCTACAAAAAAAAAATCATACTTAGTAAAACACTGAATTCAATTGAGCATACTACCCACAATAAACAAAATGAAAAAGTTTTGAATGAACTAAGGAATGTTGAGTAAGTTACATAGAAAGAACCATTCCACTTTCCAATGTTGACATTGAAGAAACTGCGGAGATTATCAACACTCATAGCAGTTTCATCAAGTGCTGTTTGGAATGAAGAAGAATCGGAGGCTCTGATTCTGATTTTGATTTTGGAATTAGGGTTTGATGAGTTAGCTGAAAAGAAACGAATGGTGTTGAGGTTGTTGGAGAGTTTGGGGAGAGAAGGAAGTGAAACAGAGCATTGTACAGTGGAAGCCATTGCTACAATGTGGCAGCAAAGGAAACCGCAAGTTGATTCTGTTCTATCTTATCCGTTTCCTTCTTTCACTTTGCACCCCCATTTTCTTTCAACACCACCCCTACTACCTCATCTAGACTTCAAAGTGTGGGAGGAAAATTTATTAAACTTTTTGAAAACTATTTTCGTTAATTTATTTTGTCGGCTCACACGAAATGACAAATAAACACCACGAATACATTATCACACATGACCAAATTCAAACATGAGAGTTTAAGAAGGCCAATTTTTCAGATGCACTCGGATAAATCTCCTAGGCCCGGATAGTTTGAAAACCGGCATTCTTTAAACGTTTTTGGAACCTTTGTGGACCGAAATTATTTCATTATGCCGTAGCTTGGTTGGATAGTGGTGAATTCCCCCCGATGTTGAATGATGCAAATATTGTTTTGATTCCTAAGGTTGACAATCCTACCACTATACTTGATTTACGTTCGATTGCACTTTGTAATGTTATTTAGAAGATTATCTCTAAGGTGCTTGCTAATAGATTGAAGAATGTTCTCTATAAGTGTGTCTCCATGGAGCAATCAGCCTTTATAGCTAATAGATCCATCTTGGATAATGTTATGGTTGCTATTGAAGTAATTCATCATATGAAATGCAAGGTTAACGGGAAAGTGGGAGAGGTGGCGTTAAAAATTGATATTAGCAAGGCTTATGACAGGGTGGATTGGGGGTATTTATAGGGTATTTGAGGGGTGTACTTCTTAAGATGGGCTTCCATGAGAAATGTAGTGAGGTGGATGGCTATGTGTGTTGAAACGGTTCACTACTCAGTGCTTATGAATGGCGAGAAAGATGGTTCAATCTCACCAGGGAGAGGAATCAGGCAAGGCGACCCACTGTCATCTTACCTTTTTATATTGTGTGCTGAGGGACTTACTTCCTTACTTAAAAAATGTGAGGCTAGAGGGGATCTTCATGGAATCAAAGTGTGTCGGGGTGCCCCTATTCTGACACACTTATTATTCGCAGATGACTGTTTCTTGTTTTGCAGGGCCGATGATAAGGAAAGTAGGAAATTAATGGAGGTGTTGGAGACTTATGAGAAGGCATCCAGATCTATTAATCTCCAGAAATCAGAAATCTATTTCAGCAGAAACACCATCACGGCAACTAAGGAGTGTGTAGTGACTAATATGGGCGTTACAGAATGCTTAGGTACCGGAAAATACTTGGGTTTTCCATCCATGGTAGGCCAGAGCAAGAAGCAGTTGTTTGGTTATCTCCGAGACAGTTTATGGCGCAGAATTCATCAATGGTCGGGCAGGCACTTGTCAAAAGCTGGAAGGGAAGTGTTGGTTAAGTCGGTGGCTCAAGCTATTCCTACTTATTGTATGAGCACTTTCCTTATTCCCACCTCTTTAGGGGAAGAGATGGAAATGATGATCAATTCTTTTTGGTGGGGCTCCAATCGTGGTACTAGAAGGGGTATTAACTGGCTCAATTGGGACAAACTGACTATGCGGAAGGAGTTTAGTGGTATGGGCTTTCGTCACTTTCATGGTTTCAACTTGGCAATGCTAGGGAAGCAAGGTTGGCGTTTATGCACCAACAATGATGCTATTGTTACTCGCATCTTCAAAGCTAAATATTTTTCTAATGGGAATTTCTTGGGGGCTCACTCGGGCCATAACCCCAGCTATGTTTGGCGTAGCATCCACACTTCACAGGTACTTGTTAATTTTGAAACTAGATGGAAAATTGGGGATGGCACAAATATCAATGTTTGGAAAGATCCTTGGGTAAAGGGAGGGTCTAATCCGTTTATCACTTCCACTGTGGTCCCGGGGCTTGAGTCTTTAATAGTGAATAGCTTATTTAACACAGTGGATGGTTTGTGGAATACACAGGTACTATCACAACTCTTTAATACAGAAGACCAAGAGAGGATTATTGGAATTTCTATTCGATACAGAGAAGGAGAGGACTCACTGATTTGGAACCGAAGCCGTGATGGTTTGTATTTGGTAAAATCAGCGTATTATTCAGCCATGAATGAGCTTATTGATTCCACTGATTCTCGAATTGCAGGTGACTGGCAGTTGATTTGGAAATTAAATGTCCCACACAAGGTTCGCATCCATCTATGGCGAACAGCTCGCAGTGTCTTACCGTGTCGTTACAACCTTCGTCGTCACCACGTTCTGTGTTCTGGTGAGTGGCATGTAATTTTTGGTTGTGTGCAAGCAGAGAAAGTGTGGAGAACTGTTGGGCTTTGGAATGTTATTCAACCGGTTGTAATGGAAGCTGATGGGTATCGTGACTGTGTCTTCCGTCTCCTTTCATTGTTATCGGAGAACTCTAGGAAGTGTTTTGCGATGATGATTTGGTGTTTGTGGAAGAGGAGGAACGAGAAAATTTGGGCTAGCGTCGTGAAACCAGTTCGGGTTTCGATACTGTGCGTTGGATTTGTTATTTTGTTGGCAGGAGGAAAAAAGGGCCAAATTACTTCATGCTGCGCCAGCCAGTTCGCATCAGAGTAATGAGATCGTTGCTTGGTCCGCTCCTGATATTAGCACGGTGAAGTGCAATGTGGATGCAACTCTTTTTGATGATGGTTGGTACGGCTTTGGTATCTGCATCAGAAACGATAATGGAGAGTTTGTGAAAGCAAAATATGTTTGTTTCACTGGGAGGCCTCATCCTTAGGAAGCAGAAGCTTTGGGCTTATTGGAAGCAGTCAATTGGTTGCAAGATCTAGGCATCCAACGTGTTACCATTGAGCTTGATTGCAAAGCGGTTGTAGATGGGATCCAAGGAGTGTGTAATTTTATAACTGAATATAACTCTATTATAAGAACTTGTTGTAATTTATTATCTACTTTAGAAAACTAAACAGTTAGTTTTGTCAGGCGGCAAGCAAACGTTGTGACTCATACCTTAGCTAGAGCATTAAGGAATTATGCTAGCTCTCTTGTCTTTGATTGTAGTCCTACTTGTAACACCCAAAATAATTTAATTAATCATTTGATTAAATTATTTAAGTGTTGCATTATTATTGTTATATTAATTTATTAATGTGTTATTGTTATTTAATTTGAAGGGAGTGGTGATGGTAATTCCGGAGTGTTAGGATTGGCCCAAGCCCAAGCCCATTGACTTAGGCCTAGGCGAATTTAGCAAGGGTTTGAGACAAGTGTCTCATTTGTGCAAAAAAGAAAGAAAGAACTCGAAGAGAAGAGAGAAAGAGAGAACTTGCGAAGAGAAGAGTGAGGGAGAAGGGGTCGCGACGGCTCAAGGAGAGAAGAGAGAGGGTTTTGCGCAAGCTTGAGGAAGAAGAAGGC
The DNA here is from genome assembly GCA_039519185.1 of Astragalus membranaceus. NCBI lineage: Eukaryota > Viridiplantae > Streptophyta > Magnoliopsida > Fabales > Fabaceae > Astragalus > Astragalus membranaceus. The sequence goes on from CM076852.1 coordinate 10,232,286, forward strand.
TAGGGCTAAGGAGGGGATTCTCGTGGAGCCTAAGGAAGGAGGAGAGCTTGGCTCGTTGGTGGTGTTGGCGAATCTCTAGGGGTCTTGCGAGTTCTTCAATTCCAAAGGTTAGGGGGCTCTCCTTTTCATCCTTAATAACCTATTTGATTAGCAATTATAGGAATTAGGTACTAGGGATGATTTGTGAATTGAATTGTTATGTTGTTGATTTAATAGTGGTGTTGTGATTTGAATTAAGATGTTGTTCTCTTGCTAATTGTCATATTGAGTTTAATTGGTTGATTCCATGCTAATTGGTATTAAGGTGTATATGAAATTGATTTCGCATGATAGGTGTTTGTTATAATGGAACAATAGGATTGAGAATGAGAACATGAGAAATTGTTGAGTGTTGTTGTGATTGCATGATTAATTTGGAGTGAAATTGGGTGATTGAAGTGTGTGTAATAGGTGTTGTGGTGTGATGTTGATTGGTGTGTGCATAGGTGTGGCGTAGAGCATGTGTGTGTGCTAGGCATGGGCGCCAAAAGTGGCTGCCCATGTGAGCTATGATGTGGTGTGTGTGTTGTGTTTTGGTGTAGGGCTGTTGGGGCGCCTAATGGCTGTCCCATGGCGCCTAGTGGCGCCGGTGTTGTTGTTGGGTGTGTGCGTGGGTGTGTCATGGTGAGGGGCGCCAAAATGTGGCTGCCCCATGGTGTGTTGTGGTGCTTCGGTGTGAGGGCGCCAAAATTGGCAAGCCCTTTGTGTGTGTTGCTTGGTGTGTCTTGTGCAAGGGCGCCAAATTGGCATGCCCATGTTGCACTTTGTTTCGGTTTGGCACTGGCACACTGGGCGCCATAGGCGCCGTGTCGCATTGTGTGTGTTGCTGGGCGCTAGGCGCTAGGTGCTGGGCGCCATGGGCGCTATGTTTTGCGTGGTGTGCGTGTGTTGCTGGGCGCTGGGCGCCAAGGGCGCTGTGTGTGTTGCGTGCGTGTGTTGCTGGGAGCTGGGCGCCAAGGGCGCTGTGTTGTGTGGTGTGCGTGTGTTGCTGGGCGCTAGGCGCTGGGCGCTGGGCGCCAAGGGCGCTGTGTTGCGTGCGTGTGTTTGTGTTGTGCGCTGGGCGCTGGGCGCCAAGTTTGGCAGCCTCGTGCGCCTTGTTGCTGGGCGCCAATTTTGGCTGCCCTGCGTGCTAGTTCTTATAATCAGTTGGTGAGACAAAATAAAATTTATTGGTGAGCTGAATAAATATTGGTGAGTTGATATAAAATTTATTGGTGAGCTGAATAAATATTGGTGAGTTGATGTAAAATTTATTGGTGAGCTGAAATATTATTGGTGAGCATGTTTATGCAGAATTATGGTGATTTTGGTGTGTGTGAATGCATTGTACATGGCGTCGCATAAGCATATGCATTGTCTGGTGAGCAGAAGGCTTCGGCCTTATTATAAATTGTTGGTGAGCAGAAGGCTTAGGCCTTATTTGGTGAGTGCCCTCAAGGCAAGATATTGGTGTTGATGGATCCACATGCATAGGCCCTAGGAGTTGGGTTGCATTGCATGCATTACATATATTTTCGGTGTTGTCTGTTGATTGATATAAGATAACGGTGTGCTATTATTACTGTGTATTGGTGTTGTTAGTTGCCTGATCTATATGTTGTTGATCTTATATGTTATTACTTATGAAATAAGACTCACCCTACTGCTTTCGTGTTGCTTCTTATGTCGGCAACGTGCAGGTGATAGCGAATGAAGGTGATCTAGTACCTTCTTTCCTAGTAGGTCGAGTCAGCTCTGATACGTAGCACCGGGGGCGTTTAGCTTATTATTTTATTTTTTGGATTTGATGTTATTAAACTTTTCTTGGTGATGTAACCAATTACTTTGTTTTTGGTGTTTCCGCTGCGATGTTTTTATACTTGTGTTGACGTAAGCTAAACCAGACATTCCCGTTGACTGTGGTGCTATGTGTTAAGCACTTTATGATGTTATGAATTAAATATTTTAGAGACTATATGCGTTGTTGTTTTGAAATGTGGCACCCTCTTCGGTTGCACTGAAAGATTTTGGAAATTCTGATTTTAAACTAATTAAATAGTAGTTATTAGAAGGGGGTGTTACACTACTTGTATTGCTACTCTGATTATGTATGAAATGAAATAAGTTTTCTTTGGTAAAAAAAACATGAGAGTTGGCATCCTTATGTTGCTAAAATTGTCATGCAGAACTGAAAGCCCAACACATATTTATCAATTAATTAGTGCTTAATAATATATATTAAATAATAATTCGTAAATAATTGATTATGTCGATCCATAATTGATTAATTAAATAATTATAATCTAACAACTCGTGCATTCAAAACCTGCAAGGTTCAATTCTTCACCATTTCTTGGTTTTAAAACACATATGAATGAAATGTGGCAAATAAATGTCAGATGCATACAACAACTAGTTTCTGACAACCGTAAAAAACTAGAAGGAAAAATGTGATTTTATCTCTCTACAATATACTTTTTCCGATAAGTAAAAATTTTATTAATATATGTAGCATTTAGCTCAACATCATTAACACATTCTCCTCGGCTTTTAGAAATGATTTGAGAGGACGCACAATCAAGTGTTAAAGTTAAAAGAGGAAAAAAATACATTAAGAGTTTGTTTTATTTGCAAATAGGTAAGTACTGGACTAGAAAGTGCAGTACTGGACAGAATAGTACTGAACAATTTTTTGTCTAATACACTGGTTGGTGAACAATAGACAACAAAAGTAAAACAATGTAAAATTTTCTATAATTTATTTTCTAATGTTTATAATGATTTTATATAACATAATTATAATGTAATTAAGAAGTTATAAAAAATATGCTATGGAGAAGATATATATATATATATATATATATATATATATATATAGAGAGAGAGAGAGAGAGAGAGAGAGAGAGAGAGAGAGAGAGGAGAGAAAGATGTTAAAAAATACCAAAAAAAACAAATAAACCAAACAAGTTTTTGAGTTTTCTTATATTCAAAACAGTTTCGACAAAATTTAATTAAGGGTTAGATATGTTATTTGTCTATATAATTTAGGAATTTTATTTCGACAAAAATTAGATGTGGTTCCATAAGTGTGATTAGTGCTGTTTTCCAATCACACACCATGACAAGTGGACTAGTTTTCTAAATAAATTAAATAAAAGAAAATAGATATAGATAATATAAATAATTAATCTACGTGGCATAGTGTGATTGGCAAAAAAACACCAACCACACATATTGAACCACACCTAAGTTTTTCCATTTAATTTTTAAGAGACAACTCAATTGAGGAGCTAGTCATCGAGGATAAAACAGATACGTAGTTGAGAAAGTTTTGGTCGAGGCAAAGAGATTGCGTGGGAAGCCAAGCAAGTATTCAATGCACGTGAACACTTTGGAATGTTGAACCGGTCAAGAGGAGCATGGAGAGGCACCGCGAAAATAGAGCGGAGTATTTTGACCCCACTCTTTGTGCGAGTGGACGTTGTGGAGTGGCGTTCCTAGAATATAGGGCATTGCGTATTATTGTACGTTAATATTAGCCAATCCAATAGTGGTCACTTGTAGGGTAGTGATAGTGGCTAACGCGGACTCATCTATATGTGTGTCTCACGTAAAATATTTACTTTCCTTTAGTTTACTGACATTTAGTTTAGCCATATAGATAGTGCAATTTCACATCCCTCTCACGTAACCTAACAACTCTTTGAAGGAGTAAGGAAACCCATAACTAAGAAAGAGTTCCTTCCTTAGCAAAATTGCTTGAAGAAAAATGAATCAAAGGTTCAAGCTACTAACCAATCCTCGACTAAATCGAGAGTTTGACAACAATATAACATTAAAAATATTTAAATTTATATTCAAATTAAAATAAGCATGTTAAAAAATAATCACTCAAATGAGGTGAGGATGTTATAAAGGAAGTGAGGGAGGAGTTCATCTCCCTCCTATTTGTTTAACAGTCTCTGCACTTTTTCTGTTCTTAACGTTTTTTTTAGTAGTCATGTGATGGTAAGGGGCATAGTTCCCAATTTCCTATGTTTTCCAATACCAGTTTCTGGTTCCTATCAAAAACAAATTGTCACTAATACCAACACGTATCATAATAGTAACGGGCACTCAAAATAGAGAACAGAAAAAGGAAGTACTGATTGATTAGTCTTCAGCAGAAGCACTTAGAAAGAGAGCAACCAAGTTACATAATTTTGCCTATGTCAACCACTTAATAACTAGTCAACCACTTAAATAACTAGTGTACAACACATCCTAGGTATCACAAGTTTTATGTCATGATTCATCTTCAGCTTCGGCAGAAGCTATTTCTGAATCCAATTTATTTATTAACTGCTCGCTTACATGCTTAGCCACAGATATCATATCAAGAATGATACTTGGATCCAGCCCTGCGCCTCCTCGTTTCGCTATACCACAGATGTGGCCTTGCCTATTAATTGAGATGGAAACAGCTGAGCTCATTTGTGATTCCTCTTCAGACGTGGCATCCACAATATAGTGCCTCCCAATCTAGGATTAGAGATTGTAAGAAATTCATGAAATATGGTCAAGCTGAGAACAAAAGATAGATAAGTATGTTACCTTAGTCAATGTAACTATAACAGGAATTCCAGATGTGTCAAACTGCAGAAACTCCTCATCACTTACGTCAACTTCTGGTTTCTCATCACTTGATGCCCCAGCAGCAACTTGGACTCTTGGAATACCAGTATTGCTCAAAGCAGCCTAAAAGAATACCCGGTATTAGCCGCATTAGGGCCTTTTCGGTTGATTCTAAAAATGTTTTAATTTCTATGAAATAGTAACCATTATTTAACAAAAAAAACTGCATATTTTTAGACTTTTTATTAAATATAAGGACTAAAATTACAAAAAAAATCATAAGGATGGTTAGAACTTAAAAGTAAATCCATGTGCGAGAACCTCTATTAAACTGATTTCAAGATAGTTTGGAACAATTATAAAGAAAAAGACTAGAAAGAAGTAGGCATGGCAATAAGGCAGAACGGGTTTGGGGCGGGGCTGTTATCGACATCCCCAAACCCCACCCTACCCCTGATCAAAGCAAGTTTTCCCGTCAAACTCGAGGCAAGGTCGGATGAGTACCTGCAAGCTGGGATCTATAGCCAAACCGAGAAAGACGTAGGAAATTTTCAATTGTACCTTAACGAATTATGTATGTAACATCAATGGCTAAAATATAGTGAATGAACAAGAAAATTCGAAAAATAAACATTGTTGGGATTGTTGGATCGTCAAAAAAGGATGGTCTCGTAAGTCTGAAATGCCAGGAAGCGAGTCTCGTCTTTTAAATCATTTATAGAAAATATAGTATCCAATTCATTTTAAGTCGTACCTTGATGGCAGCACCTAGAGCATCTAGCAAATTTCCATCTGAACTAACAACAAGCCCATCAATATAAAGATCCCAACATATTTTCCCTTCGACAACAAGAAGTGAGGAGAGATCAATTCCAGCACCTGGAGGGGGGAAAGGTGTAAGGCTCAACAGCACTAAATATAAAATTAAAAAGGGACAAAAACATGGGAGGGAAAGCATAATATAGTCAGCATAATCTTCACACTAGGAGGAAGATAGACCTGCTCCACTTTTAGCACCCAAGAGACAACGTTGAAGAGCATGTGACAGTTCAGCTGACAACCAATCAGCCCCTCTACCCTATAGCGTGCCAAAGATATAGAACACCAAATAAATCTAATTATATTGAAGCATTAAAAGCTATTCAAAAATAAAGAATGACAAATAAGACAACAATAATACATAAAAACACCAGTGTTATTAATGGCAGATGGAAATTATGGTAGCAGGCCAAAAACCAGCCATATAAATACTGTGCCCAATTGCAGATCCATGGTGTATATATATACATGTACAAACACATACATTACACACAAAAAATGCCAAAATCTACTACAGAATATAATAAACAACAAAAACCTAACAACAGTAGAAAAGAATTGGAGAATTGCAGGACAACTCTTGTAGCTGCACAATTTATCCCCTTAATCTCTTTAATATCTTCTATAGTCTCTATTTTGTAATTTGTACTGTTGAATCTCTGTCTTGGGAATAATTTCCCATAGATTAATTCCAAATTTCCATAATATAATCCAGTATTATATTCAGTTATTGTCACTATCATTACCAGTTTCTATTACTTTTACACTAAACAGAATAAAGGAAGATTTAGAGGAAAGGAATGAGGAGGGTTGATGAAACGAGAGACAGATAAAGGGATAACAACTGGCAAAGTTAGCTCTGACGGCGGCAGTTCACTGTCGCTGACATCATGATGCTCTTTCATGGTCCCATCGTTCCTTCTCGTCATCACCTCTACTTTCTCTATGTCGCTCGTCTCAACAGAGAGAGTGAATCCCAAATCGTGAACCGACACTTCCTCGTCCACCGCGCGCCGTCGGTTTCCTTCACCGGCGCCATCGCCGTCGTGTTGTCGTCACCACAACTCTGCTTCTCTTCTTCAGGCTTCGATTCTTACCAAACGTTCTTCTTCCACTCTTCCCTATCGCGAACCTCCGCAGCAAGAGAGAGAGAGAAAACGCACCTCAGTCAAGGTTTCGCCACCGTCTGTCGCCGTTGCCGTCGAATCTTCCGGCGTCGGTGATGGAGGTTCCTGATCATCATCGTTCCCCTCTGATCCCTCTGCTTCGCGTCAACATCCCTCTGGTTTCCTTGATGTCAAATTTGAGAAATTCTTTTCAATTTTCTGCTCTGTTTCACCATGATCTTCCTTTGCGAATGACTATTAGTTTCTGTTCTCCGTGTTTGATTCAAATCTGTTCCCAGTTCGTCGACTTGGAGTGTGATGCCGGCGAGTTCGGCGTCTCGCGTGTTCTGGATCAAGCATCTCGAGGCGTCGCTTGATTTCTTCAAGCTTGGCTTCCACACCCTCCACACAATGCTCTAAATTATCCATTCGATGCTCCAGACCTTCTACTCTACGCATTGGATCCCCTTGATCTCCCAGAACCGAATGCTTTGATACCAATTGATAGGTACCGGAAAATACAGAATTCCTCATGACTCAATTAGAATATAAAAACTGTATATTAATGGATAAAAACTGAAATTACAATACAGTAACGATAATAGGATATTCGAGAGGCCTAATCTCTCCCAATGTTTCTTGAGCGATTCGAGGTGCTCAGGACCTCCCAAAGGAATAACTTCCCAAAATACTTGCTTGCCTCCCACCACTATTTTTATTTAATACTAGAAGTATTGATAGGATTTAAATAAATAAGTGGGAGGGGAAGTTGGTTGTAACCATGTGCTTATGTGGCAAAATGGAGGGAAAATGGGTGAGTTAGTGAGTGGAGGTTATAAATAGGAGTTGGGGGGAATTAGAATGGCTAAGCAAGAAATCAGTAAGATGATATTGGGAGACCCTAGCTTCTCTTGCTAGAACCTTGGGAGAGATTAGGCCTCTCGAAGAGCCTATTATAGTTACCATCTTGTATTTTCAGTTTTCCTCCATTAATATACAGTTACTATATTCTGTTTTACTATGAGGAATGCTGGTACCTATCACAGAATTAAAATTTTGGAGTAAATTTTGACCACTGTGTGGAAATTCCTCCCCATTAATAATTAATAAATAAAAGAGCAGTCCAGCTAAGTCAGCGAGCAAAGTTTTATCAATTGATTTATTTGTTTTGCCATCAATGCTCGCGATACTTGAATAATATGAAGAAAGCCAGAATGTCTAGATGGCTTCACTAAAGAAGAAGAAGAAGAAGAACCTCAAAAGCTGGCTCTGCAGTCGAACTACAATCAATATGAATAGAGACTTTCCCTTTGTCGGGTTGCAATAGACTTGGCTTTCCAAGTTCAGCCTGCACTTTGTGGAGCAAATAAATATATAATGGTTAGCAAAAGAATAATTGGAATTGGAAAAAGTTAATCATAATATTAATGGTGTTACAAGTTATGAAAGGAGAGATTAATCCCAACATTTTAACAAACCTTCACACTGGCAATGACATCTGTATCACCCATTCTGACTCTTGCCGAACCATTTGCCTATCACGAAATTCATCAAATGCATAAATGAAATCTATCTAAAGCGGGAAAATTCAGATGGCTGGGGTCAAACCATTTGGATACCCTTGCAAATGCCAAGTCATCAGAGTATTACCTGAGGGATGACTCCCGTTTCAACATGGATTGGTCGATAAGTTAATCTCTTTCTACCATCACAGCGAAGATCCTGAGCTATGCCACCTTCGATGAAACATCTTTCTCCTAGAGATAAGCCCACCATTCCTGCAACTGCACAAGCTTCGAGAAATTTATGACTAAAGGAAAAGTGGCAACTACTACGTATAAAGCATAGAAGTCAATCCTAGATAGTGTGACATGGAGCAGCCAACTAAAAGAATAGTGGGATGGCCATTACACTAAAGATTATGTATATGGTTGTCAGACCGGGTAGCAATGTGGAGGAGTCGACCCCAAAAATGCTATAATGGAATGACTACTATAATGAAGATTATGGATACAAGATAAATAATTCATAATAAACATAAATGCTCAAAATTAAAAGTTTATCCAGAATTGAAGACATTCATGGTTAATAATCAAATGTTACAGTCTAGACTCTAGACAAATAATCACCATCACTTAAGGCATAATTAACAAGTCAACGAGAACAAAAAAACAAGGAGCATAAAGATATAAACAAAAAAAAAATGTAGAGGAATAAAAAAGATAATGAAATTAATAGGAAGTAAACAACAATAAGGAAAAATTTTTGAATTAAACAAATAGAGAATGTGTGAATCAGCAGAGGGTAAATGGCAATCTGTGGGTTGCTAAGAAGCACCAGGCTAGGCTAGATAAAATGCCAGAAAGAAGTCGGTTAAAACAAGTGGTCCCGGCGAGGAAACTACAAAAAAACAAGGAGCATAAAGATATAAACAAAAAAAAATGTAGAGGAATAAAAAATATAATGAAATTAATAGGAAGTAAACAACAATAAGGAAACAATTTTGAATTAAACAAATAGAGAATGTGTGAATCAGCAGAGGGTAAATGGCAATCTGTGGGTTGCTAAGAAGCACCAGGCTAGGCTAGATAAAATGCCAGAAAGAAGTCGGTTAAACAAGTGGTCCCGGCGAGGAAACTACAGAGCCAACAGAAAATGGTCAGTGAACAAGTGGGCTACTGGAAATGATCATATTATTATTTAGATATTTTACGATGGACAAAATAAAGTTTCAGATCCGTTGTTTAGGGATTACATAGAAAAGTAAGAGTTATAACTTCATCATTCTTATACAGTATTACCATTATTTGCACACAAAATTCAAGTACTTAACTATAAAATTAAATAACCTTATTTTCCCCAATCTAATTACCTCAATTTTAATAATTTCCGTGCTTTGTTAAATTTTACCCCAGGGCAAGAGAATATAACCGAGGGATGTTTTTTTGTATAGAAATTGTATCTAACCCACTGATATTCAACGGCACCTTTACTTTAGAGACAATCTCCCTTCTGAAGAGTTTTTTAGTTATTACTTTTTGTTTGATATTTCATATTATTTTATTGCATATACCTTGTTTTTGGACTCACTGCTTGACATTTTCATTCCTAGAAGGTCCCAACATTTAGCAATTAGCACCAAAAATTATGAGCAGAACAAAGATCTTAGGCAGAAGCAGACATTCAAACTCAGTCATCTACTACAGAAACATAACAAAACACGGAGAAGAAAGCGGTCAGAGGTAATTAAAATGTCATGACCTGCAGGCTGCAGTGTATTTGATGTTGTGCATAAAGAAAACACTTCTCTCACACTTGTTGAGTGCTTCAGTAAACAACAATATCCATTTTCTATTAGTCCTCCTCTCAAAATTTAATACTAAATTATCCCTAGTGGACAGTCAACAAAATTGTTACATCATAATAAAGTGAAACTGAAAACTTATTTTACTGGCAACAGAAGCAACAGATCATTTCAACCGTTAAAAAAATACTTCTTGCGTTTCCATTAAAATACGTTTTTTCACGATTTCACATTATCTCATTTATCTAACAGTAAAACCTGGTGAACAAACATTTTATTCATTAAGACAAATAAGTATCAAATGAAGCACCCAATACATGCTCAATTTCAGTCGCCATTGGCAACCAAAAACTGATGAGTAATTCACACCATAATATAGTATTAGATATTGCATTCAGATATTTCAATGCAATATCTGATCAAAGGCAAATCCCATGTATGAAATACGTGTTTCCCCTATACCTAAGCATCCTATTGTCTGCTCCAACACACCACATATGGCCCTGCAAGTCCAAATTCCCTTTCATTTCAGTCGTTTCCCATACAAACTTGAAAAGCCCAAGTGCTCGATCCAACTGCTTCACACCACGCCCGACCATCCTCTCACTATCTGAAGTCAAAATTCTTCCCATAAACAAGCAAAACCTGTTAGCTTTTTCATTTCCATAAATTCCACCACACAAATCTACTTCAATATCTGTAACTCTTCCATAGAGGTAATACTGTAACAGAGTGAATAAGCAACGAGATGAGTAACCCAATGTTTTAGAAAGCTTCTTCTGCACTAGGCTTTCAAGATATCGGGCTTCCTTGTATCCAATACTGTTATCAATTAAAATATCTTTGATGTGTAAAAGTCCCTCCCTCATGACCTCTGCCTTTGCCACATGCAACATTAGTCTCGTTTCACTTTTACAGCATTCAATCAGCTCATTGAACATCACAAGAACATCTTCCCATTTCTGGGAATCAGAAGAATTAACAATTTTAGAAGGTGAAAGTTTCATCCATGAAGAAGAGTCGATGTCAGAAAAACAGGCAGTTTCAGTCAGAAACTTCAAGCAGCTGTGGATTATTTGCCGACTCAATATAGTGCCTTTGTTTGAGCCCTCGGAACCCAAAGAATCCAAATCAACTGCAAAATTATTCAGAGTATCTTTAAGTGCACCAGTCCATATATGGTGCTGGGTAACCTGTGGGCAAGTTCTGAAACGAACTACCTTCCTTTGTTGAGCAGATACAGTGATAATATTGCTCACCTTGGTTAGGGAATCAATCACCATAGATTCCCTTTCAGTTGCTTTACTGAAGGGGGTAAACGAATCATGTGTGTTTGTAGCGGAGGAGGCCAAAACATGTCTCATTTTGTGCTGAACAAATGGAGAACCAATAAACACCCGAACAAGAGACTTGAACGCATGCATTTCATGCTCCATTTGATCATCAAAAATGGGTGAATTACTATTTACATCAACAAGTCTTCCATTATTTGTATCCACATTTGCTAGCAAATGGGTCAACTTTACTATCTTTGGAAACTCATTCTGAAGATACCATTGCGAGTTGGAAGCATCTTGTGAAGAGTGACAGAGCATTGAGTTCATATAAAAAGCTGCGGATTTGTTGGTTCGAAAATGGTTTCCACTGTAAAGCAGCTTCCGAAATCTACAAGCCATTATTACTACCTGGTATGGCAAAATGCTGCAACTAAATGTCACCTTCCAAGCTAATCCTAGTTTCCAGGTTATGAAAACAAAGTAAAACAATCCCCCAAATGTCAACAAACATATTATAAGCCCAATGTCTTAAAAAAAGTGATTGTTCAGTTTCCTTCCAGGTTCCAGCCATGTTGTCAAACATACATTGCATTTTCCCTAAGAAAATAATCTCTCCATATCCAATTACCCAGTCACAATATAGTTATAATATATATAGAAACAGTGGCGAATCTAAGACTCGGAGTCAGAGGGTTAAAATTTTTTATAATCCCGCATCGCTAAAATCGCTAAAAGTATAATAAAAATAAAATGTAACCTATTTAAATAAATTGGCCGAAGAGGGATTTTGCTTCCCTCCAAATCCCCACTTTTGAAGGGGAGTTAAAATTGACCGAAGAGGGATTTTGCTTCCTCAACTTCAAAAAATTGAACCAAACAACTAAACATCAAAATAATCCCTCTCCTTCCCTCCCCTTACTTGTATTCAAAGTCTTTGTGCCTTTCGTGCATATGTTTTTATTAGGTAAGTCAACAACCCTCCCAATATTTATATAACATCCAAAAAAACCTATTTTCATGTCGAGATGGTAGCCATAACAAACTGTTTCTGTACATTAAATTACAAGCACAACAACATCATTTGTGATTTTCCCAACAAATGCCAACATAAACTGATTGGTGAATCCTTTACAAACAGACCTCTCTTCTAACAATTTACTTAGATTCAACCCATGATATCATTTTACTTTTATGCTACTAACATAGGTGACTAAACAAAAAGAAAATCTTAACTGAAAATAGATACCATACGACCCTGCGGGGACTATTGTATGTGCAAAAGAATATGCATCTAGGCATGCACAAGTATGAACCTTAAACCATGATACCAGCAACTGAAATTCATACAATGATAGAATTCAATAACCAAAAAGCCACAATGCTATTGTTTGAGTTTTCTCAAATAAAATCTATAGAGCTTATAGACACATATGACACTAACAGAATCAACAAGTATACACATATGAGATGTCTTTTAAGATAGAATTCAATAACCAAAAAGCCACAATACGGGCGGTGCAATGACACTCGAAACCCACCCGCACTACCCGAACCCGCCCAAATATATGTTACTAAACCCCAGGTATATAACAAAACGTAAAACGCGCAGCTGCGATTTTGCAAACGCGTGAACGTAAAACCCCTTTCTTCTCCCACAGTTTCAGAGTTTCTCTCGTCTCTGAAGTTTGAAACCCCCCAAAATCCAAATCGCAAAACCCCCAAATGGCCAAATGCAAATCGTACTCTGAAGTTTGAAATCATCTGTTTCCCTTTCTCTCGTCTCTGCTCTCTCAGTTCTTCTCATTTCCTTCTTCAACTGTTCGTCATTTCTTTATTCGGAAAAACCCCATATCGCATTTCCTTCGTCACTAATCCTTCGTCATCTGTTCTCTCGCCTCCTTCATCATCAACATCAAGGTTTTTCGTCTCTGTTCTTTTTCAGTTTCTTGTTTTTTATTTTAGGTTTTTCGATTTCGTTTTAAGTGTTAACTTACTTCTGGTTTTTTCGATTTCGTTTTATGTTGCAGACATACAAGCAAGGGATTGATTATTGAACAAGGGATTGGAAAAAAAAAGACACATATCTTCTCCTAAACAAGCAAGGTATTCTATTTCTATCTATTTTAGGGTTTTGCTATTTGCCTATTTCTATTTCTTTTTTAGGGTTTCCTAATTATTAGTTTGGCTATTTGTGTGCTTAATGGCTTATATGTTGACTGAGTTTTTTTGTTAGTTAAGTTATCATTAAGAAATTGCTATTGTTAGTTAAATTGCTACTTTTTGTCTCTCAAATAGTCATTCATTTTTTTAGTTAGTTTTGATTCTGTTAGTGTCATATAGGAACTTATTCAAAAAATAGTCATCACTTTACGGCTTCTTGATTATTGATTCTGTTAGTGTCATATGTGTAGTTACTAGTTTTGATTCTATAAGCTCTATAGCTCTTATTTGAGAAAACCCAAACAATAGCATTGTGGCTTTTTGGTTATTGAATTCTATCTTAAAAGACATCTCATATGTGTATACTTGTTGATTCTGTTAGTGTCATATGTGTCTATAAGCTCTATAGATTTTATTTGAGAAAACTCAAACAATAGCATTGTGGCTTTTTGGTTATTGAATTCTATCATTGTATAAATTTCAGTTGCTGGTATCATGGTTTAAGGTTCATACTTGTGCATGCCTAGATGCATATTCTTTTGCACATACAATAGTCCCCGCAGGGTCGTATGGTATCTATTTTCAGTTAAGATTTTCTTTTTGTTTAGTCACCTATGTTAGTAGCATAAAAGTAAAATGATATCATGGGTTGAATCTAAGTAAATTGTTAGAAGAGAGGTCTGTTTGTAAAGGATTCACCAATCAGTTTATGTTGGCATTTGTTGGGAAAATCACAAATGATGTTGTTGTGCTTGTAATTTAATGTACAGAAACAGTTTGTTATGGCTACCATCTCGACATGAAAATAGGTTTTTTTGGATGTTATATAAATATTGGGAGGGTTGTTGACTTACCTAATAAAAACATATGCACGAAAGGCACAAAGACTTTGAATACAAGTAAGGGGAGGGAAGGAGAGGGATTATTTTGATGTTTAGTTGTTTGGTTCAATTTTTTGCATTTATTTCATTCATACAATATTATGATTCATACAGACTACCAGTTCAAACAAAAATAATTCATACAATAATATGAGTTATACCATCTAAGTTCAAACAGACTACCAGTTCAAACAAAAATAATTCATACAATTAATAAACTCCAACAGCATGCTTCTTAAAAGGCTAAAACAGTTAATAAACTCATACTACCAGTTCAACAGAGTTTCATTCATCCCTTTTCCTGTTAAAATGCCACAGCATGCTTCTTAAAAGGCTAAAACAGTTAATAAGCTCCAATGATGATTACTGAGTATGAAATTTTGAGCTTTTGTTTAGCCATAAACTCTTTCACTTTGAGAGTTTGTCAGGTAAAAGCAAGAATGTGACACTGAGGCCAGATGGATTAAGCATAGAGCCTTGTAATTGATGAATTGTATATGATCAGAACAGATCTATTTTGGAAAGCTTAGAGCCTTGTAATTGAATTTAGCAACTCTCATTTGTTGAATTTTCAGAGGAATGGCAAAGTTTCTTTCTAACCTGATTTTTCAATTGAATTTGCAGCAATGCGACTTAAATAAAATAAAACATTGAAACAAATTAATGAAAATAAATAAAGCAGTGAAACGAAAATAAAGCACACTAGATAAACGAAAATAAACGAAAATACCATGACTTCATCACACTAGATAAACGAAAATAAAGCATTGAACCATACATACCTGGGAAAGAGAGGAGCAGTGAAATCGAGAGAACCACTGAACCAGTGAAAACGAAAACTGCAGCAAGCCAGAAACTGTATAGAGAAACAGTGAGATCGAGAGGGAAAGATAGGTAGCGCGAAGGAGAATAGATAAACGAAAATGAGGGAAATAGGGGTAGAGCGAGAGAGAAGAGAGAAACGAAAATGAGAGAGAGAGTTCTTACCTGAGATTGTGAAGAAGATCGATGGCCGCCAGAGAGAAGAAGAGGCGCTGTTCCTGTTCACCAGTTTCAGTGCGTGAAGACTGAAGAAGAGGGCAAGAAGAGGCGCTGTTCGTGAGTGAGGGTGAGGGCGTGAGGCACTTTTAGTGTCTAGGGTTTTTTTCAGGGTTCTAATTTAAGAAGGGCATTAATGTAACTTCTGCATTCGGGGTGGGTTCGGGGACGGGTTCGGGGACGGGACCTATATCCCCATTACCCGTCCCATCCCCGTTTTTCAATTTCGGGGAAAACCCAAACCCAAACCCAAACCCAGTCAAAGCGGGGAAAACCCGTCAAATCGAGACGGGTTTGGTTCGGTCCCCGCGGGTATGGGTTTCGTTGCCATGCCTAGTAACCAACTATGTGTGCACCCATAGACTGAGTGGAGTTTTGCAGCTGCGGTTTTCAACGGATTCGGGTGGGTCCTGTTGTTTTGTTCAGCCCTATAATCAACCACTCCATGTATAGTGGCTGTAAAACCTTATACGCCTATTGTGTATATAAATTAAACTCTTTGTTTTGCCTTTCAAATCTTTTTCTTTTTATGAATTTGCCTTTCACAATTTTTGAAAAAAAAAAGTTATACTTTTTTTTAGATTAAAAAAAGTTAGACTTTTGTTATAACAAATATAGGGTGAGGGATAAATTAAGTGTTTTTATAGTGAATCACTAAAATCCACCATAGGATATAGTATAAAATTTCATCAATAGTTAAGATATCTTACGGTCAATGTTAGTGGTTCACCGGTGACAGATTTGGTTGACCCCTCACCCTAGAAGCTTCCATAAATAACTAAGCCTATAAATAATTAAAACTATACATATTAGTTAATAGTATTTAGTAATTTAGTAAATAACCACAACTATAAATAATAAAAAACTAAGTATTATATATGTATAAATTCGATTTTTTTTTATATTCAGGATATTATTTTATATTTCATATTTTATTTATAATGCCTTCTCATACTAGGGATCGATTAAGTCCATCATCGGTGTACCATTAAAATTGACCGTAGAATATTGTGTAAAATGGTATGAATGATTAAGATTGAATTGAATCAGCTAATATATTTTTTTGAAAAAAAAAATCTACTAATATTAAATCTCAACTATTGATAAAATTTTATACTATATCCTACGGTGGATTTTAGTGATTCACTGTTGATCGTACCTGATCAATACGATGGGTTGTTGTTGATGATGTTGCTCGGTCGCTGGGATGAGGGACCGAGTTCTGAGCCGCACGCGGGTGGTACCTGTAAAGGCACTCCAACGCTCAAGTCAGAGGTGCTTCAACGGGCAGGGTCACAAGGTGAGTAAAACATACCTGATTATGGAGCTCTGCCATGTATTTATGGTGATAGGGGCGCCCTGGCCGTTGGCGCGTCTTGCGGAGCACGCCTTGCGCGGGCCGAGTTGGGCCGGCCTTGGTCGAATGGGCCGCTGGCCCATGTTGCACCTGGTTGCTGTGCGCAGCACCCCCTTGCTGCAGGTTGCGCTGGACTGTCTCGTTGGGCCTATTGGGCCACTCCAGAACAGTTGCCCCCCAAGCCTAGGTCGCTTAAGAGCGGGCTGAGGCTTGAATTGTTGCCCCCCTGCATTCGAGTTGTGGAAGGGTGACTGACGGTCGCTGCCGCCTATAAATCGTTGAGTTTGGCGTCGGTCGCTGCCGACCTCTGTTGTTTGAGATGATGTGACGTTTTGGACGATGGGAAGGTGGTCGCTGCCACCCGTGTGGTCGCACGGGACCGGCCGGTGTTCTGGGGTCGATGCCCCTCGTTAGGTCGCGCGGGACCGATGTGGCAGAGGTCGCTCTGGATTCTGCTTTAGCGGGTGTGAAATCGGTCATGCAAGAGAAGGATAGGCTCGCTGGCAGGAAAAGCTTCTTGTCCAGGTCGGCTCGCTTAAGACCAACCTGGGGCTTGAATCGTTTTAACCGGTCGGCTCTCGGCCCTGTCCCTTGGGCAGTTTACCAAGTATCGACTCAGATCGAACTCGCCCTTGGGGGTGCGACTATTCTTAGGTCGCTTCGATTATGCTTAAGTTCGCTTAAGCGTTTTGACTGGTCGCCTGGGGCTCTCGACCTGCAGGGAGCAGCCTAGCACGGCCTATTTGAGGAATGTGGTCGCTGCCCCTCATGTTGGAATGTGGTCGTTGCCACTCATGTTCTTTGTGGGCCACTCGGTGGCTCTTCGTTGTGGCCGGTCGTTTATTGGCCATATTCGTTGGGGCCGTTTAACTCCTCGCATTATTGATCACACTCGGGCCATTCGATGGCTCTCGATTGGGCCGTTCGACGGCACTCTTTTGGGCCGCTCGGCGGCTCTCGTTTGGGCCATTCGATGGCACTCGATTAGGCCGTTCGACGGCACTCTTTGTTGACTCTTAACCTGGTCGCCGGAGAGCCTCGCGGGATCGACCTGTAGGAAGCGACCAATCGCAGCCTATTCGAGGCTTGATTCGTTGCCCCCTGTGTAGCCTCGCGCGGACGACCTACAAGGGTGAAGCAGCGTAGCCTATTCGAGGCTTGATTCGTTGCCCCCTGTGTAGCCTCGCGCGGACGACCTACAGGGGTGAAGCAGCGTAGCCTATTCGAGGCTTGATGCATCTTGCCGGCCTGCGAACGGTCGGTGGATTGGGTGCCCGGTTTCGACCGTGGTGAACCCGTTGTGTACTTTTGATTCGAAAGTTTAATTTTAGTTCCTGTTCGATCGCTCGCTACTTTACTGAGTGTTCGGGCATGCACTCGTACATGTTAACTAAAACACACACATTCAAAAGGTCGAGCCTCGGTAAAAAAGAGTGCTCGTCTGTCCTTTATTGATCGGTCGAGTATCAGTACCAGTTTGTAGGGTCGTTTGAATTCATTCTTCAGCTCGCGGGCTGAACTCATCATCTTCCTCTAGAGCATACTCCCTCAGCTCTCCCCTTTGAATCAGGTCCTCGATATCATCTTTGAGGGCCATACAATCGTTCGTATCGTGCCCCTTACTACAATGGTATTGGCAGTACTTCTTGGTCGGTCGATGCCTTTCTTTGAGCACGAGGGGGTCGGGTCGCTTCATGTTCAGGAATTCTCTGTTCTGTCGCTCAGAATAGATTTGCGCAATGGGAGTATTCAACTTCGTGCGCTGTTCATATTTCCTAGGTCGGTATTCTCGGTGGCTTTCTTGCTCGCTACCTGGCCTGTTGTGCTCCTCTTTGGGTCGCGCTCGGGCGCCCTTCCTAGCGGCCAATTTTTCTTCGTAAGCCATGTGATCGTTGGCCCTTCGAAGAAACATGCCGAGGTCGCTATAGTGGTTCAACGTGAACTCTACTGCAAACCTATGGTCCTCTCTTATACCACGTTTTAGATATTTCAACTTGTCTCTATCTAACAGGTCGCGGACCGCGTCGGCTTCAGTGTTGAATCGGTCGATGTACTCCCTCAGGGATTCATTCTCTCCTTGGACGATCGTGTCCAAGTGCTCTTCATATCTGTACTGGCAGCGGTTGGCTGTATAATTGGCTAGGAACATTGTCACAAGACCTTCCCAAGAAGAGATGGTGTTGGGACGTAGGGTTTCCCACCATTCTAACGCCCGACCTTCGAGCGACTGAGGAAAAAGTCTGCACTTCATTGTCCGACCTAGCTCTCTATAGCTGCAGTAGTTGTTGAAGTACATGAGATGTTTATCGGGATCCCCGCGGCCGTTAAACTTGTTCAGGTTCGGGGGCTTCCTGAGATCCCTTGGAATGCGATAGCGTCTGATTTCTCTGGTGAAGGGCCCTTGTCCGGTCGAAATGTAATTCTGCCCGTAGGGCTGCATGGCGGCAGTTTGGTCGATGGGCAGACCGTAAAGGCCGACCGGTTGGCCAAGGAATCCGTCGGCAATTGGAGGGGGTCCATGGGGGCCATGGTATTGTGGAGCATGTGACGACGACCGTCCTCTAGGCCGCTCTGAATAGTTTCTTCTTGATTGGCTGATGGCACGGGAGACATCTCTTATCTCCCCTTTGCGGTAGTCATTAAATTCCTCATACGAGTCCCACGACCTGCTTCTTGATCGGCGGGATCCTGAGGACTCGTCGGACGAGTATCTTGTTGGCGACCTGCTCGACTCTAGTCGGTAGCTCGAGTCAGCATAGTCGTAATCATAATCATAGTCGTTGGAAGGGGACCGACGACGTCGTCCGCCCCTATCTGGGGGCGACCTGTGCACTCTGTTCCTACGCGGAGGAGTTCGGCGTGACACACTTCTTCTACGTGAAATGCCTCCTCTAGGCATCGTCCTGCATCTAGGAGGCGGCCTAGGTTCTTGTATTTGATCGTTCCTGTGAGCCGCACGCGGGCGGGTCGAGGCTTCAGCCCGCTCATACTGGGAGATGAGCGCTTCTCGGTCGGCTATGAGCTGATTCTTGTTCTGCAGTATTTGGAGGAATGCCTGGGTCACATGCTCTGGGAGAGGTTCTGTGATTCCGGCATCGGCCAGCTCGGCCGGGATTTCTTGTTGCTGGACCGGCCGTTGAATTTGTCCCAACACCGGTCCTCGACCGCCCTGCACCGTAGGAGATTGGTGAGGGTCGCCTTGTGATTCGTGAATGGTCACGAGCATGCCCTCCGGGGTATGCTCGGGTTCGGCGTTCGACCCAGGTTGATTGAGCCTGGATGAAGTACGTTTCTGACGCGGCGGCATGGTTTGATGTGGAATAGCGCTCGGGCCTCCCACTGTGGTCGCCAATTGATCGTACCTGATCAATACGATGGGTTGTTGTTGATGATGTTGCTCGGTCGCTGGGATGAGGGACCGAGTTCTGAGCCGCACGCGGGTGGTACCTGCAAAGGCACTCCAACGCTCAAGTCAGAGGTGCTTCAACGGGCAGGGTCACAAGGTGAGTAAAACATACCTGATTATGGAGCTCTGCCATGTATTTATGGTGATAGGGGCGCCCTGGCCGTTGGCGCGTCTTGCGGAGCACGCCTTGCGCGGGCCGAGTTGGGCCGGCCTTGGTCGAATGGGCCGCTGGCCCATGTTGCACCCGGTTGCTGTGCGCAGCACCCCCTTGCTGCAGGTTGCGCTGGACTGTCTCGTTGGGCCTATTGGGCCACTCCAGAACAACTGTAAAAGCACTTAATTTATCCCTCACCCTATATTTGTTATAGCAAAAGTTTAACTTTTTTTAATCTAAAAAAAAAGTCTAACTTTTTTTTCCAAAAATTGTGAAAGGCAAATTGTAACATCCCTATTTCTGTTAATTTCGATTTATGAAATTAACTAGCGAATTATTATTTGATTAAATGATAAGTCGAGTCATGGATAAGTAGGTGTCACGAAAGCAATATTTAAGTGCTCAATTATATGATTTACATGCACTATTTATTTAATTATATGAATTATTGTGTGTTTGTGTGATTAGAAACGAGTTTAAGTGAGAATTAGAGGACAATGGTAGTTTAGTCAATTCCCCTCATTTAAACTTCAGCTCTCTCTTGGTCAACAACACCCACGCTCACATGCTGGATAGTTCAGAATTTTAGAAAGAACAAAAAACAGAAATAAGAACTAGAGAGAGAGAGAGAGAGAGGAGATGCGAAGGAGAGAGGAGAAGGAGAAGAACATCAACTTCTTCAAATCTGAATGTATGTAGGTAATGTTAGTACCATTCTCTCCCATTTTTCATCCTCTACTCATAGACACCAAAATCACTAGCTGATTCTCCCTCCATTTCCATCTACCATTTTCGAAATTCAAGCTCCAAGTTGACCAAAAATGGAGTTCTTGCCTGGCATGTTGTTTTTGGGACACTTGAGGCTAGCATAAGGTTCTAGGAGGTTCAAAGCTAGATTTGGAAGCACATTCCCTACCCACATTGTAGTTTCAGAACCTGGAAGTGAAGCTTAGGAGCTGGGGTCGTGATTGGAACATTGTTGGGGCTTGTGTTCGTGATCCTTGGTGGTGGAGTTGAAGAAATCAACTCACAACAAGTTTTGCAGAAAACGGTTTTGAACAGTCCTTGGTATTCTCTTCGTAACTCACTACACATACCTCATTTTAAGCTCATTTTTGTTTCTTTAGAAACTAGACACGAAAACCTTCAAGATAGGCACAAGAACCACCTAATTTGATTGAGTATTGATGGAGAATATTTAAGTACAAGTTTCACTTTTGTTACAGTAATGTTTTTGAACCAGTCTCCGTATTTTAGCCGTAACTCACTGAATACTCGTCATAACAGTGTGGAAATTGGACCATCGGAAAATAGACAAAATTCCCTACACAATGGGCACTGGTTTGGATGGTTTTGGTTAGAAGTTGAATAAGTTATGCTCATCCCAAAACTGCTCACAGATGCTATCCAAAAATAGTTCGGTTTGGGTAGAGTTTGATCGCGTCGTCCGTTGTTCGAGTTGTTCGTTGCTCCGGGCGAGTTCTATACTCGCTTAGGGTTTTTTGGTTATTGTGTCGAACAATGCATGTGACTGAAAATATGTTTTGATTACTCGTTTCGTTAAATATTCGTTAAAAACCATATTTGTGAAAGTTTCGTTTTGGTGCGATTGTTTGAATGAATTGTTCATGAAATGTTTGATGATGTGTTCTTGGATTGGAAATGTTTGTTGTTTGATACCGAAACAATGCAGGTTTAATTTGGGTATCGATCGGAATAAGTTTCTGAATGGGAAGTTCACACGAAAACAGGATTTTTAGTAATGCTGATAAGTCAGCACGACCCGTGTTGATTTTGGCACGACCCGAGCTGACCTTTCTGTCCAAAATTTATAAAACATGTTCAAATCCATTCTAATCGACTCCAAACCTTTTCTAACACCTTCCCCAACCCTATGTATTGATGAATAAACCGTAATTCGTGGAAAACACGTAGGTGTGATTGATATTCAATTGAAATTATCTTAAATCATAGTTAGTACAAGTGAGAGCACACAAGTCAAGTTAAGTCAAGGAACTATAAGTTCAATTAAGTCATGTTCATGTCACGAAAGGTCAAGTATATCATGTAATAACGTATTCATAGGTTTTTAACCAAGGAAAAGTCAAAAGTCATGTCAGGAATATTCTTAGGGTGACGCCCCGAGGAATCAGCATACTAGGATAGGGAAGTCATGAGCCCGAGCCCTAGGCCCCGTTCAGTAGCCCGCTTTCCAAGGTCAGCGGGATTGGGTTCACTGGATATTGCGTGGTAATTGATGGTGTTGTGCTAAGTCAGGAAAATAAAGGTTAACACGCAGTCGCTTATTAGGGCTACGAGTTAACAAAGTCAAGAAATGGTTTTCATGTAGTCGATTATTAGGGCTACGAGTTAAATGATGCATAATGAACCGCAAGTGTTTAGTAAGGGGTCTCGGTAGGACTCACTGGGATAATGTTTATCTCACCCTTTAAATGTTGTTGTTTTTCAGAGAAACGGGGAAAATCGAAAGCAGTGAAGCATGGGTAACTGATGTTTCGGTTGGTAATATTGAAGACTAGTTGTCTGATTATGTAGTTTTCCCTCGTTTTAAGTACTTCGATTATATGACTTCTATTCGTACTCAAAGTTGTATATCGTTTCCGCTTGATTTCTGTATTTCAATATTGAACCTTAGGAATGAGGCGAGGATGTTTAACCATGGAATTTAAGTTAATTATGTACTTCGTTTTGAAGTTTGAAAATATGAGTGGTACTTTGACAGGTTTAGTTAAAGTTTTTAGTGTTGTTCAATGTCCATAAACAGGGATTACACTCTGATGTATGCATGATAGTATATTCTAGTATATCTTCTATGTATGATATATTAGAGTGTTACATTATGGTATCAGAGCAGTTCGACCTAGTCGGACTTAGTGACCTTACGGTCAAGAGGTTAGTTAGATCGAGTCAGTTAGGGACTTAGACAATTAAATGTCAGAACCTTTCAGTATATTATGTGAAGTATTGAGTCAGGATCCGCTCAATGTTTCATGTAAATTACAGAGAATGATGACAGTTGGTTGCCTCAGCCCCAAAAATGTCTGAAACCCTAGACCATAGGATTTCTAGCCTTCTCATTTCATCAGAGCGCGCAGCAAAAGGAGAGGGCTACAGATGACATCCCGGAACAATAGATGAGCATTCGTGATGGTTCGAGGAAGTTGTGGGCGACTGTTCAGTCTTTGGAGCCGAAGTGAACATTGTGTTGCCGCGTAAACCTTTATAGGTCATCCAGGAAGTTGCAATCTAAACAAATCTTCAGGTAGTAAGAGTGTTAGTGTTCGGAGATCTGTTTAGGGGTAATCGACACCGTAACACTCTGATCCCTGTTCAACCAAGTTTCTCAGCCCTCGAGATAAAGTTTAATAGTTAACCCTACCTTATCATACGAGTTAACCCCAACTGACATCACAGTTTAGAGAAATCCTTCGGATAGTTTCGAGTCTAGGTCAGTGATAAGCCGCAAGTGTACGGTTCTATCGCGTAGTAAAAATATCGATCCACAGGGAGTTATATGTGATTACCAATCTAGTTTTTAGTGATGATTAGCTGAAACGGAATGATTTAGTAAAAATTGGTTTGATTTAAATTAGAATAAAAAGCGCCCCAGGATTATGGTTAAATCTCAATGACGGAAAATAACCCTTTAACTATCCTCTATCTTATTATTAAGTTTGTTTTTAAGGACAAGGCATTCTTTTGGTGTAATTCAAGTTTCCTTTCGGAATACAAGAACGTGTCTCGAAACAATGATCAAGCCTATTCTCATGGTTGATCATTGCCGAAACCCATTAAGCACCGCCTTATTGTCCCAAGGTTATCACCGCTATTCTCATGCTTTGATTGACCTTGTCTAATTTCATTTGCTCCAATGTCAAGCTTCACCTTTCGGTCCTTCACTTGACATTTGAGTTATACAATTTGCTTGACGAAATTAGATTAAAATCCAAACTCAAATAAAATAGGGTTTAGTCTTGGAGTTATTTAGGGACCCATCATTGGATTGTTTCCATAATCCCAAGACTAAAGAAGTCTACTCACTCATGATCATAGTAGAAAAGGGAGTAGAAGAGAATTGCATAATGAAAATAACAGAATGTAAATAACAAGGAAATAAAAGTGCAAGAATATAAAGAGCAAAACCTTAACAAAACGCAAGAACTTTGATTAAACTTTGAACTTAAACTCCAATGGTAAAAGATGAGTATGAAGCTACATTGAGGCCCTTTTTATAGTCTAGGATCAGTAGACAAAGCACTAAATTTGAATTACAATCCATAAATATGAGAATGGGAAGAGTTTGTAACTTCAGCACTAAATTCGAATTACAATCCATAAAGATGAGAATGGGAAGAGTTTGTAACATCTTTTGAATTCATGGCTGATTTTTCCACTTTTATATTACTTGATTATTTTCTCCATCCTATTGTCTTTTGATCCTTGCTCTTTAAACATCAAATTTCATCATTTGCTCCATAATTAACCCTGAGAATAAAAACTAACAATAGGTAGCAAAATAGTTCTAAAATAGAATCAAAACATCAAATAAATTACTTAAAATAAATACTAAAAACACACTAAAATATGACTTATCAGTCAGGTACCTTTTTCCTCAGACCAGCCTTTTGAAATGTCATGAAGTCGGATTAGTAAACCATAACTGCATTAGCAATATTGGCAAGTAGAACCACCCAAGAATTATCTGATTAGTTCCTGACCAAGATTTATGAACTGGTTCCCTTCCAAGAAGGGACTAGTATGTGATGTCGATAGAAGAAACCTTATTGCAATCCTCCGATTAGGAGTATGCCAGTCTTGGTCTATGAGATATTCTCGCTAGTCTTCCGACTTGTTTTAATTGTAACTTTTAATCCGGAACCCCAATTTTTATGTTTCGATTTGCGTTGGAAAGCTAACGAAAATGTCTACACGTCTGAGTAGTTTTAGGAAGGTGCCTCTAATGTTGATTCTGAAAGATACTCTTTTCCCGACCTTAAGCCGTTAAGCCCTAAGGTGTTCGTAGGAAATAAACCCTTGAGTAGTATGGGAAATGGAAAGAGGATTCCCAACTATTCAGATTAAGTTCTTAGACACCGAGTTAGGATGATATCCTTTGTAGTCCTAAAAAGGACTATCTCCCGGAAATGGTTATCAGTAGTTATAGACTTTCAAAAAATTCCAAAGTCTATGAAAGCCCTAGACTATTAGGCATTCCGCTAAATGTTGTCAAAGAAAAAGTTCAGTTTACCTAGGTGATGAATGTTTGTTCTCTAGGTAAGATGAGTTTCGAATTGGTTGGATATGACAGTTGTAATGGTTTCGTTTGTATTATTTATGGAATTCGGAAAGATGGAGGACCAAAGGAATGTTCGAAATAGTTGGAATTTATTTTCTGAATCAAACCAGGATGCACTAATCGTGCGCCCGCTTGATTCCTTAAAAAGAATCCTTCGATTTTCGCGTTTCTTTGATGTTACAATTATCCCAATTCCGTACGCAATTCAAAGGTAACCAGTTACACCTAGATTAATCAACAATTCACTCATCCAACTTAACCCCAGCTGACCCAACAATTATCCCACACTTCACTAACTCACACAAAAACACACACACACCCACACCACTCAATAACACACACTTTGAGAGAGAGATAGAAACTGTAACACCCCTAGTTTCGTTAATTTCGGTTTACGAAATTAACTGACAACTTATTACTCGATTAAAAGATAAACCAAGTATCGGGTATGGCTATGTCGCGAAATTAATATTGAATTGCTCAATTATATGAAATACACACAATTTATCCGAAGTGTGTGAACTATTGTGGGAATTAGAGCGCAGGGGTAAAATCGTCTTTTCGCATCTTATTGGCGAAGTGTCATTTGATGAATGATAAACTGGATCCTAGTCATGGTAAAATCATGAGATTGGTAGTCAAACTCCTAAACCATATGAATGAATGAGTGCTGGATGGAGTAAAATGGATCATGTGAGGATTAGAGAACTAAGGGCAATTTGGTCTTTTACCACTCATTAAACCCTCAACTCATATCACCACCTGACCCTGCTCCTTTTTCTCTCATTCAGCCATTTAGAAATAAATTAGAAGAGAGAAAGTGAGAAGAGGGAGAGTTGAAGTGAGAGTTGAACATAAGGGCAAAATGGTAATCTCACATTCAATTAAAAGTCTCATCCACTTACCCACTCAGCCACACTCTCACTCATTTCTCAGAGGTTCTGAATCAGAAAGAAAAGAGAGGGATGTTGGGAGAGGAGGAGGAGAAAGTGAAGGAAGAAAGAGGGAGGGGGAAACATCACCATTCCAAGTGCATGTGAGCTTTCTTGCTATCATTCTTCTCCATTTTCTTCCCTCTTCCTAATGATACCACTTTTATGAACTGATTCTTGGTGTAGTTTATTATATGCAAGTATACATAGTCACACAAGTAATAAAGTGATAAGAAAGGTCGAACCCACAGGGATTATGTATTGTAAATTTTTGTAGTTCAAAGTGTACACTTAGTGTGTCTACACTATTCAGTATTTTTGGTTTGGAGTTTTCAAAGTAAGTAAAATAATAATAAGCAATAAAATGTGTGAGAAATCAGTTGGAAAAAGTAGTTGAGATGTTTTCACCAAGTACTTTACTTCTAAGTGTCTTAATGGAGTATGTAGTGTGGAAACACTGGATGTGGGTGCATCAGTTTGTGCCTGTCAGCACTTCTCTTCAGAGTTTCATTACAAGCTCTTATGATCTTTGTTTTTTACAGTAAAGAAAGGTTTGTCAATTCATCCCTTGCCTCCTAACAATGATCCAAGTTGCTAAATAGGTTCACTCTTGTAATTTTATTATCCTAAAGACTATGCTATCTTATGTCTAGGTGTTAGCATGTATTTAACAAAGTTTCCTTTATTAAATACTTGTCCCTATTAACTCTTGAGTTCATAAATGTAGCCCATGTCTGCTGCTACAAGTTTTACCTATTCTAAAGTGATCAATTCCAGAATAAGTTGAAAGAAGTATTATGCAAGAGTTTAAAGTGTTTATACTATATAAACCATAATACATTTAGAAGTTCATTACAAGGTTAGAACATCTCAACTTAAGGGAATTTAGCTCATGTTACTCATGTTATAAAGCAAAGAATATGCTAAGAACATAAGTAAATGAATAATAAAGCAAAAGAACTTAAAAGAGTAGAGATTACTTGAATAGAAGATCTTTTGCATTAAGTTCCCAAGTTGAAGTACAATAAAGATTTCTTACACAAATTTCTTCAAAGTAGAAGTGAAGGGAATGGTTGTCAAGCACTTCCTCACCTTCATCTCCTTAGAAACTGGAAATGAAAATAAACTATACCTAAACTAAACTAAAAGATGAAAGATTTAAAGATGTGAAAAATGATATAAGATAGGATTATTTTATTGTGAAGATATGATATCTATTTATAGGCTTGAAAGCTTTCCTCTTGCAAGGGGTTTCCTTTGGCGTGAGAGATCAGCTGAGGGAACCGAACATGGTTAGTTTGTTGACAACCAATTAAGCAAGCTGCACAGGTTTGGTCGCTTGCATGCATAACAAAAGATGAGGTCCATTGGAGAAGTGCCACATGTCTTTTAGATAAGTTTGAGTCTTGCAACTTGATTTTTATGTGTATCGCCGACTTCAGCAAGTGGCTCAGCTCCAGGTGACTAGGCATGACGTCACAAATCAAGTGTGGAAGCATTGAAATGGTCTTTGAATGTTTTGGTATAAACTGCAGAATTTAGCAGATGTTGGCAGTGTTTCCACTCCTAGTGTTTCCACTCCTGGTGTTGGCAGTGTTTCTACTCCTGCAGTAGCTGCACTGAACAAAAACATCAAACCTAACAAGATTTGTGTATTTTGCCTAGATCATTGCCCTTTATCCAATTTGAATACTTAGAATGTTGTTCCTTGATAAATAAGCTATAAATATATATAAATGTTCTTGAAAATAAGCAATAACTCAAGTTTGATTGTATAAATAACTCTATATAAAATAGAGTTATCAATTCTCCCTGATTCTAAATCTGCCATTGTTGGTATTAGAAGCTCAAAAATGGGTTGTCTCCATTTTGAAGGTTGCATGTTAAGTTTAAGCAAAAGAGAGTGAATTAGTGAAGCTACATTGTTGTTTGGGACAAATTCAGCAACTACCTTGGGAATCAAGGCTCATAGAAAAATGGTTGAGTTGCTATTTTGAAGTCTCAAGAGTGTTGAAGTTTCTATTTGAGCAAGTGGAGCCCTTGGGTTCGGTTTTAGAGACGTTCAAAGCGTGTTCGTGATTACGGGGATTGTTCGAGAGGTTACCGTCCGATCATTTCGTGCTCCGGCGTGGTTTGCTCGTGGATTCGTCAAACTGGTGAGTTTTACTCACGATTAGGATTTCATTTTATAACCTTGAATGATTTGAAATTCCGTTTCTGAAGCTAAATCAATTTCGAAAGAATTATCGAGTCAAAAACCGTTTTCGGGAAAATAGCGTTTTTACGGTTTTTCGGTGAATATATATGTTTTTATCAATTTGTTGATTTTAATGCTTTCCCTGGAATATGGACTGAATTGCTGGCTATAATGTCTATTTTTAAGTCTCGTTGGTCAAGAAATGTCCCGGGGTCGATTAGAAAGCGAAACGGTACAAAACGAGTGTTCGAAATGCTGTTTTCAGCCATTTCTGCCTCCCATCGCGTTGCGGTCCGTGGCCATCGCGTCGCGACCTCCCTTATTTTTGCAACGCAAAACTTTCTGTCACTTTTCGCGTCGCGACGAAACCAGTTCGCGTCGCGACGCTTTGCAGTTTTCAGCAAAATACACTGATTTTGTTTTCGCAATAACTTTTGATCCGAGAACCCGATTGAGGTGTTCTCAGAGGCGTTTGAAAGCTTATTCAAAGACCTAACTATAAATATATAAGTTGGTTTGGAAAATACACTGTTTCTGACGGTCAAATCTGTTTTCAAAACCGAATTGTAGACCTCGTGTGAGCATATGATTTTGAATAACAAAACGGATAACTCGTCCAATGTGGTACTGTATTATAATGCCGGATGTCTAATTTCGTATTCATCAAAACATGTTATAGATACAATGATAGATATAGAACTATATCGAATATAGAAGTCGGCCCAATGCGGGTGTGATATATAAATTATATCGAGTTGGGTGACGACCCAACGAAATAGCATACTAGGAAGGGAAGTCATGAGCCCTCACCCTAGGACCTGAAACGTTATGGCGTGGTTTAACGTGGGTTATCGGGATTGTGGGCTTTTCACGGCCGATTTATGCTAAGATAGGTTTACGATTCATCGAGATTGTGGGCTTTGCACGGTCGATGTTTCATTTGGTAATGCTTGTAATTATATGATAATTGACAAGGCTAAAATATATATGGTAGCACTTCATTTACCGGGATTGTGGGCTTTGCACGGCCGGTGAAGGGGCTAGGTATATATTGATATAAATAGTTATGATTTTAACTATGTATAACGGTTTTATAATGGAACCGAGTGATAGTGAGGGGGCACGGTAGAATTCACTGAGACAAGTTGTCTCACCCAATCATCTGTTGTTGTTTTTACAGAGAACAAGAAATGGGAAAGCAAGCGGAATGTTCAGTGATCACACTCGGGGAGAAGATTGAAGATTGACTCATTCCGAGCTGTTTATGTTTTTCTGTCGTCGTCCCTGTATTCGGTTTTATGACTCGAAATTGTATAATGTTATGTTTTAGTTTCCGCTATTTTCTTGCAACGATATATATCTAAGCAGGAATTTTTATACTCTGATGTAAACCAAATTGTATGTTTAAGTATTTCTTGTTTTAGAAATACCGGGGTGTTACCGAAACAAAATTTCTAAAAGAAAGAAATAGAGAGAAGGGGGAGAAGAGAGAGTGACGAGTTGAAGAAGAGGAGGAGGAGAGGATTTCTTCCCAAGATGATGCATGTCCTTCTTTTCACCACCATTACACTCCATTTTTCTTCCTCTTTCTATTGATACCAAATACTCCCATAGCTTCTAGCTCAAACACCCACATTCTCCCTTACAATTATTTGAGAGTGAGTAAGAACTAGAATGAGAGCTTGGGACAACATTCTTCTCCAAATTCTTGAAGCCTTGCATGTTAGTTTGGAGAGTGGTTTAGCAAGATTCAGGACCTACATTGCAATTAGGAGCTGTTTGGAGAGGACATAGAAGCTGGGTTTCGAATTAGAGTAACTTTTGGGCATTTTCAGTGTTGATTGATTCTACATCTCCCTTGAACACTGTGTTGTTTGTGATTTTCATCACAATAGGTGAGTTCTACTCCGTTTAGGTTTTTGTTCATGAAAATGGTTTTTGCATGTCACTGTTTCTGTTTGTGCTGCGTTTTCGTTTCGTGATTTTCGAGTCAAAACCGTTAATTGTGTAATTGTGTGTTGTTGCGTTTCGGAACGAATAATTGAATAGATGTTATATGTTTGTTTGGTTGTTATGATTGTTGTTTGGTACTTAGATAGTGTATGGTTAAGTTTGGGAATCGATCGGAACAAGCATCGGAAACGAGCGGAATAGAAAATTACACGAAAAACAGTTTTAGAGCAACAAGTGCAGGAATTTGGCTGTCTGCAGAAAACATGGCCATGTTTTATTACACGACTGGCCGTGTTTTAGGCTGTTTCTGTGCAAAATTTTCAAAATGCAGAAACACGACCATGTTTTAAAACACTGGCAGCCGTGTTTTCTGCTGTTTCCAGGATTACTCCTTTTGACTTCAATCCTTTCCCAATTCTTTCCCCAACCCTATAAAATGATAAAATAGCTGTAATTCGTTAAATACACTTATGTTTAATTGTATTATGTGAATTCTTTAAGTTAAGCGAATTGCGATAAACCGTAGTGACTACGAGTGATTAAATCCTTAAGATATGATTATGTGATGGACTATAAGTTCATTAAGGCTAAGGCTAAGGTTAAATGCTTATGAAAGACAAGTTATAATGACATGATAAATTGGACTATGTGTCCAATGAGGTTGAGGTCGAAGAATTCCAATGAAGTTAAGATAAAAATATCATGATTTTGATTGTGTTTGAGATGATATATATTGAATTGCCTTGAGTTTTAAATGTGTGATAATCGTATGATTAGTTTACGAGTGAGAATAAACAAGCTTATGTTAATGTAATGGACTAATTGTTCATTAAGGTTTTGGTAACCACCTAATGTAATGAAATGACTTGATATTTTATCAAGGTATGATAATTAAGGATAATGAACCTACTTGATGTTAATCAAGGTATGATAGTCATTGCACTAATGAAATCAATTGAGGTAACGACCTCTATGAGTAGCATACTGGGGGAGGGAAGTCATGAGCCCATAACCTAGGCCCCATCTATGTTTGCCCACTAATCAGATATTAGTGGATTGGGTTCACCGGGGAACCGCGTATAGTGGTTGTCGGTGTTGTGCTAATGCCATGTTACACGTAGCTATCCAGACTCGGGCTACGATTAAAATGATGCATAATGAACCGAGAGTGTGTAGTGAGGAGTCTCGATAGAACTCACTGAGATTTGTAATCTCACCCTTTATATGTTGTGGTTTTTACAGAGAAACAGGGAAAACACAAGTCATGAAGAACGGTTAGGCAGTGCACATGATGGAGTCCATGGAGATCGTGGAGTTTTAGTTATTGCCTATGTTGTTCCCTTAGTTTTCTGATGTATTCCGATATTATGACTTGTACTTGTATTAGAAGTTGTACATCGTTCCGCTAATTCTGTTATGGATATTGAACATTAGGATGTGGGAAGGATATTAAAACATGAAGTTTATGATAATTATGTACTTCTATTCGAAGCTATGAAATATGAGTGACCCTTTGATGAGTTTTCATCGAAGTTTTCGTTTTGTTCAATGTCCATAAATAGGAATTTGACTCTGATGTATGCTTTAAGGTGTATTCTAGTATTTCTCCTACGGTTGAAATATTAGGGTGTTACAGTTCTTGTGCCCCTTTGTTGGAATTCATGGGTGTTGGGCTATAATTCTCTTTGAGCGCCCAAGTAACATCAACATCAAAGATAGTAAATAGGCTTAAGGGTTCCCATTCTAGAGCTAAAGGAGATTGAGTGTTGTGTGTAGGTGTGTGACCCAATTACATACTTGTGTGACCAAAAAACCTTTGAGTGGAGAGTGTTCTAATTCTCAAAAGCCTAAATACGAGTGGAGTGACATTTGTGAGATATACACACTTGTGAGGACTTATTGGTTGCTGGATTTGTATTATCTAACTCTTCTTGGCACCACATTGCACTTGAAGGATGGATGAAAGATACAAAGGAAGACCAAAGAGGCATGATTCACTTAGAAGGCATCTTTCCCCTAAGTGACATGATTTCCCTCATGAGTACTATGTAATGAGGTATAGAAGCAATAGGTTTGATGAGGAGGAAATGAGGTATAGAATAGATAGGTATGATGAGGAGGAAATGAAGTATAAAAGTGATAAGTATGTTGAGGAGGAAGAGCATGAAAGGAGACATAGAAGAAGGGACACAAATGCAAACATGGAAGAAACTTTTAGATCTAACTTTGAAGAGGATAAAGCCCCAGCCATAGTGCCAAATAGTAAGGAGAAAATCTCTACTTCTATTCTTATTGCTAGTACGTCTTCTTTCTTCCATGCAAGATGTCAGGTTCAAAATAGTGTATGTTGTTTGCAAGTGGATGGTGGGAGTTGTGTTAATATGGCTAGCACCCGCTTAGTTACAAAACTAGATCTTCACACATTTGACCATCCAACACCATATAAGCTCAAATGGCATAAAGATAAAGAAGAAACTCTTGTGAATAAAAAAGTATTTGTTAACTTTTCCATTCGTAGGTACAAAGACATAGTCTTAAGTGATGTTGTAGCTATAGACACTACAAGAATTTTGGGGATTTCCGGTGGACAAATTCCGCCGAAAACGGCTAAAATCCACCGAAAATGGGGCGTTACTGGCGGATTTTATCCACCGGAAATTAACCCGTAGGTAACGGTTACCGACGGATTTTCCACCGGTAACCATAATACGAACCGCCAGTAATTATTTAAAAAACCGCCGGAAATGCTAACAAACCCGCCGGTAACATTTTTAAAAAAAAAATTAATTTTCAAATCCGTCGGTAATGTTGTTATTTTTTAAAAAACAGTTTTTTAATTCGTTTATTTAAAAAAATATATTTATTATTCATTTATTAAAATATTTATTATTTAATTCGTTTATTTAAAAAAATATTTATTATTTTTTTATTAAAATATTTATTATTTAATTCCAAAATAAATATTATTAATTTTATAATATAAATATTTATTTTTTAAATAAATACTAATTTAACGAGAATTGAATAATGCTTTTAAAATGATAAAATTTGCATAAACATCCATACAAGAAAGTAGTAATTAAAATATATATTACAAAATATAAATTAAAATATCCAAGGATTGAAATTAAAATATCTAATAAAATGACTAAAACTCCTAGTCATAGTAGCGCTGGGACGGGTTGTTGTTGGGGTCTGAATTATTGAACCATGTTTCAAAATCAATGTTGAGATCTAGATTTGTGTTGAGTTGTTGGGGTTGCTGGGGCTGCTGCTGAGGCAGAGAGTTGAAGCCAGAGTACGGCTGACCATATGGGCTGTGGAAGGAAGACTGCATCTGCTGCGGTGCGTACGGCTGAAAAGCAGCGCCGTAAGGCTGCATCTGCTGCGGTGGATAAAATGATGATGATGATGATGATGGCATAGATGGCCTCGAGTATTGAGACATACTATCAAACATTTGCTTCCAGCGCACCTCATTCAACCACTGTTGCTCCACATTCAACCTCTGTTGCTCCGCATGCTGCTCCCGCATCTACTGTATTTCCTGATCATGTTTGTTCTGTCGCTCTTCCAACTCACGCTATTGATCGCTCAATCATTTCGGGCACTTTGTAAAATTTGGACAGAACCATGCGCACGGATCGTGCCCCTGGGACGCACGGATCGTGCGCCCTGTTAAACATTTTGAAAATCAGAAACCGAACCAGGCGCACGGATCGTGCCCCTGGGACGCACGGATCGTGCTCATTTGACAGCATTGCAAAAACGGCACTTTTCATGAAAATTCGCTTTCCGATTAATCTGAAACTCGCTCCGATCAATTCCTAACTCGAAAACAGACCATACCAGGAAATATTCCAGTCCAATCAACATCAAACAATCAAGCAATTCCATCAAAAACTCAACAAATATGAATTTCGTCAAAACGCGATATATTTCAAAATAACGTTTTCGACTCAAAATCTTTCGAAACCAAATCACATAAAATTCATTTATAAACCTAAACGTGAGTAAAACTCACCCTGAGCCGACACCGAGCAGAAATCACCGAGACTTCAAAATCTCCAAATCGAACCCTATCAACACCAATCCGCTTCTAACTTTGATTCGAGCTTCAACTCGCGTTCAATCGCTCTTGGCTTCGATCCTAATCATGATTCCATCATTACTTTCATCACACAACTTGAAATTTCAACAAATCCTCCAACAAAACCCTTAAATTTCGTAGGTCAAAAGATAGGGGATAATTGGAGGAAAACTTACCAAGTTCTTGGGTTTTGATGAGGGGGATGAGATGATGAAGGTGATGAAGTGTGGAGCTTGGGGGGATGATCCTTTTTCTTCTTCTTTCTTCTTTCTTCCTTCTCTTTTTCTTTCTTTTCTTCTTTTCTCTTCTCTGCGTTTCCTTTCTTTCTTCCGTTTCTTTCTTTTATTCTTTTCTTTCTTTTCTTCTAATTAAGTGGTAATATGGTCAAATGACCATATTGCCCTTAATCTCTTATTTCCTTTCTAAATCACCCTTATTCCATGTAACTTGATTAGCAATCCTAATACAGCCAAATAATTCGATTAATTAATTTGAGGATGTTACATTCTCCCCCACTTAAAAGAATTTTGTCCTCAAAATTAAACACAACGTACCTCAAGAAAACAAATACGGATATCGAGTCCGCATATCGTCTTCCAACTCCCAAGTAGCTTCCTCGACGGAAAAACCATCCCATACCACCTTGACGATGGGAATTATCTTCGTCCGCAGCGTTCTCTCGCCACGTTCCATGATGTAATTTGGATGAGGTTGGAAAGACAAGTCCGGTCGAAGATCAATCGTTTCAAAATCTAACGGTTGACTTGGGTCGTGAATGTACTTCCGCAACTGAGACACATGGAATACATCATGCAGATTTGACAATGGTGGAGGCAAAGCAATACGGTATGCCAGTGGCCCAACTCGCTCGATAATTTGGAAAGGTCCAATATACCGAGGACTGAGTTTCTTCACCCGTAATGCCCTACCTGTGCCAATTGTCGGTGACAATCTCAAAAACACATGGTCTCCCGATTCAAACTCTAACGGCCTTCTCCTTTTGTCGGCATAGCTCTTTTGCCTACTTTGAGCAGTTTTCATTCTTTCCCTGATTTGACGGATCTTTTCGGTAGTTTCATGAATCATCTCCGGTCCTAACAATCGGTTCTCACCGATTTCCCACCAACATAATGGAGTTCTACATTTCCCCCATACAACGCTTCAAATGGTGCCATCCCTATGCTAGAATGATAGCTGTTGTTGTAAGCGAATTCCACCAATGGAAGATGATCCTCCCACTTCTTTCCATTATCGAGCACAGAAGCCCGAAGCATATCTTCTAGAGTTTGGATAGTTCTCTCTGTCTGACCATCCGTCTGTGGATGATAGGCGGTACTAGTAAACACTTTAGTCCCCAACGCTTCATTCAAAGCTTTCCAAAATCGAGAAGTGAATTTCGGATCTCGATCCGACACTATACTGGTAGGAACCCCATGTAACCTCACTATGCTCTTCAGATATTCCTCGGCCAACTTAGATACCTTACTGGTCGAACGAACAAGAATAAAATGAGATGATTTGGTTAACCGATCCACAACTACCCAAATGGAGTCGTTACCGGCTTGAGACCTTGGCAACGCCATAACAAAATCCATGGAAATGTCTTCCCATTTCCACACTGGCACGTCTAGTGGCCGTAACAGACCAGCAGGCTTCTGATGTTCTATCTTAACTCTTTGACAAGTTAAGCATTGAGATACGAACCCAGCAATTTCTAACTTCATTCCATGCCACCAATACATCTGCTTTAAATCTCTATACATCTTGGTCGAACCAGGATGTACAGAAAATAAACTTCAGTGGGCTTCCTCTAACACTTGCCTTTTAATATCTTCATCGTCGGGAACACAGATCCTACCGTTGAAAGAAATAACTCCATCACTATCTTCGGTAAAATCTGGCAACCCTTTTTATGATTGTAGCTTCACATCTACTTCCTGTGCTAAACGAATAGAATCCCTCAAGGAACTAGAGATTCTCATATGGCTCAATACTAACCGGTCCTTCCTTGATCTTACCTTCAAATTTAAGTCTCTAAAAGACTCTAACAATTTCATTTCATGTATCATGAACCCAGCCATGTGGAAGGATTTCCTACTAAGAGCATCGGCTACCACATTGGCTTTCCCCAGATGATACTTCAATTCAAAATCATAGTCCTTCAGAAATTCCACCCACCTTCTTTGTCTGTTGTTAAGCTCATTCTGATCAAAAAGATATTTCAAACTCTTGTGATCGCTAAAGACCTCGAAATGAGACCCATAAAGGTAATGTCTCCAAATCTTCAGCGCATACACTATAGCTGCCAACTCCAAATCATGAGTTGGGTAGTTCTCCTCATGAATCTTCAACTGTCTGGACGCATAAGCTACCACTTGCTGATTTTGCATTAGAACACATCCTAAACCCTTCCCAGAAGCATCACTGTATATTTGGAATTCCAAAGATGGATTTGGAAGAATTAGGATTGGAGCAGAAGTCAACCTAACCTTCAACTCTTGAAAACATTCCTCACAATCGGCATCCCATGTAAACGGTTGAGCCTTACGAGTTAACCGAGTAAGTGGAAGAACCAATTGTGAAAATCCTTAAATAAACCTCCTGTAGTAACCAGCTAGACCCAAGAAAATTCTTATTTCAGTGACAGATGTTGGTCGTTCCCAGTTCAATACAGCTTCCACCTTACTGGGATCCACCGCAACTCCCGATTGGGAAATCACGTGTCCCAAAAACTTCACTTCCGGCATCCAGAAGTCACACTTCGACGGCTTGGCATACAATTTCTTTTCTCAGAGTACGTTCAGAACAATGCGGAGATGTTGGACATGCTCCTCAATGGTCTTAGAGTACACCAAGATATCATCAATGAATACTACAACAAACTGATCCAGGTAAGTGTGGAAAACTCGGTTCATGTAATCCATGAATACCGCTGGGGCATTAGTCAAACCGAAGGGCATTACTACGAACTCGTAATGTCCATACCTCGTACGAAAAGCTGTCTTCGGAATGTCTAAGGCTCTAACTTTGATTTGGTGATATCCCGACCTTAGATCAATCTTTGAAAACACAACCGCACCTCTAAGTTGATCAAGAAGATCATCTATCCTTGGCAATGGATATTTGTTCTTAATCGTCACCTTGTTGAGTTGACGGTAGGTAATACACAATCTCATGCTTCCGTCCTTATTCTTAACTAGCAACACCGGAGCACCCCATGGAGAAGCGCTCGGTCGAATGAACCTCTTTGATATTAATTCTTCAAGTTGAGACTTCAATTCTTTCAATTCTAAAGGAGGCATTCTGTAAGGAGAAATAGATATTGACCCTGTGCCGGGAACCAACTTTATAGGAAACTCTACCTCTCGGTCAGGAGGTAAGGATGAAACTTCATCTGGAAAGACATCTAGGAATTCATTTACCACTTGAACAGAAGATAAATCTAAACCTGTTTCCGTAGACGCAGACAACATAATAATAATTGCTTCCGCACCTTGGAATAATGACTGGCTTGCTTCAGTGTAAGAGATCGCTGCTCCAGAATCTGCCTGTGTCAATCCCACGGATTCTGAGGCGAAGCTGATGGTTTGATCGGCACAGTTGATGGTTACTTGATTGGCAGCCATCCAATTCATACCCAAAACGATATCCATACTTCTCATAGGCAAGCAAATAAATTTGATAACAAAGTTTCTGTCCCCTATGACAAGTAGGCAATTTTCACACAATGATTGGGTCTGGACACGACCCTTGGCAGCAGTAAATATAGTTATCGGTTCGGATAGCTTAGACAATGCTAATCCCAACCGATCTACACATGCTTGTGAAATAAAACAGTGAGTTGCACCGGAATCATATAAAATACTGGCTGAGTTATTAAAAAGAGATCCCGTACCCCTCAGAAGATTATCAGTAGGTGTGATGGTCCGAGCATCCAAAGTGTTGATTCGCCCCTGACCAGGAGCATTTGGTGCTCTTTGGAAATTCTTCTTTGATGGGCACTTATTTGCATAGTGGCCCTCTTCATTACAAACATAGCACCTACCGGATTTTTGCGGGCAGTCCCCACGGTGATACCTACCGCATGCTGGACAGTTTCTAAACCTCGATTGGTCAGCCGTTTGCACCTGCTTCCCTTTATAATTACTTCCTTTGAAAGGCCTGTATGGAGTAGAAGATTCAGCAACCTTCTTCTTACCCTTCCAATTATCTCTTCTTTCTTCATACATCTTCCTCAGATCCTCCTCTGCAACATATGCCTGTTGCACTAAGGCAGAATAATTAATTAAAGTATAAGAACTGAGTCCTTGACTTATATCAGCACGAAGACCTTCTTTAAACATCTGCATCTTCCACATATCGTTTGGGGCATACCTTCCCAACTTATAAAAGACATTCTTTCAAATCTAGCAGCATACTCCCCCACTGACAAGTCACATTGCTTTAGATTCACAAATTCAGCTTGCTTGCTTAACTTCTTCACTGAAGGAAAATATTGTTTCAAAAATATCTCCTTGAAGTTGTCCCAAGTGAGGGGAGTTTCTTGGAATTCCATCATTTGCCTTGCATTACACCACCAGGTGTGGGCATCTTCATTGAGTACATTAGCTGCACATATTACCTTTTCCTCTTCTCCACATTGTAGGGTTTGAAAGATCTTCTCCATTGAGTCTATCCAATAATAAGCAACCATTGGATCTGGTCCGCCCTTGAAAGTCGGGGGCTTCATCTTTTGAAATCGGAAATATGTCCTATTAGGATCTTCTTGATGAGGTTGAATGTTAGGCTGCTGCAAACCCATATGGTCATGTTGCATCTGCAACATATCCTGCATCATTTTCTGTTGATTCTCAACCACATTTTGCATCCATTCTAAATGTGGATCAACAGGAGGAGGGACGCCTCTACCTCTTCTGGCCTTGATTCTGCGAAATATGCACAAAGTATTAAGTTGATCAAGCACAATGTCTAATAGCATACTTAGAAAATCACGACTGAAGAAAGCAAAGACCCTAAAAGCTAAGTCCGACTAGGTCGAACCGCTCTGATACCAACTGTAACACCCCGGTATTTTTGTTGACTAAAAATGCCCGAGTGTACATTAGTAACACATCAGAGATATACAAGTCCTGCATAATTACTGAACACTGCAACATAGTTTTGCACTGAATAACAATCAAACAGTTTTATTACACACAAGACCATAAAAAGGTTCTCAGACTATAATATTCAGCAACTATTGTATTCAGTATCATACAAGAAAGCGGAAATCTAAAAACATCACACTAAAGCCATAGTGTTGTGATACATAGACAACAGCAGGAAAATAAACTTAAACATAAAGCTAAGTCATCATCCATCTCCCCGGGCCACCTACTCGTGCCTCTGTGGTTTCTTCTGTCCCTGTTTCTCTGTAAAACAACAACATATAAACAATGAGATACAATCTCAGTGAGTTCTACCGAGACCCCTACTAACACTCTCGGTCAAATTGTAACTTATGATTAACTCAACACGGCACCGACTGCAACTTTGCTATATCCCCGGTGAACCGCATTATTTAACTTTTAACAGGTCACCGACTGCAACTTTGCTATATCCCCGGTGAACCTATTATGACACAGTACGACACCGACTGCAACTTTGCTATATCCCTGGTGAACCCCCTTACCAATGGTGTTTCCCAATTGGCACGGATCCTAAGGTAAGAGTGCATGACTACCCCGCCTTAGTATGTTAACATGGGTCGTCACCCAACTCGATATAATAAATATATCTACAGACACATGAACTCATAGTTCATTTGTTATCAATAAAACATATCCGCACACGTATGCTATTATTCGGTTTTTCGAGACAATTTCAACTTCAAAAGTATTTGCTAAAACCCTTTTGAAACATACCCAAAATCATGGCATTATAAGCCTAATATCATTATAGAAGGGTTAGGAAAGGGATTGGGAGAGGATTGGAATCGAAACGGAATCATTTCGGGCACTTTGTAAAATTTGGACAGAACCATGCGCACGGATCGTGCCCCTGGGACGCACGGATCGTGCGCCCTGTTAAACATTTTGAAAATCAGAAACCGAACCAGGCGCACGGATCGTGCCCCTGGGACGCACGGATCGTGCTCATTTGACAGCATTGCAAAAATGACCTTTTTCATGAAAATTCGCTTTCCGATTAATCCGAAACTCGCTCCGATCGATTCCTTACTCGAAAACAGACCATACCAGGCAATATTCCAGTCCAATCAACATCAAACAATCAAGCAATTCCATCAAAAACTCAACAAATATGAATTTCGTCAAAACGCGATATATTTCAAAATAACGTTTTCGACTCAAAATCTTTCGAAACCAAATCACATAAAATTCATTTCAAAATGGAATAAACCTAAAAGTGAGTAAAACTCACCCTTGAAGCGAGAGCCGACACCGAGCCGAAATCACCGAGACTTCAAAATCTCCAAATCGAACCCTATCAACACCAATCCGCTTCTAACTTCGATTCGAGCTTCAACTCGCGTTCAATCG
Source organism: Astragalus membranaceus (assembly GCA_039519185.1). Classification (NCBI taxonomy): domain Eukaryota; kingdom Viridiplantae; phylum Streptophyta; class Magnoliopsida; order Fabales; family Fabaceae; genus Astragalus; species Astragalus membranaceus. The sequence continues at coordinate 10,273,448 of CM076852.1, forward strand.
CTCTTGGCTTCGATCCTAATCATGATTCCATCATTAATTTCATCACACAACTTGAAATTTCAACAAATCCTCCAACAAAACCCTTAAATTTCGTAGGTCAAAAGATAGAGGGAAAATTGGAGGAAAACTTACCAAGTTCTTGGGTTTTGATGAGGGGGATGAGATGATGAAGGTGATAAAGTGTGGAGCTTGGGGGGATGATCCTTCTTCTTCTTCTTTCTTCTTTCTTCTTTCTTTTCTTCTTTTCTCTTCTCAGCGTTTCCTTTCTTTCTTTTATTCTTTTCTTTCTTTTCTTCTAATTAAGTGGTAATATGGTCAAATGACCATATTGCCCTTAATCTCTTATTTCCTTTCTAAATCACCCTTATTCCATGTAACTTGATTAGCGATCCTAATACAACCAAATAATTCGATTAATTAATAGTATGTTACAAGGCGCAAAGGGAACTTCCTTTTTGATGATCCCCTTAGTCCCTACAGGTTGAATGAAAGAGAGCGCATTAGAGAGGAGAAAGAAGAAGATGAAGAGGACAAAGCCATCATGGAACAATCTGAAGTGAAATGAGTTCGGGCTCCATTAAGAGAAACAAAACTAAATAAATTTAAGGAGAAGGTTCGATCCTCCTTTTACAGGCGCGGGACCAGGTAATTATGCCTAAATTAGTGCAGACCACCGCATCTAGGGTTTGCCATCGCTGCACTTAGGGTTGTGAATAATACTATTATAAATAGGGGTCTTTACCCCCAGGTTTGCTAACCCCCTTTTTTGTCCTAAAAAACTCATATTGCTCTCCTCTTATTTTTCTTAAGTCCTAAACTGACTTAGGCATCTGAGTGTCTTTGTAGGAACAACTCCCGACGTGGAGAGTTGAAGTCGTCCAACATCGCGTGCAGAGGAAAGCCACCATTATAGTTATTGCACTGTGGTTATTCGTGAGTATGGATATTTTTGCCATCTCTAACGAGTATCATCTCAACCTTGCGAGTGTTGAAACGATAGCCGGTAGGACTTGTTGGCCGAGTGGCTCATTGGAATTTTTTTTAGATGGGAAGTCTTTTCTTTTTTGACAAGAAAGATTGGAAGAGTCTAATTGTATCTGTTTGTAAGTCTCGAATCAAGACATAGAATCTAAAAATACAATTATAAATAACTTGGGGCTTCTAGAGTGAGGATCAACTAAGTCCCTCACCGGTGAACCACAAAAACTGACCGTAAAATATAGTATAAAACATCATGAATGGTTGAGATTTAATAATGGTTGATTCAATCTTAACCATTTATAGCATTTTGCAAAATATCTTACAGTCAATTTTAGTGGTTCACCAGTGACAGACTTGGTTGACCCCTCACCCTAGAAGCTTCCATAAATAACTAAGTCTATAAATAATTAAAACTATACATATTAGTTAATAGTATTTAATAATTTAGTAAATAACCACAACTATAAATAATAAAAAACTAAGTATTATATATGTATAAATTCAGTTTTTTTTATATTCAGGATATTATTTTATATTTCATATTTTATTTATAATGCCTTCTAATACTAGGGATCGATTAAGTCCCTCACCGGTGTACCATTAAAATTGACCGTAGAATATTGTGTAAAATTGTATGGATGACTAAGATTGAACTGAATCAAGTAATATTTGTTTTTGAAAAAAAAAATCTACTAATATTAAATCTCAACTATTGATGAAATTTTATACTATATCCTACGGTGGATTTTAGTGATTCACCGTAAAAGCACTTAATTTATCCCTCACCCTATATTTGTTAAAGCAAAAGTCTAACTTTTTTTAATCTAAAAAAAAAAGTCTAACTTTTTTTTTCAAAAATTGTGAAAGGCAAATTCATAAAAAGAAAAAGAGAGAGTTGAAAGGCAAAACAAAGAGTTTAATTTATATACATAATAGGCGTATAGGGTTTTACAATCACTATGCATGGAGTGGTTGATTATAGGGCAGATCAGAACAACAGGACCCACCCGAACCCGTTGAAAACCGCAGCTGCAAAACTCCACTCGGTCGGGTTGCGGGTGCACACGGTGCTGCAAATGGTTTCACGTGGTTACACACGGGAGGGTGCGGTGACACTCCAAACCCGCTCGCATTACCAGAGGCGAAAAAACTACTGTAGGGCAATTTTTTTTTCCAAAATAACACACTTTTTAGATTATTTACCAAACTAGAACACATCCAAAATTTAGTGTAGAAGTCGCCCCCTGTAGCCACGACTTCTGAACTGAGTTTGCAATTTTTTTTGACTTTCTAGTTCAGAAGTCGCCCCCCAGGGTGACTTCTGAACTGTGTTTTTTAATTTTTTTTCTTTATAATAATTTAAATTAAGTTATATTAATTAATTTAATTAATTTAGAAAATTAATATTTATAATTTTAAATTCATTATAAATATTATGGTGAAAAAAAAATTATACGCTATGTAGAAATATGGAACTAACTGTATTTATTTAATTAGTAGCACATTACAAAACTAAGAGTCCCTATTTATAGATGGTGGGGTGTTTCCAACAGAAAAAAAACGGACGGCCCAGATCTTGCCAACATCTTTCAATGGCCCAGATTGCACTGTGCACAGTGCAGAGTGAATAGTGAATAGTGCAAAGTGAATAGTGCAGCGTGCAATTTCAACGGTCAGGATCTTGCCGACACTAATAAACGGTCAAGATCTTGCCGACACTAATAAATAGTCAAGATATTGCCGACACTAATAAACGGTCAAGATCTTGCCGACACTTTTCATCAACGGTGGAAATCCTGTTTAGGGTTTCAGATCTTTCGCTATAACTATACCCATTTAGGTTTCAGTTCTTTCACACTTTCAACTTCTTTTAGACACCACACAAGAAAATGGACATCGACACCCCTTCAACCCAATACTCTCGTGATTCCGCACTGGTTGCCCTTTACCATCAGGGCACAATCACCAACAGAAATGGTGATGTCCATTTCCGGTGTCCAAAAATTATTTCATGCAGGCTTAAATACAACATGACATTTGCTTCTCTCTAAGATAAACTAGAGAGTAAGGTGCAAGTGGAGGGTGACGAGCGAGAGGTCAAACGTATCATTTATCGCAAACCTCAGCGAGATAATAATGGATGTGTTCGCTTGTCTGCAATGGATGTGAAGAACGACGATGACCTACAAGCCATGATCGAGATCTATGACGCCTTTCGATGTCCCAGTTCTATGCATTTGTACGTGGAAACCACAAGGAGTGTCGCTGATAACTCATTTTTACATGAGTTATTTATGCCTTTATGACTTAAATTCAAGTGACTTCTCAAGTAATATGTCCTCTTTATTTAGTAAATATTAGTTATTTAGAGAAAAGAAGGGTTATGAGATAATTTGTTAACATTTGGCACAATGGGTGCACTTGTGAATGTTTTAATGTTTTGTTAATGTTTTGTTGGAGCCTCATACTTTTTGTCAAGTCAAAGCCTGACTTTCCTGTGCGTAGGACTGTGTGGAAGCTTCCAAGTGGCTAGCTAGGCCACTTGGCGCATTTTTATTGAATGATTGCTTTTAGTTGGTGAGAAGTGTCATAGTCACCTTTTTGAAAAGCTACTTTATGAGATTAGGATAATATCTATCCATCTTCACCACCCATGAACATCATTCGACTTCAAGGAGAGTTTTTGGGAGAAAAACTTGACACACATTTCCTCCATTAAACCTCCATCTTCAAGCTTTCATTTTTAGTTTATTTTCTTATCTTTCGGCGCTGTGAAGCTACGCTACAGCACCATCCTGCTGTGCGTGACTTGGAATAGAGGGAGTGCATCTTTTGTAACCATTTATTCCTTATTCATTTACGGTGATATGAGCATTTTGTCTTGTATTGTGTTGATGATGCTTGTAATGAGCTGAACACTTAGTAGTCGGATTGCTTCTAGTTTGTAATGAACCTTTAGTCTAGTTAATATAATATTGTGATGTTTTGCGTTTCAATCTTTGTATTTTAATGCTTTCAAACTTTGTATTTTAATGCTCTCAAATCCAGATGGTCAGACCCATTCAGATTAGTAAAATTGTATCCACATGGTGCTGTAGACTTGTTTGATGAAGCAACCAACACCACATTCAAGGTGAATGATCAGAGAGTGAAACAGTACCATGGGGAACATGTGGTCATGGACAAGACCACCATTGAACTAAAAGACATCTAACAAAAAGAGGAAGTCTGGCTGAAGACTCTTAAAGCAAGCGCTCTTGGGAGGCAACCCAAGGTTTTGGATTAACCCATTTTTGGTGTCTTTGATTTTAAATTTTGTGCAGGTATGAAACTGTAGAATGGGGAAGATATAAGTTGAAGTTGTGGTGATAGCAGCTGACGCTACAGCGTCTGTTGTGTTCACAAAGGCTATAGCAGTCGCTGCGTGGCAAAAAAGGAAAAAGTCAAACTCAGAAATTAAAACCCCCTCTCAATTGCTCTGTGCACAGTTCAGTCACGCCAAGCCCCCTCTCTCCATCATGACACTTGTAACGGTCACATCCATTACTTTTCCCACCTCAACTTCCCATACACTCTCTCTCTTACTCACAAATTAAAACCACCATCACGTCACCGTTTCACTCTTCCATTCGCAAACTGCTTCTTCTTTCCTTCCCAGCGAGAAAACACAAAAACCCGTAACCTCCATCAGTTTTTAAACACGTTTTCATAACTAGAAAAATGACAAAGAAGCAAGTTGCCCTCAAGACATCTGGAAAGAGATCAAACGCAGAAGAAAGCTCATTCGAAACTGCCATGGCCAGTGCTGATTCAAAGAAGTTTTGGAGCATGGAGTTCATTGCTGAGCGAGGATTCAAGATTGACAAAGCATCTGACGCTTTCACAGCAACTGTTGCAGCGTTGGGTTGGGAGCACTTCGTCAAACATCGCAAGCAGTATGTGGTATCCTTGGTAAGGGAGTTTTACGCAGGTATTCCAGAACCCAAGAATGGCAAACCCCAATCCTATTCTTTGGTTAGGGGTGAAACTGTTAATTTTGATGCCAGAACCATAAATGATGTGTTTCTCCTTGGCTACCATGGAAAGGCGCTAGAAAACAAGGTCAAGACATGGGGGAAAAGCTGAGATGGAAGGAGTGAGAGAAAGGATCTGTGTAGAAGGATCCAAATGGGATAAATTTGGTGCTGAATACAAGTTGAAAAAGGCGTGTTTGTGTGATGACGCCAGCATGTGGTGCAATTTCATAAAGCACTCCTTGCTTCCAACTTCACACACCACTTTTGTAGAGAAAGAAAGGCTGATCGTGGTTGATGCTATCATGGCAGGAGAAAAGATTGATGTAGGCAAGCTGATCTCAAGGGAGATTGAGAAGTGTAGAGTGAAAAGTGGAGGTAACCTCTATTTCCCTTGTTTAATAACTAAGCTGTGCATAAGGGCAGAAGTGGAGGTGGAAGCAAATGAGGTCAGAAGGTCTCCATTGGGAGCTTTTCCCTCAACCTTCAAGCCTACACAGAAGACTGCTGCTGCAGCATCAGGTGATGTTGTGCTGTTACAGCGCTTGACGCTACAGCAGCAGTCTCTTTGTCGCTTTATGAAAGAAAAATTTGAGTGGGAAAAATCTATGTTTGTTGAGGTGTCAAAGGGCAAATCGACCATGCAACCACCAGAGTTCCCTGATTGGCTAATTGAAGAAGAGCCAAGTAAAAGAATGGAAGAAGAGGAGCCCAGGCAAGAAGAGAAGAAAAGAGTAAGAAGCCCAGCAAAGAAGCAAAAGCAGAGCCCTGCTAAAAAGAAGAAAAAGGTGAGCAGTGAGGAGGAAGAAATATTAGAATCTGAAGAGATAGAGGAGATTAGTGAGGAGGATGAAGAAGAAACGAAGACAGTAATGAGGGAATTAGTGAGTGAAGAAGAGGAGGACGATTCAAGTGTGGAATAATCTGAGAGTGAAGAGGAAGAAGAAATACAGTGTGACCCTACCCCTAGCCTAAAGAAACCCCACAAATCCCCAGTCAAACCTTCAGCACCACCACCAAGCCCCACCACCATCCCTGAAACACCTAAATCACCCATCCAACCAGTTCACCATACACCCACACCACCCTCCCCACCAACTGAACCATCTCAAACACAAATTAGCCCACCCAAAATTCCATCACCAGCCCCAGAACCATCAAAAGAACCACAGCATGAAATGACTGAACCACAATCACCACCACACAAAGAGCAAGCTATTGAGCAGCCACAGCAACCACCAAAACAATCCTAACAGCAACAAGCAGCCAATCCTGAAGCAGCTACTCAGAAAAGAGTTCACTCATACCATGCAGCAAGGAGAAACCCTGATGCCAACATGGCAGATGTGCAGCCAGAAGAAGCTGAGGAAATGCAGGTTGTGGCTGTAGTGGATGATGCTACAGCGCCTAAAGGCCAGTCTGCTAAGGCAGCTGCATCTGAGGAGGATCCTCCTGAAATTAATGCAGAGATGGAAGCAGCAGAGAAGCTTGCTGAGATGGCAGCTTCCAAGGAAGCAGTGGCACTTCAGAGTAAGGCTACAGCGCCTAGCGCTGTAGCGGCAGAAAAGAAAAAGCCACAGCAGCCCATAAAGAAGAAGTCCACCAAGGCAGCCCCTGCGCCCACCAGAGCAAGCAAAAGGCTCAAATCTGAGAAGTAGTCTAACCCTTCTGTTTTAAAAAAAAAAGAAGTGTGTTTGACTGTTTTAAATAAACCTGTTAGGTGCTATAGTGTCTGTTCTTGCATCTAACAGTATGTTTAGGATTTTACTTCTATTGTTTTTAAGTCTGTAGATTTTTAGCCATAGGCCTCTCCCTTTAGTATGCATGAGCAGTGAGGTCACTGCTGGGTCTTAAGTTGGGGGGAGGACCTTACATGTCTATTGTGTCAAATGTTTTGAATGAAATGATCAGTTGATTTTTCTAGCCCTGCAACATTAGAAATTGTTCTTTTTGGGCTAAAGTTAGTGATGATTAAGTGTATATGTGTAGTGTAGCCTTGCTTGATTAATGACTAGTCTTATTGCTGCTTCTACACAAAACTCTGAACTTAGGGAGAAACTTAGTTAGCTAAGGACTATCTGATGCTGAAGTTAGTCCTGGTTAACCAAGGTTTAGTCAAGTTTTATTAAAAATTGAGAGTAGCATTTGAAGCTAAGTTTGGGGGTGCATCGGTTATATTAAGGCTAGGTATAAAGATTATAGGATGGTCAGTGCAATAGAATCCAAAGTGTACAAATGGTCATGTAAAAAGCTGCAATTGCCTGAAACAAATGCTGAACTATTCCAAAGTTGCATATATATAAAAGAAAAAAAAGGAGAAGAAAGAAATGCAAATAAGGAGTTCAGGAATGAGGGCATTGCAGTTGAATCTGTTCATCAAGTTACCAGTGCTATAGCAGCTAACGCTATAGCGTTGAGAAATCACCATATCAATAGTTAGTGCACTATCTAGAGATCTGAAATGCCTAATCAACCCCTTTGTTGTGCTTTGAAGCCCCTCAATTCTTATGTGAAGTTGTTAGTCTACACTCCCTTTTGAAAAATTTTTTGGCTTGACCAAAAGAAAGCCATTCTTTCCAAGGCTAAGGGAAATTCTGAACCTAGCTAGGAATTAAGCTAAGTTTAGAAATCACACACTCACAATTGAGCTGTAATAATTCTAGATGTTGTGAAAAAGCAATGGTGTGTGTGTGCGAGTGGGAATCTGAAAAATTAACCCCTTAAGAGCAATCTTGAAGAATTGTCTGAGTTAGAGAAGAAACTGGTCATATTATGAATTCTGTGAATAAGTGTTGTATGTTTTCTTGTCTTATGCAAGTGTCATTTCTTGAGGACAAGCAATGGTTTAAGTTTGGGGGTGTGATAACTCGTTTTTACATGAGTTATTATGCCTTTATGACCTAAATTCAAGTTACTTCTCAAGTAATATGTCCTCTTTATTTAGAGAAAAGAAGGGTTATGAGCTAATTTGTTAACATTTGGCACAATGGGTGCCCTTGTGAATGTTTTAATGTTCTGTTAGTGCTGCAGCCTTAGGCACTATAGCGCTATATGATGGTGGGCCAGCTGGAGATCACAAAGGAAAGTTACATGTTGGAGTCTCATACTTTTTGTCAAGTCAAAGCCTGACTTTCCTGTGCGTAGGACTGTGTGGAAGCTTCCAAGTGGGTAGCTAGGACACTTGGCGCATTTTTATTGAAGGATTACTTTTAGTTGGTGAGAAGTGTCATAGTCACCTTTTTGAAAAGCTACTTTATGATATTAGGATAATATCTATCCATCTTCACCACACATGCACATCATTCGACTTCAAGGAGAGTTTTTGGGAGAAAAACTTGACACACGTTTCCTCCATTAAACCTCCATCTTCAAGCTTTCATTTTTAGTTTATTTTCTTATCTTTCTGCGCTGTGAAGCTACGCTACAACACCATCCTGCTGTGCATGACTTGGAATAGAGGGAGTGCATCTTTTGTAACCATTTATTCCTTATTCATTTACGGTAATATGAGCATTTTGTCTTGTATTGTGTTGATGATGATTGTAATGAGCTGAACACTTAGTAGTTGGATTGCTTCTAGTTTGTAATGAACCTTTAGTCTTGTTAATATAATATTGTGATGTTTTGCGTTTCAATCTTTGTATTTTAATGCTTTCAAACTTGTTTCTGGATTGGCCAACTAAAATGAGTAGAGTTGTGGGTACAGAAATGGTCCATGATTTGAACTCAAGGGTTGATATGAATGAAAGGTTGTTTAAAGACATTTAAACAACCTGTGCTTAACTCTAGACATAGGGGAGGAATAGTTCATAAGGTGAATACTGTGGGTTCTTCATTATACAGGGGTGGACTTATTTAGAACCTAGACATAGGAGTATTGTATCAAAACCCTGGCATCACACAACATTATATGCTACAGCACTTAGTGCTATAGCATCCAATGCTATAGCGCCTTACATTTGGGGATTTATACAACAAAGAGCAGTCCAACTCATTTTATAAACTCTTGAACTTTATTATTGTTTAGCAATATCTTTCTTATTTTCATGTCCAAAAACTTGTTATTTTTACTTTGTCCATTTCACTAAGTTGTTAACTACTTAAACTCTTAAATTAACATCAATCCTTGTGGGTACGATCCTTACTTTATCATTATATTACTTGTTGCGATTGTGTACACTTGCACAACTACTTTTCGCACAACAGTCGCTGAGATCATTCGCCGTTAAACTCCACCATCACAGTAGTCCAACGTTTTAATTAATCTGTATTTGTTTCTATCATGTTTCACTATTTAATGTTTGTTTCCGTTGTTGTAATCCACTTTTCAATCACTGTAATCCGTGTTTGTTTTAGTGTTCTTTACGATTATAATACATGTTCAATTTAAATCCGTTTCTCCTATTTCATAACTCAACACGGTAGTTTTATACCTCTTCTACACGGTAGATATATATTTTTAAATAAAAAAAAATAAAAATATATGATTAAAAGTGGTCAAAACATAGTAAAAAACTAATTTTTTACGCTACAAAACAAACAGTTTTTTTGGTATTTTTTCCAATGGTCTTGATGTTGCCGACACTTTTGGACGCATGAGATCTTACCGACACTTTTAAATACATTAATGTGTTCAAATATTTTTTTTACCATAATATTTATAATTAATTTAGAATCATAAATATTAATTTTCTAAATTAATTAAATTAATTAATATAACTTAATATAAATACATGAATGTGTTCAAATATTAATTTTCTAATTTAAAAAACACAGTTCAGAAGTCACCTTGGTGGGGGAGGGGGGAGGGGTGACTTCTGAACTAGACAATAAAAAAAAAATTGCAAAGAAGTCGTGGCTACAGGGGGCGACTTCTACACTAAATTTTGGATGTGTTCTAGTTTGGTAAATAATCAAAAAAAGTGTGTTATTTTGGTAATTTTTTTTTGCCCTACAGTGGTTTTTTTGCCACTACCCGAACCCGCCCAAATATATGTTACTAAACCCTAGGTATATAACAAAACGTAAAACGCGTAGCTGCCATTTTGCAAACCCGTGAACTTAAAACCCCTTTCTTCTCCCACAGTTTCTCTCGTCTCTGAAGTTTGAAACCCCCAAAATCCAAATCGCAAAACCCCCAAATGGCCAAATGCAAATCGTACTCTGAAGTTTGAAATCATCTGTTTCCCTTTCTCTCGTCTGTGCTCTCTCAGTTCTTCTCATTTCCTTCTTCAACTGTTCGTCATTTCTTTCTTCGGAAAAACCCCAAATCGCATTTCCTTCGTCACTAATCTTTCGTCATCTGTTCTCTCACCTCCTTCCTCATCAACATCAAGGTTTTTTGTCTTTGTTCTTTCAGTTTCTTGTTTTTTATTTTTAGGTTTTTCGATTTTGTTTTAAGTGTTAACTTACTTCTGGTTTTTTTCAATTTCGTTTTTTGTTGCTGACATACAAGCAAGGGATTGATTATTGAACAAGGGATTGAAAAAAAAAGATACACATCTTCTCCTAAACAAGCAAGGTATTCTATTTCTATCTATTTTAGGGTTTGCTATTTGCCTATTTCTATTTGTTTTAGGGTTTCCTTATATGTTGACTGAGTTTTTTTGTTAGTTAAGTTATCATTAAGAAATTGCTATTCTGTTAGTTAAATTGCTACTTTTTGTCTCTCAAATAGTCATTCATTTTTTTAGTTAGTTTGATTCTGTTAGTGTCATATAGGAACTTATTCAAAAAATAGTCATCACTTTACGGCTTCTTGATTATTGATTCTGTTAATGTCATATGTGTAGTTACTAGTTTTGATTCTATATATAAGCTCTATAGCTCTTATTTGAGAAAACCCAAACAATAGCATTGTGATTTTTGGTTCTTGAATTCTATCTTAAAAGACATCTCATATGTGTATACTTGTTGATTCTGTTAGTGTCATATGTGTAGTTTTGATTCTATAAGCTCTATAGATCTTATTTGAGAAAACTCAAACAATAGCATTGTGGCTATTTGGTTATTGAATTCTATCATTGTATGAATTTCAGTTGCTGGTATTGGTTTATACTTTGAATACATGTATGAATTTGTTTCTGGTGTAATTTTCAGTAATGGACCAGCCTCCTAATCTAACTGCTGCCCCACCTACTCCTACTCCTACTCAAGAACAAATACCTCAAAATTTAACAGCTGCCCACCTGCCCCACCTAACCAAACTGCTAATCCAGCCGCTCTTCCCCCTAAAAATCCCAAAAAAAGGAAGAAAAATGCTAATGGTGTTCGTAGGACATCCATGGCTTGGGACCACTTCACTAAATTACCAGAAAGTGAAGCACCAGATCCAACTGCTAAGTGTAACTATTGTGGGATGAAGTATCTATGTGATACTAGGACTCATGGCACCACAAACATGAAAGTTCACATAGAACTTTATTATAAGAAATATCCCTATTCGGTAGCACATGACCCCACCCTAACCGTGCTTACTTTTACCTAAGGTAGTAATCAATAGGCAGCCACTAGCCAAAGGTTTAATGTTGAGTATTGTAGAAAAGCTTTGGCAGTTTTCATGATTGTGGATGAACAACCCTTTAGGGTAGTTGAAGGTGAGGGTTTTAAGTATTATACTAATGCACTACAACCCCAATTCACAATTCCTTCAAGGCACACAGTAGCTAGAGATTGTTTTCAACAAATGCCAACATAAACTGATTGGTGAATCCTTTACAAACAAACCTCTCTTCTAACAATTTACTTAGATTCAACCCATGATATCATTTTACTTTTATGCTACTAACATAGGTGACTAAACAAAAAGGAAATCTTAACTGAAAATAGATACCATACGACCCTGCGGGGACTCTTGTATGTGCAAAAGAATATGCTTCTAGGCATGCACAAGTATGAACCTTAAACCATCCTAACAATTTTCTAACAACGAATTGGAGCCCCCGCCATGTACATTTCCCCAAAAATTGAGAAACCACGAGCTGTGTTATATGTAATTTATCTTCAAAAACAGGAAAAACAAGCTTTGGCAAACTATCCCAACTAACTTGTACTCTTTTAAGTTTCAATTGAAGAACCCTCTTTAAGTGCAACTTGGGCACCATTCTCCTTGCCCAGTGCTAAAAGAGCAACAGCTTGTAAAAAAAATGCAATGTACCAAAAAGAATGCAGAACCAAAACAAAAAACCCGAGACACACAACAGTCCACACCACAGAAAAATTGTACAAAACAAAAAACAAAAAAAAAGTGTGCAAGCAAGGATATGGACACAGCAAAAACATATATGAGTTAGGGTTTTTTTATTTTCAACAAATTGGAAGAAGAAGCAAGAACAACCAAGTGGGTTAGAATCATAATCTCACTAACCAGAAGAATCAACCGACGTGGAGCAGAGATGAATGGCGGAGCAGGAGCGGCACAGAGGCTGATCTGAGCAGAGATGGGCGTGGAGCGTTTCACAGAGGCGGAGCAGCGACGGCGAGTGCCAGGCCAGTAGAGTACAGGGCGGAGAATGCGAGGCCGGTGGAGTACAAGGCAGCGGCGAAAAGAGACTATACTGTGCTGCGACTACGGCCTGCGTTAGGGTTTGATACGACAACTTGTATCAGTTTATTACTCCAGTTCTTTGTTTTGGGTTTATTACTCCAGCTCTTTTGTTTTGGAGTTTAGTTTATATAGAATAGATGTATGCATGTTGTACACTATTTACTAATCACATTGTGACACATCATTAAAGAAAAATTGGTCAATGTTTTGGTTCTCCATTTGTTCAGCACAAAATGAGACATGTTTTGGCCTCCTCCGCTACAAACACAAATGATTCGTTTACCCCCTTCAGTAAAGCAACTGAAAGGGAATCTATGGTGATTGATTCCCCAACCAAGGTGAGCAATATTATCACTGTATCTACTCAACAAAGGAAGGTAGTTTGTTTCAGAACTTGCCCACAGGTTACCCAGCACCATATATGGACTGGTGCATTTAAAGATACTCTGAATAATTTTGCAGTTGATTTGGATTCTTTGGGATCCGAGGGCTCAAGCAAAGGTACTATATTGAGTCGGCAAATAATCCACAGCTGCTTGAAGTTTCTGACTGAAACTGCCTGTTTTTCTGACATCGACTCTTCTTCATTGATGAAACTTTCACCTTCTAAATTAATTGTTAATTCTTTTGATTCCCAGAAATGGGAAGATGTTCTTGTGTCCTTAAAACAACCACTCATTCACATGGATGAAACATTCATACATGCATTCAAAGTATAAACAAATATCAACAACTGAAATTCATACAATGATAGAATTCAATAACCAAAAAGCCACAATGCTATTGTTTGAGAGGTCATGAAATCAGAAGATATAATAGAGATGAGAGGAGAAAGGTAGAGAGATGGAGAGAGAAAGTGAGAAGAGAGATCTTGAGATGAGAGATCCCAAGTAGGTAGCTTAGTTGGCGAGCTAAGGGATATCGAAAGGAGGAAGTCATTTGCTTATCAAAAAAAAAGAGAGGTGAGAGAGGGAGAGAGAAAGGAAAGAGAATAATGAGATAGGACAGAGAGAGATAGATAGAGAGAGAATAGAGGGGGAGAGAGAAAGTATTTAGTAGAAAATGAAAATAATATTTTGGTATTTTATGAGGTAATCAGGAAGTTGTACTGTGGGATCGATAGATCAAACAGGATACAACTGGAGTTGTCTAGTCCAATCCCATACTTTTTAGCGAATGAAACGCAGCCTAAAGTTGGATATGGTATAACTCTAAGAGCGCACTCGGTCAAGTGATTTTATCTCTTTTCAATACCTTAAATATATTGTTTATACCTTAATTTTGATTGTTCACAAAAAGATGATTTTGAAATTCATGTTTATTTATTTGATTGAAATTTGCTAAAAAGAACACAATCACCAATTGAATTTTAAAGCACATTTACAAACGTTGAAATGTGAGTCGTTTGATCTAAAATCGAATGGTTGAGATTGCTAACCATATCAATTCCATCATCTTTCAAATGTAGTAATCTGGATCCAAAAGTAAAACATATATCTAACATTAATCAAATTTATATTTGGCTATTTGCTACAAAACAAGCAACCATATCCAATATGGGTTAAAGTAACAATAACCTAAACTTAACAAAAAAAGAGAATTACATATTATTCCAGTTGTTTTAACTCAAATTGAATAAGATATATATATATCCCAGAATTATATATCTCTTACATAATAGTCAATAATATTGAAAGCAAAGCCACATAAGCAACATTAGCAACAATAACCCTAATGCATGGCAAAAAAGAACCACCATCAGAAACAGAAGGAGATGGAGATGGTGCAATTTCTTGATGTTCTTCAACATTCACAGAAACTTTCATTCCATGAAAACAATACCCTCCACCACCAATGAAATAATATGTCTTTGCCTCTGTCAATTGAACCACATCACGACCGCCACGTGTACAGTTTTTAATAAAGTCTCTATCAATGCAATAATCATAGCTTGTCTTGTTCACTTCCAAAACATTGTAGTATCTTTTGTCAAATGTAAACACTACAAAAACAATCAATTGAATTTTACTATTAGACATGTAATAGTAACAATTAATCAATATTTTATAATTGAATATGTATACTATATACAACTACAACTGAAAGACTCGAAAACATATTCTAGTGGTAAAATACAAATGGTGGTGTAGACACCGAAAACACAGGTTCCATCTTCCAATGATAAATTGACAATGAAAGCTTATTCTCTTATTATAAGAATTAAATATATAATATAATGCTCCTATGCATGAATTACAATTAATAATAAACCATCTAAAACCTATATTTTAAAAAAATAGATATTAGTATTGTCTAGGACTGTTGTTGGTATAAATCGGGTATTCGCGCAGAGACTAATTAATCATCAAGTAATTTTGTATGAGCAACAACTACTAAAAAAATGAAATTAGTGAGTGAAGATTAGTGAGGGAAATTGTGAAATCCCTCTCTAATTGCCTCACTAAATTTTGTGACGTCAGAATTAACGAGGGATTTCAAATTTTCTGTCACTAATTTTGGTCACTAATCTCCCTTTTTGTAGTTGTTTGCTCAAGAATTTTAGCACTATATTTCTAGAGCTCTCGTGTTTGAGCTCGAGACCATTACTCGTTACACAAGAGTTTTGCACTCAAAGGGAAAAGTTTTGATTAGTACTACCTTCGATTCATTTTATAAGAGACATTATAGTTTTTGGTTAATTGAATAACTAGTGTAGCTGGTCTATATTATAGATCAGATACATCGGTTATTCAATGACACAAAGTTTTGTAGTTTTTGTTAGTATAAATTTAGTTTTTTTTCCTAAGCAAAAGAAATTTTATTAATGAACAAACTAAGGGCAACATAAGGTATGTACCAAAGGGGAAAGTTTTGATTAGTATATAAGTTAAGTTTGACATTTTCTTTAATTAATTATAATTATAATAATAAAACTAGATTATGTAAATTATGTAAACTAAAGTACCTTTTATGGGCATAGAATTGGGTATTGGATTTTGTCTCACATTGGGAGTGTTATTAATTGGTTGAGTGTGTGATATTCATTCATGATTCATGCAGGTCTTTTGCTTCAAAAGTGAAAGCATCGTCATCGTGTTGAAAGCAAGATTCGTTTTTTTCTTCTTTTCTTTTTCTTTTCTGTTGCTATATATTTTGTGCTTCTCTTGACTTTGCCTTTAACTTTTTCTTTTATATATATATATATATATATATATATATATATATATATATATATAACTGTAAGTTCAATTGTATTAGGTGTTTATTAGAGTTAATAGTTAACTTATTAACTCTAATAGTGTTAATTAAATAAATGGAAAAAGGTTTAATTCCTATTTTGTTTTTACATATATGTATATATAAAAGTTATATTGGTGCAATTCCCACAAAACACATGATGCATTTTAACCCAAAAATAAAAATAGAGGAATGTGATTTTAATTAAATAAAGGCAAGTAAAAATTCTAGATATAAATTATCGGTTTAAAAAATTAACGTAACTGTTTTCAACTACTTAATATCTATGCCACAAAAGAATTTCGAAATGGACCTATAATGTTTTATGGCTCATAATATTCATTAATTAACAACCATTAATTTGTGGAAAAAGGAGTTTCGGTATCCAAATTAAATGTAATTTTTCTCACATTTATGGGAGTAAATATGGTTAAAATTCTTGTGAGAAAGAGTTTTGTCACTCAAAATAGTCGTACTCACTTGAGTAATTTATAAAATAAAACTGGGTCGTCTCTAATTATATTTTTATCAAACGAATAACCAAAAATTGAGTCTTAATTACATTTTTATCAAATGGATCTGCTAATATTTTTGAGCCCTAAAAATATAGTATTGGGTTGAGGCCCTGTACAGTAGTCCGACCTGCACAGACCTTTAGACTGCCCTGAAATAAAATTACTCGCTAATACCATAGGAACTGTATACAAATTTTTGAGAAGCAACACATTATAATTATTTTTGTAAAACAGAAAACACATAGAATTAAACTACAAGCAATGATAAAATTGATGGTTTTTATTAAGAATTGCAATTTTTTTTTGACAAAAGAATTGCAAAATTAACAAACACACATCTGAATTCGGTAAGATGACACGCATATCTTAACCTAATAAATCATATTCAAACACACAAATTTAAAATAAGAGTCATCCGATTTTCATGCCAATTTGCTTTAAAAAAATTGCAACAAACAAATGAAATCCAAGTAGTAAATTAAGAGAAGAGAGATTCACACTTACAAAGCCAATCACCAACATAAACATGTTGTTGAGAAGACCATTCAGTGTAATTAACATTCTGATTCCAACCTTTAGAGTCTCCAACCTTATGAAGCTTTGGATTTCCCATCACAACCAATGAAAGCCACCCCATCATGATCACAACAAACACAACTCTCCAATTCTCCATCACTTTCTCTTTTGCAAATCTCTCTCTCTCTCTCTAGCTAGTTTCACAGTTTTTTTAGGACAAATGTGTGATATTAATAGGTGAGGGTGCAAATGAGAAAATTACCTTGCATATATAAAGTGTGTGAAGTGAATGTATGTGAAACGTGAGAACACACTCATGGACAGCTTTTCACGTGAAGACGTTTCAATAACACGTTATTCTTACCATATATTAGAACAATGGGATTCCATATTTTAATCCCACACTAATGACTATATTAATGCATATGGAATAATTAATAATTTCTTTTAATGAATCATAAGTATGTAACTGCAACCTTTTACTAAAAATTAATATAATTTTAATATTTATACTACTGACCGAATTTTTTGGTTACCGTGGTTACCGTGTTATTGGTGCGCATTAATATCTACTTGCTTTGTCAGTGACTTTTGGTTACCATGTTATTATTGATGTATGTAGTAATTCAAACAAGCAAGATTGAATAATATGTGAATTAGTAAAGTGTATTGTGATTGTAAAATAGTGTTGAATGAAATGTAAATTGACTAACCACATTGGGTTAATCATAGTTAGATAGTTACTAGAGTGAGTAACTATAGTTAGTGTAAGTCAAAGACTATATAGTCTATTTTGTAAATGTCATTTTAACTAATTCACCATTCAATACAATATACTGTATGGAAACAAACGAATCAATGGCGGAATTCGTTGACAGGTTAGTCGTTCTAACTAACCAAATGAGAAATTGTGGTGAAGTGGTGACTGATTCTATGAAAGTAGAGAAAATTCTTACTGGTTTAACGCCAAATTTTGACCATGTCGTTGCTGCCATAGAACAATCCAAAGACCTAGATAATTTGAAGTTAGAGCAATTACTAGGTTCATTAGAAGCCCACGAAATTAAGATAAAAAACAGAGAAGGTATCAAGAAGGAAGAGAAGGATGGTGAGAAGGCTCTGTTTGCACAATCTCATAAGAAGGGTGGCGGCATCGGAAGGTGGAGGAGGAACATATGTGCCGTCATGATCGGATCCCGAGTCATCATGAGATGCCATATCTGTATAGATCTAGCTAAACATATACATTTAAACAAAACAAACATATACTAAACAAGGTTAACATAAACATATACAAAACTCATGCATTAAAATAAATAATTTGAATCCCATTCATTCTCAAACAAATAACATCCTTCATTAAAAATAACATATTCATTAAAAATAGAATTGTTGAAACATAAATTACATTCTTTCTAATTTGAATCCCATTCATTCTCAAAATCATCATCATCGGAGGAGGGAATTCTTGATACACCAATGTGGTCTGTTGCATCATCACCATCAGCATCTTCGTCATCAACAACTTCATCGCCGGTGTTTGGCTCATCACATAAACGAAAAATGGGTTCAACTTGAATCACTTCATTTACATTAGACATCTCTTCCATTTGATATGGCATATCTTCCACCGTGTCATCATTTGTCTGATCAATGCGACCTCTTGGTTTTGTTTTAATTGCGACACACCAACCACGCCTATCAGTCCGCATTGATGGATAAGGGACATAATAGACTTGTCTCACATTTTGTGCAATGACGAACGGATCATACGGTCGATATCTACCATTCATTTTAATGTCCACTGTATTTGACTTTGGATTCACCTTTGTTCCTCGAGCAGACGGATCAAACCAATTACAATAAAAAACCACTACCTTTGGACTAAAATCTAGATGGGGGTACTGAAGTTCATATATGTGTTGAACCACACCATAAAAATCATCTTCACCTCCTCCAGTGACCCCCTTCATGCACACTCCACTATTGACTGTCTCTCTGCCCTGTGTCCATTCATTGGTGTGAAGTTTGTATCCATTGACAAAGTATGTGTGCCATTCTTTAACACATCTTCGAGGACCGTCTGATATGTTCCTCAAGTGTTGGTTGGTAGGATTTGGCGGGAGGGAATACACATATTGACTAAACCACCTTGGAAAATGCGCATGAATATGAGCAGAAGATTGGTCTTCACGTACTGCCTCTGATGACAAGAACTCCCTAAAAAGAAATAATTTAATTGTTACATTTGTCTACTATATTAACTAATTAAGATCGATTGTTAATGTTGAGGAACATACTCAATAAATGGTTGCACCTCAGTACAGTTTATCAACACATGAACATGTGCTGAACTTAACTCTTCATCTGTTAGCCAGTGAGTTGACTCCTTCCCAGATGGACGACCGGGTAGACAAAAGACAGACAAAGCCAAAGGATGTCGCCATTCAGTATCCACTTCATTTCGACTGCTTCCAGGAGCAAACTGATTCTTGAAATAATGAGAACAAAAATGTGTTGTTTCACGGTGTAGGTAAGAAGAACATATCGATCCTTCAACTCTATCTTTGTTTTTCACCGATCTTTTTGAATCACCCATGAACCTAGAGAATATGATATTAATATAATAGTCATATATTTTAATTTAAACTTGTTTCTTATATATATTATAATTAAAAATTAGCTGACCTTTCAAACGGATACATCCATCTGTATTGGACAGGTCCGCCAAGTTTAGCTTCATATGCGAGATGCACCGGTAGATGCTCCATAGAATCAAAGAAACCAGGTGGAAATACTCTCTCCAACTTGCATAAGATAAGTGGGATGTCTTGTTCCATTTTTGAAAGATCATCAGCTTTTAGCGTTGCAGAACACAAATTCTTAAAGTATTGACTTATTTCAATGAGCGGATTCAAAACGTGTGTTGGCAACGAACTAAAAGCGATAGGAAGTAAGCACTCCATGAATACGTGACAATCACGACTCTTCATCCCATGCAACCTCCCATTATCCACATCCGCACATCTAGATAAATTGGAAGAACAACCGTCTGACATTTTCAACTCTTTTATCCACTGATAAACTGCTTTCGCTTGTTCGGTAGATAAAGTATAATTGGCTTTGGGTTTCAAAATCCTAGTACCTTGCTCAACCAACAACAAATCCTTTCGTCTACAGAAATGATCTATATCCTTCCTAGCTTTCTCATTGTCTTTCGTTTTGCCTTTCACGTTCATGACAATGTTAAATATGTTGTCAAAAAAATTCTTCTCTATATGCATGACATCGAGATTGTGTCTCAATAGATTATCTTTCCAATAGGGAAGTTCCCAAAAAATACTTTTTTTTGTCCAATTGTGCCATTGTCCATAGCCATCTGGACGAGAAATAACACCGGCTACGACTTCCACAGGAGGGATATCCCTAACATTATTCCAAACTTCCTCTGGTGTCAACTGACGAGGAGGTCCAGCTGTTTCAACATTTCCCTTGATGAACACATATTTCTGCTTTCTAAATGGGTGATCCATAGGTAAGAACCTACGGTGCGAGTCAAACCATGAAACTTTTCCTCCGTATTTAAGACTAAAAGCCTTTGTGTCAACCATGCAAATCGGACACGCCATCTTACCATGTGTCCCCCATCCAGACAACATTCTATAGGCAGGGAAGTCATTTATGGTCCACATCAAAGCCGCCATCATCACAAAATTTTGTTTGCGTGCCACATCATAAGTTAAAACACCATTCCACAACCTTTTGAGGTCATCAATCAAAGGTTGCAAATAGATGTCAATACCAGCTGTTGGATTACTTGGCCCTGGAATAATAGAATTTAAAAACATGTATGGTTTGGACATACACATTTCTGGAGGAATGTTGTATGGGGTAACAATAACTGGCAAACATGAATACGGTGTTGCCGAGGCTTGAATATATGGTGTGAAACCATCAGAGCACAAACCAAGCCGAACATTGCGTGGATCACTGGCAAAATCTGGATGAACACGATCAAAATGCTTCCAAGCTTCACCATCAGATGGGTGACGTAATTCACCAGAATTATTTCTATTTTGATGGTGCCATGTCATTTTACCTGAGTAAACATCCTCTGTAGCCTTGGAATAAGAGGCAGATAGAACATTGATTTTCGTGGAACCGGTTTGCCTCTGCTCATCCCTGATCTACTGACACGATAGCGTGGTTGTCCACACAACTTGCATTCCGACAACTCTCCATCATTTATGCCAAACTCATTGTTATAATAGAGCATGCAATCAGACACACAACAATCAATCCTTTTAGATTTTAAGCCAAGCTTCGATACCACTCTTTTAGCTTCATAATAACTTTGCGGTAAACTCCCTCTAATGGGGGTTGCATCCAACATCATTTTGGTCATATATTCCATGCACAACTCAGCAACATTAAATTGAGACTTAAGACCCAACAACCGAACACACATTGATAATTTTGAGTCTGTAGATCCTTCAAATATGAGTTTATTTGTCTCACTCAAATACATGTAAAACCTTTGAGCTTCCTCATTTGGAACTTCGTCAGCATCTGGTTCTTCAAAATCCAAATTTACTCCAACAGCGCCAGATATCATTCCCTGATAAACATCTAACGGTTGTATTCCCCATCCTTCAGATGTCGTAGTCACTGGATAACTACTTGATGTGTGATCTACTACTTCAACCGGAACATTAACCGCAGGAACTGCAGCTACCCCTGGCGCTCCTTCCCCGTGACGACTCCATATCCAATAATTTGGCCTAAACCCATTATTGTACAAATGAAGTCTAACTTCATGTTCATTTTTTCTAGCTCGAAATGAACATTTCAAGCACGGACATCTAATACCGCCTTGTCGCCCAAATTCTTCATGATCAATGTACTTAGCACAAAAAATAAACTCTTCTACTCCTTCTACAAAACGTCGTTTTACACCAGTTCTTCCAGGATACAATCGATCATACATCCAACTACGATCCATTTTCAAGAACTATACGTATACTACACTACAATATAAATAAATTAAACTATCAATTACTTCATATTTTGATATATATATTTATATATTACTCATTTTATTTTGATATTTCAATAAACTACCAATTAATTACAAGCAACAGAATTAATTTTTTAATAATGTTATATACTAATAATTTAAACATTATAAATAATAATTCCAAATTTAATTTTAAATTTCAATTTTTATAAGACAATATATGTTAATAAAATTTATAAGTGAACTTAATAAATAAGTTTTTTCAATATAAATTAATTTGTATTATTATTGCAAAAAAAAAATTGTAACAAAATTTTACTAAAAATAGTGAGGTAAGTAATATTTTATTAATTACTTTAACAACTAACCGTAGTGAAGAGAAGGCTCTGGCTTGAAGCTTATCCTGAACTCAAGCAGAGAGGAAAAAGGAGGAACCCAAACAATACCTAAACAAAAAACAACACAATTAGTAACAAATTCATATTATTATAAAATAATTTAAAAACGAATATTAAAAAAAAATTAAAAACTAAAACTATTAACTCATATCAAAAACATACCTTGAAGAAATTTCCCAATAAGAGCAGAAGACAATTCGTAGGGAGGAAGCGCTACACTTCAAAAACAGATTTAGTAGAGAAGGAGAGAATTTGGGAGAGAGTAAAAGAGAAATTTTAAGAAGAGAATGGGAGGATTGTTAGAAGTGTGAAGAATGAGAAGTGGGGAATGGATATATATAGAAAAACGCAGCCCAACGGTCAAAAGGGATTTGCGGCGGATTCTGGAGGTTTGCGGCGGATTTTGAAATTCAATATCCGCGGGTTTTTTTTTCGGAGCTTTGCGGCGGATTATGGAGGTTTGCGGCGGATTTTGAAATTTAAAATCCGCGGGTTTTTTATATACGGAGCTTTGCGGCGGATTCGTGGTACTTTGCGGTGGATATTCAAATTAAAATACCGCGCCTTTTTTTAAAAAACACCAAATAATCCGCCGCAAAAGCTACAATCCGCCGCAAAGATCCGCCGCAAATGACACAAATCCGCCGCAAAGTACCATTTTTTTTAAAAAAAAAATTATTAATTTTTTTAAAAAATTATTATTATTTTTAAAAAATAAATTTTATTTTTTTAAAAAAATCGTTATAATTAAAAATATATATTATTTTATTAATTTTTTTAATTGTTGATAAAAAAATAAAATCCAATAACTAATTAATTTTTAATTTAAAAAAATAAAAATTGGGAAAAGCAGTAAAATATTATCACCAAAAAAATATCCATACAATTAATAAAATATCCATACAAAAAAATAAAATAATCTAAAGCAATAAAAATTGGGAAAAACAGTAAAATATATATTTAATGTCTGCTACCCCTAAACGGAGACCTACGCCATTATCTTGATATGACACTCTCTTGAGCATTGTCGGCAGCAGCTCCATTACAGTGGCGTATGTCTCCATTTCTTTGTAAAGAAATTTCCACATTGTCGTGAACACCCCTTCATCTTTTTCGTTAAAAGTAACCCATTTATCAGCAAAAAGCTCCTCCTCATTATTTCACCACAAGTGACATATACGTTAATCAAACGCTCGGTATCATCCTTCAACTTAACAGCCCGTCCTTGCAGTTCCTCAAACTTTCTATTTAGAGATTCAACCATATTTTCAAAATAGAAAGTTTCACAAGAAACCATCTTTTGAAAAGATGATTGAATCTCTAAATAGAAAGTTTGAGGAACTGCAAGGACGGGTTGTTAAGTTGGAGGATGATACCGAGCGTTTGATGAGCGTATATGTCTCTTGTGGTGAAAATAATGAGGATGAACTTTATGCTGATAAAGGGGTTACTTTTAACGAAAAAGATGAAGGGGTCTTCATGACAATGTGGAAATTTTTTTACAAAAAAATTGAGACGTACGCCACTGTATTGGAACCCCGCTGCCGACAATGCTCAAGAGAGTGCCGTATTAAGAGATCGAGTGCCGTATCAAGAGAATGAGAGTATTGGTAGAGGTGTGAAAAAAGAAGAAGGGGAGAAGGGGTTTATATAGGAGAAACGAAGTCAAACGGTCAAAAGGCAAGATCCGCCGGAAACGGCAGTTACCGGCGGATTTAAGGGATTTGCAGCGGACGGAGGTGCATTTGCGGCGGTTAATTAAAATCTCGTGAAAAAAAAATTTGTGAACCCAAATCCGCCGCAAGAACCGTTAAATCCGCCGCAAAAGCCAAGACGAATTTTAATCCGCCGCAACGGTCAATTATTCCGCCGGTAACTTTGAGACGGATAAAATCCGCCGGAAATGCGTAGATTCCGCCGGTAACTTTGCGGCGGATCCATATCCGCCGGAAACTCCTGGCCGGAAAAACCAATAATTCTTGTAGTGGGAGGTGGTGGAAATGATTCTTGGAAGAATGAGAAAGGGAAGGGAAAATGGAAGAATGAGAAGCAGGAAGGGGGTGGTTCAAAGAGTGAGAACCAGAAGAAAGAAGGTGGAAATACTGCAAAGGATAAGAAGAAATCAAAAGAGCACATACAGTGCTACAATTGCCAGAGATATGGTCACTTTGCAGATGAATGCAAGAATGAAAAAGTGCCCAGAAACAAGAATCATGAAGCCCAGGTTGCGTATGACTCTGATAAGGAAGCTGTAATGTTGATGGCAGTAATTGAGAAAGGCTCCATTATTGTAGAATGGTGGTATTTGGATACTGGTTGCTCAAACCATATATGACTGGGCACATTGAATGGTTCTGTGAAATTGATAGGAGCATCAAGAGAAGGATCAGGTTTGGTGATGAGAGAGCTGTGATGGCTGAAGGGTTAGGGAAAGTGGCAATCAAGAGAGAAGATGGCAAGACAGTGGTGATCAATGATGTGTTCTATGTTCCTCAAATGGAAAGCAACTTGCTGAGTTTAGGTCAGCTACTTGAAAAGGGTATTCAATGAGCATGAAGGACAACTGTATGGCAGTGTTTGATAGTGAAGAAAATGAAGTACTGAAGGTGAGAATGTCTGGAAACAGAATCTTCAAGGTAGGTGTAAGCTCCATTGAGCAGAAGTGTCTCACTGCTCAAATTAAAAATGATGTGTGGTAGTGGCACAAGAGAATGGGGCACTTGAATTTCACTAGCTTGAGCATGCTGCAGAAGAAGAATATGGTACTAGGCTTGCCTTTTATTGATGAGCCAAAGCAAGTGTGTGGCAAGTGTTGTGAAGGGAAGCAGCCTAGGAAGTCCTACAAGTCTTCAATACCTACAAGAGCATCATCCAAGCTTGGAGTGATACATTCAGATGTGTGTGGCCCCTTTGAAGTGAAATCACATGGAGGTAATCAATATTTGGTTTCATTCATAGATGATTATACTAAGAATATGTGGATTTATTTGCTGTAAAGAAAAAGTGAAGTATTTGTAGTCTTTAAACAATTCAAGCTGTTAGTTGAAAAACAGTGTGGGAAGTCTATTAAACTGTTGAGAACAGATGGTGGTGGTGAATACACATCACTTGAGTTTGAGAAGTTCTGCAAGGATGAAGGGATTGTGCATGAGGTGATGGCTCCAAACACACCTCAACACAATGGTACAGCTGAAAGAAGAAACAGGACACTCTTGAACATGGTTAGATGTATGTTGAAGGAGAAGCATCTACCAAATGAATTCTGGGCTGAGGCAGTACATACAGCAGCACATATTCTGAAGCAGATGTCCAACAAAAAGGCTTGATCACATCACACCAGAAGAAGCTTGGAGTGGAGCTAAGCCTAGTGTGAAGCCCTTCAAAATATTTGGATCTCTCTGCTATAGGCATGTGCCTGAACAGAACAGGAGGAAGCTTGACTCCAGATCACAAATAATGATTCTGATTGGCCTATCACAGTACAGGTGCTTACAAACTGTATGATCCAATCCAAAGAAGAGTTGTCATTAGCAATGATGTGATTGTTGATGAAACTAAGGAGTGGAATTGGACTGATGCAGCTGAAAGAGAAACTGTTGAAACTATGGAGATTCAGTTAGACAGTGAACAAAATCAAGACATAACTGAGCAAGGTGAACCAGAACAAGTGATTAACAATGATGAGCAGAATGAAAGGCCACTTAGAAGATCTCAAAGAGAAAGGCATCCACCTCAAAGGCTACAAGACTTTGAGGTATTCTTAAACACTACTAACAATGCTGATTCTGATCTGCTACAGCTGATGATGACAGCAGAATCAGAGCCTATCTCACTAGAGCAGGCTCTATCCAGTTCACACTGGAAAGAGGCTATGGAAGAAAAATTGAGATCAATTCAGAAGAACAAGACATGGGAAATGATGAAGCTACCTTGTGACAAAAGAGCCATTGAAGTGAAATGGGTCTTTAAGACTAAGATGAAGCCAAATGGTGAGATTGCTAAGTATAAGGCTAGGCTGGTTGCAAAGGGCTTCTTGCAAAAACCAGGCCTAGATTATAATGAGATATATTCCCCTGTAGCACGAATTGAAACTGTGAGGCTTATTGTTACACTTGCAAGTAAAAGAGGGTGGACATTGAGCCAGCTAGATGTCAAATCTGCCTTCCTCAATGGTCGACTAGATGAAGAAGTGTATGTAAGGCATCCACCTGACTTTGAGGAGAAGGGAATGGAGGATAGAGTGATGAGGTTGAAGAAGGCACTCTATGGCCTCAAACAAGCCCCAAGGGCTTGGAATAAAAGAGTTGATGAGTTTCTCTCAAAATTGAAGTTTGAGAAATGCTCCACAGAGCATGGTGTATATGTGAAACAGTGTGGAACTACTGGTGTAATCCTGATTTGTCTGTATGTAGATGATCTGCTTATCACAGGTGACAGTGAACAAGAGATAAATGAATTCAAGAAGAAGATGATAAGTGAGTTCGAAATGACAGATTTAGGAAAGCTCTCTTCTTTCCTTGGAATGGAGTTTGTGACATCCAAACATGGAATATTCCTTCATCAGAAGAAGTATGCCACTGATGTGTTAAAGAAATTTGATATGATTGATTGCAACCACACTGCCACACCAGCATAAGCTGGGATCAGACTTGTAAAAGAAGTGGATGATGCTGCTGTTGACAGTACTCTGTATAGAAAATTGATAGGATCATTGAGGTATCTCTGCAACTCCAGGCCTGACATTACATTCAGTGTTAGCCTGGGGAGCAGATTCATGGAAGAACCTAAGAAGACTCATCTGCTAGCAGCTAAGAGAATACTCAGATATGTGAAGGGTACTCTGGACTGTGGTGTTCTGTTTCCCGCAGCAGGTTGCAGTAATGGTGATGATATGATTTGATACACGGATGCTGATTGGAGTGGTGATGCAGAAGACAGAAAGAGTACCTCAGGGTACATATTCATGCTTGGCAATGCTCCAATCAGTTGCTGTTCCAAGAAGCAGAATGTAGTAGCTCTTTCAAGCTATGAAGCTGAATAAATTTCAGCTGCATTTGGTGCTAGCCAAGCACAATGGCTGGAAATGCTGTTGGATGAGCTAAAGATGAAGAACATAGGCACAATGAAGCTGAGGATTGGCAATAGATCTGCTATAGATCTAGCCAAGCATCCCATCACACATGGGAGAAGCAAACATATTGAAATCAAGTATCACTTCCTTCGTGATCAAGTAAACAAGGGCAAACTAATTGTGGAACACTGCAAATCTGAAGAACAACTTGCTGATATACTCACCAAAGCCTTGAAAATCAGCAAGCATGAAGACATGATGAAGAAGATTGGAATGTGCAACATAGCTAGTTTGAATTAAGGAGGTGTATTGATGTATGTAGTAATTCAAACAAGCAGGATTGAATAATATGTGAATTAGTAAAGTGTATTGTGATTGTAAAATAGTGTTGAATGAAATGTAAATTGATTAACCACATTGGGTTAATCATAGTTAGATAGTTACTAGAGTGAGTAACTATAGTTAGTGTAAGTCAAAGACTATATAGTCTATGTTGTAAATGTCATTTTAACTAATTCACCTATTCAATACAATATAGTGTTTTCAATTCAGCATCCATTCTCTCTCTTTTCTTCCGTTACAGTGTACTGTATCTTCTTCCTCCTCCCCAATTGAGTTCTTGAAGCCTTCGGTTATGTGAAGAATTCCAACAGTTATTGGTGCACAATATCCACTTGTTTTGTCGGTGACACCTGGCTGTCCAGGTGTTTACTCGGACTTTACCAATCCATGTGGTTCTCCACTCACAATATAATTTACCTCCGTCTTAAATTACTTATCATCACTTTGGTCATTTCACACAAATTAAAAAATATGCTTAATTTTTTATTATGAGTTTTTATGTTTGAACCATTGTTGGGCTACCCACGGAGTGTCCCAATGCTTTCAACGAAAGACTAATTCCGCTCGTGCTTAGAATCAAATTTCGAACTTGCCAACACCGAGTTTGTCCACTTTAGGAATCGAAGCTGGGAGCACCGGGTTGAACCCTGTGTCCCAGGGTAGATTTTTTTTTGAATGGCATACATATATTATCCCCCAGGGTAGATTAATCCACTAGGCCAATGGTGAGTTGGGATCCTCTCAATTTCTCAAAATAAATGGATACTCAATTACCTAAGTTTTGGGTGTATATATACACACATTCCTAAAATAGAAAATATATAGGCATTTATATATTTTATGCACTCAAAACTTAGGTTCTTTTGAGAAATGGAGAGGATCTCACCCGCCAGGGGTGTTGGTTATTATGAGTTAATACTTTACAAAATTATTCTTCATTAATGATATGAGAAAAATAAATTATTAGAATTGAAAGAAAATAAACTAATATATAATGAACGCCAGAATAAGAAAATAAACATTAATGCTTCATTAATTGGTATTGTAAAATGTCAAATAATTTTTATTTTGACTCATAAAGCGTGAAGTAATATAAGACAACTTGTTTTGGTTAAAACGTCAATAAGTATGAGAAATGGAGGGAGTAATGAATACTAGTCATAAAATTTATATAGATGTTATTTATAAAAAGAACTTATATTTTTGAATATAAAAAATAGAAAACTAAAGGAAAAAAAACACCCCACATGTGTATGTCCCTCTACTGTTCGGTTGCCTCGACATTTTCAGTGACATAGGAACGTCATCTCCCGGGTTCAAACTCAGATGTGATCAGTGGTAGTGTGTGTGCATGATATTTGTTTACCATTTCATATAAGTAGACAAAAGAACACACCACAAATGTCTATATTAGTAGTATATTAATACACTAAAGTTATAATATGATAATTTTTTATTTAACAGTTTAACATATATAGTATTAGTATCTATATTTAAAAGTAACCAAAAAAAATGTATCTATATTTAAAAAAGAGTGTCAGAACCAACACCGTTGGCCCAAAGGCTTAATATACCTTGGGACATGGGGGGTCGACCCGGTGCTTCCGAGATCAATTCCCGTAGTGGACAAACTCGGTGTTGGCCAGTACGAAATTTGATCCTAAGCACGAGCGGAGATTAGTCTTTCGTTGAAAGCACTGGGACACTCCATGAGTAGCTAGCAATGGTCCATAAAAAAAAAGTGTCAGTAACCAAAACTACTCAAATAATAGACACCCATTCACATTTTTTTTTTAATCAAACAGGCAGTCAGCCCGAACTTATTAATAAAATAAAGAGAGATATAAAAGGCACAAGGGGGGACTAGACCAAAACCCTTGGTAATAAGGACAATAATAGAATGCCCAACAAGGCCTCTAAAATAAACAACCATAGAACTCTAATGGAAAAAATTCTAAGGCGAACAGAAAACCCGAAAGGAGGCAGGGCGACACCTGAGAGTCCCCACACAACCTCCACCCACCACCTCCTGAACTCACACTCCAAACCACAACAGCCTGCATCACCTCGCTATCCTCACATTAAGCACATCACAAAGCATCGAGGTTAGAGGTGGAGGCCCGGAGACGATTGGGAGGGGGCAAAGAAGCAAAAGGCAAAGGGGGAGGAGCCCGGCGATCTGCAAACTGCAATCTGGCGTCCGACAAGGTACAAACTATCGAATCAGCACCCACCGACAGCACACCCCGGCCCAGACATCCGGCGCCATGACTCCATCCACCATCGCGTAGTCGTGCTACCGGCCAACACCGCGACAACACCTAGCTTGATCGAGGTAGCCGAGCCACCAACCACCACCGCGGCCTTGTTCCTCCGGCCAACACCGTGGCACAATCAAGCAAAACCGCGAACGACAGGGAGAAGTGCCCACGACAAACGGAGAGGAGGCGTGACTGCGGGTCCAAAGTCCGAAACGACAGCCACCATTGCAAACATTAGACAAACCACCGTGAACCACCGCGAAACACCGCAAAACACCGCATCAGAACCAACCCCTGCGCTAACAGAGCCACAAACCACCGCGAACAGAAGCACTCCATAGTACCTCCAAAAGCGCGCAGATCCACCAACAGGGAGATCCGACCATCAACGCCTCGGGGGAGAGGCCGTGGACGTCACAGAGGAGATCAGATCCGAGGAAAGGGAGCCCCCAACGGCGGTTCCAACCCAAGCGGCGCCCAACCCATTTTTATTAATTTACAGCCACCGGAACAGCCGAAGTCGAAGATCCAACCACGAAACGGCGACGGCGCAAGAACTTATCCAGATCGCGAAGAGATCCAAATCGCTTAACAACATATCCAACAGATCTAAAAGAGAAACACAGAAAGCGCAGATCAGAGAAACAGACTCAACCAGACCGAAGCCAATAGCGACAGCTGGGCGAGGGAGCACTGAGAGGAGAGGGGAAGAAACCGGGGAGGGACCCCCCCCCCCTCCCAGCGGCGGCGTTTTTTCTTCTTCTTATTCTGTTTTAATTGTTGAATCGTATATCATGAGGTTGATATACTAGTCGACACCCATTCACATACTTGTATTGATAATAGTTAATACTCAATATTATAAACTATTCATCTAATCATTTTCAAGACAATATTTAAATATATAGCAAATAACACTTAATAAGTATTGCAGTCCTCACTGTTTGTTGCCTTGGCAATTTCAGCGATATGGGGACGTCGGCTCTTAGGTTCGAATCCGAGTGTGGCCAGTGGTAGTGTATGTGCGTGGTGTTTATTTGTCATTTAATCTAGGTAGACCAAAAAACTTAATAAGTATTGCCACTACTAAAAAACTTCCATATAGCTACGGACACCTTTACCTACAGTGCCGTTTTTAAAATTGTCCGTCAGTAAAAGCTTTTTTTGACGATTAAAATAATGATATAATGAGATAATATCACGCTATTTTTTTTTTGACCAAATAATATCACGCTATTTGACAAGTAAATATCACAATATTTTATATTTGATAACAAATATTAATATCTTTTATTGTAATTTTAAGTTGGATTTGGATTTTTTTGGATTTTTTTTTGTCAAAAAATCTAATGCATAAAATTTTTATTAAGAAATATAAATATTAAGTTGAATGTATGAAGTTTTATCTTTAAATAATGAGAGTAATTAAAAGGTTGTAACTCATAAAGTAAATTAAAATTTCTATTTAACTCTAAGAATAAACACAAAAGTTAATATTGTTAATATAAAATTTTCAAATAATTTATTTTAAGAAAAAATTTAAATAGTAAATAAAACTTTGTATTGCAGCTAATTAGCCAAAATTTCTAAATATGTGATATCTAATAGTTTATAGAATCACATTTCTAAATTTCTACACATTTCTAAAAAAAAAAATGTTTGATATAACTTCAAAAAACAATCGGTGTTTAATAGTTTATAGTGTATGTGATATCTAATACTAATATACTTTAATTTTTTATAAATCATTTTTTGTAAAAAATAAATATTTAAATAAAATTTATGAAATTAATATTAAATATAATCACTACTAAAACCAATTAATTTAATCACTATTAATTGTAAAAAAAAGTCATACCACTGGCAAAAATGAGTAATTAAATTAAATTTATGAAATTAATATTAAATTATGTAGCATTTACTATTTACTATAATTTACTCAAACTACTAAATCCAATTAATTTAACCACTACCAATTGTCAAAAGAAGCCATACCTCTAGCAAAAATTCCGAAATGATTTTTCTTAAAAAGATCAATATTTATATCTCATTTTATTTTTATCATGAGCCACACGAGAGCGGCAACGAGAGCGGCAATGAGAGCGGCAACGAGAGCGGGAATGGAAGCGCCAACGGGAGCGACAATGGGAGCGCCAACGAGAGAGGTAACGAGAGCGCCAACGAGAGAGCCAACGAGGGTGCATATTTTATAGGCTAAATAGCACTTTTGGTCCTTTATGTTTGCTCCAGATTTCACTTTGGTCCTTTATCTTTTTTTTGGTCCGTTTTGGTCCCTCATGTTTCGTTTTTGTTTCATTTTGGTCCATCACGTTAGTTTTGACTAACGGACGCCACGCTGGCAGTTAGCTGCTGACGTGGCATCCTTTGTTCATTTAATTACGTGGCACACCACAGTTCCACATCAGCAATTCGTTTTAGGAGGCCGCCACCCGCAAGCACTCTGATGCCCAAATCAGTCTATAATAGAGATGGAACCTTCTAGAGGAGTGAAAAGAGCATACCTTTTTAGGAGTGAGTGGTGATATATATAGTGGAGTGATGAGCTTACCTTAGAAGCCTCCCAATGTTGGGCTAGTGCTTTCAAGTATTGGGCTGGCTTGCATTTGGCCCATTTGATGGTCTTTGACCAGTCCAGAACCTAGCCCCCTAAGTCGGTTGAACATGATGTGAGGCCGACACATGAGCAAAGTATTCTTCATATGTCATCCAGCATGCAATGGTTAGCTAATAATGATAGAAATATTAATCCGCGTGACGCGGCCATAGGTGTGTTACCCTTATTATTTTGTACACTGGACGTGCCGAGGTGTTGCGGGTGTTCTTTTAGCGGCATTTTAGCGCTATGATGAACATAAATCATGGTAGTGGATACCTCATCGGGGGCTGGATACGTGTATGAAGTCCTGAAGTCCTTCTTATTTAACTCACAGGCCAAGAAGTGAAGTCGGACTTTGGAAAATTAAGTCACATGTTGTGAATCCCGAGTGGGATGTAAGCAGATCGCGCCGATGAATCTCTCCCTGGACGAGGTGAGAAGGACGAAGCAACAACCTTGTGGACTTTGGGGAAGCAACAACCTTGACGACCTCGTGGATGTCAAATGAGTGTTTGGAAGTCCTGACCAATGCGGTTTTAGACCTTTCCTCCAAAAATGTTGATTGAATTGCTTTTGTCCCATTAATGACCCTGGTCGGTGGTAGCTCAAGTTTCTTTTACTCGAAGTCTAATGCATGGGATTGATCTGATATTGTGGAGGGATGTGCAGCAAACTGGCGACCACATTTTCATGGTGTTTCCCAATAAGCAATGAGCCGAGATACTAAGCAACAAAGCGATTTCTCAGTTGAATCTTGAAAAGGAATAAGTGAACATGACATTAAATTCCTCCTGTAACAGCCCGGGTCCACCACCCCAGCACTATTACATCACGGTCTTTTCTACCCCCCTTGTAGAATTTTTGCCTTCCGTGGGAATCGAACCTTGCACCTGAGGCATAAGTGCAAGTTAAACACACCTCCCACTACCAATTGAGCGCGCGCTCAATTGGTAGTGGGAGGTGTGTTTAACTTGCACTTATGCCTCAGGTGCAAGGTTCGATTCCCACGGAAGGCAAAAATTCTACAAGGGGGGTAGAAAAGACCGTAATGTAATAGTGCTGGGGTGGTGGACCCGGGCTGTTACAATAAAAAGGCGCCTTTTTTATGTAACAGCCCAGGTCCACCGCAGCGGCCACCCCGGTCCCACTGTTACCTCACGGTCTTTTCTACCCCCCTTGTAGAATTTTTGCCTTCCGTGGGAATCGAACCTTGCACCTGAGGCATAAGTGCAAGTTAAACCCCCTTCCCACTACCAATTGAGCGCGCGCTCAATTGGTAGTGGGAAGGGGGTTTAACTTGCACTTATGCCTCAGGTGCAAGGTTCGATTCCCACGGAAGGCAAAAACTCTACAAGAGGGGTAGAGAAGACCGTGAGGTAACAGTGGGACCGGGGTGGCCGCTGCGGTGGACCTGGGCTGTTACATAAAAAGGCGCCTTTTTATGTAACAACCCAGGTCCACCGCAGCGGCCACCCCGGTCCCACTGTTACCTCACGGTCTTCTCTACCCCTCTTGTAGAGTTTTTGCCTTCCGTGGGAATCGAACCTTGCACCTGAGGCATAAGTGCAAGTTAAACCCCCTTCCCATTACCAATTGAGCGCGCGCTCAATTGGTAGTGGGAAGGGGGTTTAACTTGCACTTATGCCTCAGGTGCAAGGTTCGATTCCCACGGAAGGCAAAAACTCTACAAGAGGGGTAGAGAAGACCGTGAGGTAACAGTGGGACCGGGGTGGCCGCTGCGGTGGACCTGGACTGTTACACCTCCAGCCTAGTTTATCGAGTGCTCATCTTGGATTTAATAAGGACTGAAGAGTTCGCCTTGGTTCTTTCCTGAAGAGGAATAAGCGAACTTGACGTTGAACTCCTTTAGTCTAATTTACCAAGTGCTCAACACGAATCTAACTCGGACTAGAGAGTTTGTCTTTGTTCTTTTACTGATCTACGGATGAGATAACCAATGTTCGATGAAGTGGCAAGTGCAATGTTTTTGGTCCCAAGCTCCTAAATCGTGATGTTAGGCGACCTAGTGACCAATCCGAAGCTGGCTTATAGCATCCAAATCGGTCTGGGGATTTTCAACCATGCAGGCCTAGAAAGCGAGTAAACGATCTGGCTTTTTGTAAATTGACTTGAGAGTAAGACTTCGGGTTAACAATCTGAGCTTGGTTGAGGGCTATATAGATCTTCTCGACTGGGAAGTTGGCATGATAGACTTGCCCCTCGGTTTTCCCGAAGCGGGAGGTCGAAATTTGCCTTAAGAGTAGTCTTCTTTGTTGACCTGAGGTGTATGTTTGCCGGGTGAGTTATCCCCCATGGGTGCCAGGGCTAACAATTAAGTGGGCCATGTAGCCTGTGGTCAGTGATCCTTTCGAGTTCTTGATTTCGTACTAGCAGATTGGAGATGATCAATTGCTGTCAAGATGAGGTGTCAAGGTTGATCTTGTTGAGTTGATTACCGTACCGATTTGGGGCAACACGTCGGCCTATCAAGAGGTTCCCCAGGCATATCAGGGCGAACCTATGAAGGAGAGGATGCAGTCATATTAGTTTAGCAATAGTATTGGCCGTGCCCCTGTATTCGGGCGACTATCCCAACCGGAGTCGTCGTAGATTCGTGTTGAGAGTGTATCATCGATCTTGACGGGTTGAAGTAGTAAGTCGTACCCCTGTTCACAGAATAAGATAAGCATGGGAGAGTAACATACTGCTCGTCCCCAACAAGAGACCAGTAGGTATGCAATTCAAGATGAACATCTAAGTCGTGCTTGCTCGGTTTGCAATTAGATGGCGTCGGCGTGAGGACCCATTCGAAACTTATCAATTTGTTTGGGCTAAAGATCATGAATATACTTTTGTTGTAAGTAACATATGGGCCGATTAGGACGGTGTGTGACTTCAAGGTCCACGAAAATAGTTGGTCTTCCCAAAGGGCTTAAATGCAAATGTGGCATGAAGTTTGTCTTTGATGAAGGAAACAAGGAGCGTGGAGGACCCTGAGATGAGAATGTCGTCAAGATAGGCCAAGGCTCGTAGCTTACCTCCTTTGTCATGGAGAATAAAGAGAGGGTGGCCATAGTTGTTGGCTTTCCGTCTTAGGTGACCAGGTACGTCGAGTTGCTGAATAATAGCAGGCCGACCAGGGCCATGAAGGCGGCTCGGATGCACCGATATAGTATGAATCTGAACGAGAGATGGATGAGTAAACTTTGGACCAGGTAACTACTGGAGGTCGGGCTCAGGAGTAGGGACAAGAGATGAATGACAAGCCATGCTGGGGTCGAGATGGACGAAACTCGAGTCTTTATTCTTATCTCTGTATGTTGCATAATTACTTCCCCTCTTTTCTGTAGAGGTTCTGTGAATATTACTCAGATGTTGAGGAGAGCAGGCTGATAATGTTGTTTCTCTTAGCACGTCGTCAACCCCTTTTCAAACTTAACCCCTCGCCGAGATGAGCGAGTGTCCGCGGGGGCTCGAGATGGTAAATGTGAATATTGGGACTTAGTGCGGTGTATAGTCATGCTTTTGAGATGCACCGGAAAGTCCAATCTAGCGAGGCCGGTGAGTCGAGCGCTAAGCTCCTGCCGAGGTCTTAAAATAGTAGAGACCACGTGGGGAGGCTGGATCATCATAAAGACGAGGGCAAGCAGGATGCTCTTTTGAAGGTTACCATGGTCGTCTTTAAAGAGGCCCGACTTGGAGCTCTTTTGCTGATGTTTATTTTCTTTTGATGAATAAGACTTCTGAGTAAGGCCGACTCTCAGTTTCAGAGAGGAGATAAAACTTCATCTTTTAAAGGATCATTTAGAGAGTGAGCTTGCTGACGGGCAAAGAAACTTGAGAACCGAGATACTTTCCTTGTAGATAATAAGAACCTCCAGAGATGAGATGGGGAAGTGATGCCATGAAGTAGGCACAAGATGCTCATAAAGTCTGCCGCGGAGGCCTAAGGGAAGGCCGGGAGTGCTCTTTGAGAGATAAAGCGTGAAAGGGGGCAATGTCCTTAGCAAAGTGTCTGTTCTCACCACTGTCAAGTTTATAAATACCGACTGCCAGCTTGGAGATTTTTAAAGAAAAGATAAGGATCACACGTCAAGTTGATTATTGTCACATGGCCGTAATGATTGCCCAAGTAAGAAAGATTGGTGTGCTAATCTGTTTTGGAGCCTGAAAAGGCTACAGGTGATTCCTTCCTCGTTTGGCCCAGTTTACCGAGTATGCGGTTTCCACTCGGACCAAAGAGGTCGTGTTTGCCCCAGTGAAGACTGAAAAGGCGAGAGGCTAGTCTGACTTCCTTTGGTCTAGTTTATCGAGAATGTGATTCTGACTCGGACCAAAGAGGTTGTGTATGCCTTGGTGAAGCCTGAAGAGGCGAGAGGATAGTCCGACTTTCTTTGGTCCAGTTTACCGAGAATGCGGCTCTGACTCGGACCAAAGAGGCTGTGTATGCCTTGGTGAAGTCTGAAGAGGCGAGAGGTACAGTTCAATTGTCGAGGCACTGATGAGGCTTAGTGCCTTTGTGCAGGTATTGCTAGATGAATTGAAAATTGAGTCTCAGACTTTGAATCCTCTACCAAGGTCGTTGCCCTTGGTGAGGGTCTAAGTCTATCTCGTACCTGAAACAGAATAAGAGACACAGACATGCAAAATATTTGCAAGTGAGATATGTACATCCGAAGTGGAATGGGAGATATCTGTGTTCAGGACACTTCGTATTTGTTGGGGCATAGCATCTTGCCCATCATTTTTCATCAGAAGGGACTTCTCTGCAAAATATTTAAGATTCGATTGCGCTCCTTTGTTCGTGCCAATCTTCTTTCTATGTAGATGGTGCACACATTTATGTTTGCCACGTATTTGGTCATTCCAAGGCTATCGGCCATGTCAGTGGAGTGGAGTACCAACTTCACGCATGGGACATGTTGTGTCTGTACTTTTAGTATGCCCCCACTCATCATTAATTCCTGTCAGAAGAAACCAAACACGAACTCCGAAAAGCATATCGTTATTCGAGTGATTAGTGTTGGGTTAGCCAAAAATGGAATAACAATGCGAGCGTACACAATGCTTAGTTTTATCGTGCATTAGTAGGATGCAATAAAGAAATAGAGTAATCCCCCGAGTAATCTCCATGATGTCATTGTCGCGGTGAATTGGCTGAACTGTGGCATCGGTATCCCGATTTATGATGCGAAAAGCTGTGGCTTGCTTGATTATTTAATGCGGCAAAAGTCACAAATGTGATGGAGCAGCTTAAGCCTTGTTTACTTTTCAAGTCTTACTGCCTAATAGTAGATGTGGTGCGGGGCTTCATCTCTTAAAAGAAGGACATATGCTGCTGTCTTGAGGCCCCAAAGTGTGAATTGAGCCAACCCAAAGTGTGACTTGAGCTTGGCTCAATTCACAAAGTGCAGTAATTGCTGCCCACTTTCATAAGTTTGCTACTGTCCAATAGAGATGGGTCGAGGAAAGTCCAACTGAGACCCAACAAAACATAAGAATTAGCCCATAAGGAGCCTATATGAGATAGTGAGCTCGTATTACGACACCAAGTTTGGGTCAGTAGTGGGTTTGAATCCAAGAATCATGCATCATGCATCAGGACCGAGCAGGTGGATTCTCAGGTCAAACAAATTGTTCCGAGTTATGTCTGCGCATCGAAGCCACATGCCGAGGTAGTGCGCCGAAGTGGTATGTCGATCTGCTATTTTGGATCACAAAACCAAGGAAGGAGGGATTACAAGCGTTGGATCGGTGAACTGGAGTTGAAGACTGGACCCATACCTAACGAGCAACCAAAGAGGTTTGAGCTCGGTGTCGAGTCAGAGATTGAGTGGATCGACAGCGGAGATTGTAATTCGGCCTCTGAGCTTCAGCAACGAGCATCAATCTCAGTCTCAGCAACTGTACTCGAATAAATTTAATGATGTAATCGGTAAAGTACAAGGATCATTGGATATCTTTTTGTCTATCCAATCTACACTAATTCTTTTTCTAGCTGTTTTGGGTCTACCTTATTTCCTCTATTCCTGCTCCTTATATGCTTTTTCCTCGTTGGTAACCGTTCCTTTTGCTCGCAAGTCTAGCCCCTACTCCCACTACTCGGCACATTCTCACCCGAGATCGTGGTAAGCAGACCGGTTCCTTGGGCCCTGGGCCGAGTAAATGGGTTGATCCTTGGTGGAAATGTGCAAGTCGGTCCGACCCACATGCTCTATGACGGTCCAACAACCTTAGCGACAACTCGACAAGGACTTTCACGAGCCCGAGAGTTGGGTGAGGACCGAGTAGAGTCCGAAGTCGAATGATTTTGAATGGGAAACCAACATCCATGGAGTCCAAAAGTGTATTGACTAACCCACTTCCCGAGATGGATTGAACTGCCAATGATAGAAATAAAACAAGCGCGACTCTTCTCCTCTTGAAGTTGATCGAGCCTGTAGAAAGGGAACCATTAGACCTAATGATCGGCCTTGCGTCACTGATGATGAATGAAGTGCCTCGGCTTCTTTCCATGGCCGCTGGTCCAGAACTCGTCGTTTTAAATGAAGAGACAATGATGTCAGACGACGATATGAGAGCCACTCTCAATGATGAGATAATGACAGAACACCGAGCTTATACTTGGGTGAGAGGCCGAGGTGCTTTGGCGTTGCTTTCCTTCACAACTCAGGGAACAACCCGTATGAGCCAAAGCGAACCCAGTCGTGTAGTGCGCACCGAGCTTTCAGTGGTTGCGATCAGCCTTTGAATATGAGTTAGAGAGCAATGGCCGAGCTTTATGAGCGAGATACGTTCAAGATCGAAGAAAAGTGGAGGGTTTATTAAGCGTGAGTCATGGCTGACGTCATATCTTCTTCATTCGCTGGGAACAAATCTGACCCTTGATGAATATCATCTTTTTCTCAACCAATCTCAAGAAATCGAGACAAATGAGTCCATAACAGGTTTTGTGTTCTTCTCAAATCTAATATCTATTAGAAGTTATTAAAGATATTTACATATTTACCCCCAGGATCACAAATAAACAAGATCACGAATAAAAAATAGTAAAAAGATCACGAATAAAAGATAGTGAGAAGAAGAAAACTTATTCTTTAAATAGATCCTCAGGATGATTATGCAATCAATCATATGGTAGAGCTTTGTGCTGATAACGTGTTATGAAAATAACTAAAACTTAAGTAAGAACAAATATGAGATATCATATAGAGATGAAGAAGAGAATGAGAGAAGAAGAGAGCTCTTCTATTATATTCTTCAAAGTGTCAATTTACACTAGGGAGTGAGTCCTATTTATAGGGTACCGATTGGCAAGTGAATGATCAATAATCAAAAGCAACTTACAAACCAATTACTAAAGGGATTTAGTGAAATATGGAAACCTAAGGGTACGTGGACATCCACTATCTCACATTATTCATAACAACAAGTCCTTTTATACTCATTTTTTAATTTTATTTTTTAAATTAATAACCAGTTAAAAAAAGGGGAAATACAATACATGTCCACTATCAACACCCCCTCGTTTGTGTTCGCGTAACCCCCCTTTTACTTCAGATTGTAGGCTTTTGATTTATGCCATGCGGTTTAATCTTTTTTGACTTTGCTATTCGCACCTTTTTATTTTCAATAAACACCCCTTATTTTGGGCCTGATCTGCAATTGAACTTAGCTGATTACACCTCTTATTTATACTTTTGACCATCCATTTCATTTTTTAAAGAATGAATTTAGTCTACATTTAACTCTTTCAAGCAAAAATACATTTTCTCATAAAAACAAAAAATAGGGGTTGGTTGATATGTGACATTTCATCGATCCTAGTTTAGGAAGCCTGAGTTGTCACAGTTTGGTGCTCTTAAACCCTTTACAAAGTAATTAAAATCAACCAATGCAGTCATATTTTCTAGAAGAACTACGTGACTTTTGAACTCCTCATTGTGCTAGAATATACGTAGGAGCAACGCTTCACTATCAAGTCAACTCAAAACTTTTATGATTTAGTCGTTGCTTCGTTTCTTTGTAAATAATTAAATTTTTTTACGGAATCTTATTTTATTTAGTTTTTTTTGGGGGGGGGGGGGAATAGATTTGTCATGACTTATTAGTAATTTGCATAGTCAAATTTAGAATAACTGTTTTAGGATAGATTAAGAGTGTAATGGAATTAAATTTTTGTCATTCCCTATGCATAATAGACTTCCGAATCTAATCTACTTTTCATAGACCATTAACTTTTAAAAGAGGTTCATTCAATTTAGTCTATGACATTTGTTAACATAAATGACATTGGAATAAAATATTCTGTAACATCCCCAATTTGACTAATTTCGTTTAACGAAATTTGCGAGAAGTAATAAGTTACTTGATTAGCTAAGTTAATTGCAAATTATATAAATCAAGTGAAGGATTGTGATTGAATAGTTAAATTGAGGTTTAAATGGGAATTTTAGTTTAAAGGGCAAAACAGTCATTTTGCCTAGCGAGCGGTTATAACTAAATTAATTAGTTAACCTAAGTATTATAGTACCTATAAATGTGTGTGATGACTAATAATATTACTTATGGTGTGAGTATGAGAATTATTGTGTATTTAGTTAAGATAAGAAGGAATTAGTAGGCCAAGGGTAATTTCGTCATTTCCTATCCAATTAAAACCCTCAGCTGAAAAACAGCCAAGACCTTCCCTTATTCCTCACTTTGCTGAAAACAAAATAGAAAATAGAGAGGAGGGAAGAGAGGAGAGCCGTGAGAGGAAGAGGGAGAAGAATGGGAGGGAACTTCCTCCATTCTTGATGCATGTTCTCCTTCTTTGCATCATTACAGCCAACTCACCGTTCTCTACTTGATGATACCAATATCAGCACCTCTATCCTTCTCATTTTCAGTTCACCATTTCAGAACCTCAAGCTCT
Source organism: Astragalus membranaceus (assembly GCA_039519185.1). Lineage (NCBI taxonomy): Eukaryota > Viridiplantae > Streptophyta > Magnoliopsida > Fabales > Fabaceae > Astragalus > Astragalus membranaceus. The sequence continues at coordinate 10,314,879 of CM076852.1, forward strand.
AAATAGCCCAAAAATGGAGTCCTTTCCACTTGCTTTGAGGTTGTGGCCTTGCATGTTGTTTTGGGAGTTAGATTGGGACATCTCAACACCTACATTTCGGATTGGAACAGCCTAGGAGGGATTTCCAGTAGCTGGGTTTCGAAAATAAAGAGTTGGGACTTAAGTTGTGGTTCATGATGGATGGATGGAAGATGCAAACTCATAGGAAGATTCTGCTACAAAACAGTTTCGACACCCTCTGGTATTTCCTTCACAACTCACAGTACAGACCTCCGTTTAATCTCATTTTTATTTCATTAGAAACTAGACACGAAATCCTTCAGTTTAGGCACAAGAACCACTTAAATTGACTGAGTATTGATGGAGAAAATTAAGTACAAATTTCACATTTGTCACAGTAACGATTTTGAATCAGTCACAGTGTTTGGGGAAGCACTCCCTGAATACTCACCATATCAGTGTGGGACTTGAACCATATGAAAGTAGACAAAATTATCTACACAATAGGCACTGGTTTGAAAGGTTTTGGTTAAGAATCGAATTAGTTATGTTTGTTGCAAAGCAGCTCACATATGCTGCCAAACCGATCTTTGGAGTTAGTTGACGCGTTCTAGAAGTTGGGATTGGATCGGAGTAAAAAGGGGATTACATTGTTGATTTGAGATGCATTTGGGGAAGCTTCAATAGCTGGACATGGTTGGGGATTCATTCGGGATCGATTTGATGTTCGTGGAAGCGAGAAATTCAAGATGAGGAAAAGTTCAAGTAGACGAGTCGGTGTCGAATTCCATTCGTTTGTGGTCGTTTGTGATTTTCATCAAAAGAGGTGAGTTCTATACTCGCTTAGGGTTTTCAATTTTATTGTGTCAACCTTGCATGTGACTGAGAATATGGTTTTGTTCTTCGTTTCGTTCGATTTCGTTGAAAGTCGTTGTTTTGCGAAAATGTGTTTAGTTATGAACGATTGATTGATTGATCGATGCATTGTGATTGATTGCTATTGTTTGGACTGGAATATTGTCTGGAATTGTTTGTGTTTATGTTGGATTTTGATCGGATTACGGATTGGACGTGAACGGAAAAGAGAAACGAGAGAAACGGAAGGAATTTGGTATACTGAATAGAGCACACGGACCGTGCGCCCCTGGGAACCTCGAAGGAAGGAAGATGAATGAGAGAACAGGCTGGTACCAGACCAACGATTGGGTCGTCGATGGGAAAACCCATATTTGGCTTCTGATCTTCATTTTTGTTTTCCTTTTGATCTTCCTCTTCATCTGGCTGGTTAATTTGACGTTCCAATGGATCTGCTAGTAGTTCCCCTTCGAGAGCTACTCTTGTGCCATCTTCAACAGTTTTTGGTGTATCGTTACAAATAGCTGCTGAACCAAGGTGACTTGGAGTTTCGTCCTCCACTGAATTTGTGTTTGTGAAGCTGTTGCAAGGGGGAGCGTTGCTTTGCACCGATGGACCCCAAGCTTGCGAGAGAATCAGATCTCGTAGCTCGTCCATTCGAGTTTCCAGCTTCGCTTGGAGCTGGTCTATGCGTGCATTCCACTTAGTGTGGTACTCATCTATCTTGTGATCAAGCTCAGATATCCAAGCTTGGCTCTGTGTTGTCACGGTGGTACCGGGTCGGAGCTTTGATACGAGTTGGTACGGTTCCGACTGCAAGGGATAAACAGGAACAGTCATGGACTCATTCTAGGAGCTCCAATGGTGAAATGGTGCTCGTAGAAGATGAATCTAAGATAAATCTAGGATAAGTATTATCTTTAAATTGAGAGAATGTAAGAAAGAGAATTTAATTGTGTAATGATTGATGATGCTTTCATTAATGATTAGGTGGTTATATAGTCACATTACAATACAATCATTTGAGAGAATGTTCTCTTGCTAGTACAACTAGTACAACTTCTAGAAAGTATACTACACAATAAAAGCTTAAAGGAAAAGCAACTTGTACTATCAACTGGTAAATAGTAAATGACCCTATTTTACTAAGTGACTCAATAAGCAGAGTAACTTCAGCAGAATTACTAAATGACTCTGTCACAACTTATGAAGGTGAAACACAGTTTTAGTGGTACTGGTTATGCTGGGCTCTGTAGAATGGAAGTCTAAGGCAAATCTATAATACACTGCATTCAATGTCTATGATTGGTGAATGAGGTAAAGTATATCACTGAATCAATTACTTCTCTGTCCATCTCCAAAATGGAAACAGTCCATTTTCTGAGTGTTTTTTTTCACACGAAAAAAGTTCGTTCATTAACCACTGATTTGTAACACAATGGTTGGATGTCACTAACCACAAATGTGTATCGCAATGGTTAGTGGCCACTAACCACAAATATGCATAAATGTGGTTAGATGCCAATGGTTAGTGGCCACTAACCATTGCAATGCACATATGTGGTTAGTGACAACTAACCATTGGCATCTAACCACATTTATGCACATTTGTGGTTAGTGATATCTAACCACAAATATGCATAGCAATGGTTAGTGGGCACTAACCACATATATGCATAAATGTGGTTAGATGCCAATGGTTAGATGTCACTAACCACAGATGTGCATAGCAATTGTTAGTGGCCACTAACCACAGTTATGCATAAATGTGGTTAGATGTCACCAACCACACATGTGCATATCAATGGTTAGTGGCCACTATTGTAGCCAGAGAATAAGATAAAAATATGATTGTGTATTTAATTATTACTTGATCTCTTGATAGTAATATATAAATAGTTGTTGGTCCCTGAGCTTCTCAACCCAATTTCATTTTCTGATACACCATTTATTTTGGAAGTGCTTGGAAGAACCAAGAACAAAGGAAATTGAAGCTCCTCCACTCTGCAACAATAGCTTTTTTACCAAGAACAAAGGTAATTTTTTGAGTTTAACTTTTTTTACCTTTGGCGACTGATGCGTCTGTTTTTATTTCAGTAAATCTAACATAATAGTCTATTAATAGTCATACTAAAACACAAAGAAAGAGAGACGAGTATTCTTTGCCGTCTTATTTCATTTAATTATCATCATCTTAGAGTACAAAACCATAGCTACAAGGCCCGTGATTCGGAAAAGAAAAACAATTTTAAAAAAAAATCTGATTATTGGATGCCAACACAATAACTAAATTACAGCTTATAAAGTATTCTAGCAGAAGGGATATTGCAAAGATCTTTTGCTAGTGCAAGAGCTTCCATGCAGATTTTTTGTGTACGTCTTGTAGGTACTCATAGAATTTATTCAATAAACACACTACATATACAAATCCTCACTTCAGAAGGAGGAAAACACATAAATCGTGGACATCTGAATATTGATAACAAAGAAATATCACCGTAATGAAAAAAGAAAATAAAAAAATGTTATTAAAACTGTTCTGAGCGGACCAAGAAGCTCATTCAGCACTTAGATATGGATTGGTCCAATCACTTTGATCTATATTCACAATACACAAGCCCATTCATGACTCTCATACTTGGATGGCTCAGATTCACTCTACCGATCCAATGGCTCACCACGAGCACAATTCCCTATAAATACCGACACATATTGCCATAAAGAGATAGATTCTCATTCCTAGCTAAATCACTCATCTAATCTCAATACTGACTTGAGCGTTGGCTTCGCAGGTACCCCTTCCGGGCTCGCACTAACCTCCAGCCAGGCAGCAGGTGACCTGTGAATAAGGAAAATATGGAAGCTGTAAATAGTAGTTGTGTAGATTTATTTATATGCTTTTGCTTTGGCCCAGACCCGTTAGATTTTGAGAGACAAAGCTATTTAATCTGATTTGTAATTGTATTCAAGGACATCGAGACATAATCAATAAAACGGAACTACAGCTACTCTGTAGTCGCAAACGTAGGCAAACTTTGGCCGAACTGCGTGAACAATATCGTGTGTTCTGTTTGACATGGTATCAGTAGGGTTTCAATCATCCAGGTAATTTCGTGTGGCTTTTTTTGGTCTGAGGCGTTTTTTTGGCTTTCTCCTGTGGCTCTTTTTTTTTCTTTTGTTCGTGTGGCTTTCGTGAAGGTTGGTCTTCGTGGGTTCGTGGATCTCTCTTCGGTTTCCACTCTTCTGGTTTGCTCCGATCCTGTAGGTGGCTTCTCCTCGCGTCGCCGTTCTCCTCGCATCGCCGTTCTCCTCGCGCGTCGCCATTCACCTCGCGCGTCGCCGATCCTGGTTCTGGCTCCTGTTGGCGTGTTTCTGGATTTTCGTGGATCTGTTATTGCGAGGTCACTGTTCTGTTCTGGATTCTCGCGTCTGATTGTGTTTCGTTTGTCGTTCGTGGTTCTTCGTCTTCGTCTTCGTGGATCTCTTCGGCTTCGTCGTGCGCCGTTCTGGTTCGCCGTCGCCGTCTCTGTCTGTACGCTTCGCTGATTCTGGGTACGATCTCCTGGTTCTGGTTCCCTGTTCTAGTTCACTGATTCTGTCCGTACGATCTCCTGGTTCTAGTTTGCTGTTCTAGTTCACTGTTCTGGTTCGTGACTTCTTCGTTAGCTGAAGAGATAATTTTTACTGATTGTGGGTGTCTTACTGATATTTTTTTAGCATTTGTGGTTCGGTTTGACTTTGAGTTTTATTTCAACTATATTGCAAGCTACCGTAATTTTTAATGGCTTCAGAAGGACGAGATAATTTTGTGTCCGCTTTACTGGAAAGAATTATGCTGCTTGGGAATTTCAATTCAAGATGTATGTCAAAGGAAAAGGATTATGGAGTCACCTTGATGGGGTTTCTAAGGCGCCGGGAGATAAACCCGCCTTAGACGCGTGGGAAGTCCAAGATGCTCAGATTATTTCCTGGATCCTCAGTACTATTGATCCGCAGATGATCAATAATTTGCGAGCATTTTCAACTACTCAAGAGATGTGGAATTATTTGCAGCGTATTTACAACTAGGACAATACAGCTAAGCGTTTTCAATTGGAGTTAGAGATTGCCAATTACAAACAAGGTACTTTGTCAATTCAAGAATATTATTCTGGTTTTTTAAATTTATGGACAGAACACTCTGCTATTATATATATGCTGCCGTTCCCAAACCATCACTGTCGGCCGTTCGTGATGTGTATGATACTAGTAAACGGGATCAATTTCTCATGAAACTTCGTCCGGAATTTGAGGCTGTTCGAGGTGCCTTGCTGAATAGGAACCTTGTTCCTTCCTTGGATATCTGTGTTGGTGAACTGCTCAGGGAAGAACAACGTCTGAATACTCAAGGAACCATGCTTAATGATCCCGTCCATTCTGAACCTGTGACTGTCGCGTATGCTGCGCACAATAGAGGCGTGGGACGTGATATGCGACAAACTCAATGCTTCTCTTGTAAACAATTTGGACATGTTGCTCGTAGTTGTCCTAAGAAATTTTGCAATTACTGCAAGCAGCAGGGTCATTTCATCTCTGCATGTCCTACGCGTCCTCCACGACCGACTAGGCGGCCGGCACAGGCATTCCATGCCACTACTAGCTCTACAGCTGGTCCTTCCACCACTAGTGCATCTAGCTCTGCTGCTGGTCCTTCCATTCCTGCTGCGTCTGATGGTGGTGCTCTTCAGCTTGAGTTAATTCAACAAATGGTACTATCTGCTCTTTCTGCCTTGGGTATTACTGGTATGTCTTCTTTCATTGCTTGGTTACTTGACTCTGGTGCATCGAATCACATGACGGGTTCCTCTGAACTCCTGCACAATTTACGTTCTTATATTGGTAGTAAAAAAATTCAAATTGCTAATGGTAGTACCCTTCCTATAACGAATGTTGGTGACATAAATTCTACTTTTAGAAATGTGCTGGTAGCACCTGGACTTGCCTCAAATTTATTGTCTGCTGGTCAGTTAGTGGATGAAGGTTGTGATGTTAATCTTACTTCGGATGGTTGTCTTGTGCAGGATCGGGTGTCAGGGAAGGTGATCGCGAAGGGGCCTAAAGTTGGAAGAGTGTTTCCACTCCAGTTTCATTCAAATCATTTATCTCTTGCTTGTAATAGTGTTTTGAATGCATGTGAGGATTGGCATAGGAAATTGGGTCATCCAAACTCTGTTGTTTTGTCTCACTTATTTAAGACTGGTGTGTTAGGTACTAAATTGATAGATTCTAGTACCTCTATTTCATGTTCTGTTTGCAAATTAGCTAAGAGTAAAACCCTTCCTTTTCCGTCTGATGCACATTGTGCTTCTACGTGTTTTGAATTGATTCATAGTGATGTTTGGGGGATTTCTCCTGTTGCTTCTCACGCTCACTACAAATATTTTGTCACCTTTATCGATGATTATAGCCGTTTTACTTGGATTTATTTTCTCAAATCTAAATCTGAAGTGTTTTCTATGTTTAAGAAATTTCTGATGTATGTTGAAAATCAATTCCAAACCAGTATTAGAATTCTTCGGTCTGATTCAGGTGGTGAGTATATGTCTCTTGAGTTTCAGGAGTTCTTACAGCAAAAAGGTATACTGTCTCAACGATCTTGTCCCAATACCCCTCAGCAAAATGGTGTTGCAGAACGTAAAAATCGTCACTTGTTGGATGTGACACGTACCTTACTTCTCCAGGCATCCGTTCCATCCAAATTCTGGGTGGAGGCTCTTTCCACAGTTGTCTTTTTGATCAACCGTCTTCCTTCCGCGGTGATTGGGTTTGATTCTCCTTACTTCCGTCTTTTTAAAACTCAGCCTGATTACAGTCGTTTACATACTTTTGGGTGTGTATGTTTTGTGCACCTCCCATCCATTGAAAGACATAAACTTGGAGCACAATCTGTCCAATGTGCATTTATGGGGTGTCATACCCCAATTTTGTCCGGCTTAGGTCCAAACCCTAACTTTCAACACAAAAATTACATAGTAGATTTAATTTATTTTTCTTGTTACAATTTCTTTAATTAAAAGACGAAAATAAAAAATAAAATAGATAAGAAATAATACAAATAAAAAAGGGGAGGTGCAATAAAAGATTATTATTACAAAAAAGGAGAATGTCCATGTACATGACTTGGCCCAAGAATGCCAAAGTTACAAAAATACAAAAATAAACCAAGTACCCAAAATTGCAGCTACTTTGCAAAGGTGATTTCTCTCTCTTCGGACATTATTTCGACGATCCGACCGGTGAAAGTGAAGATGGATGTCTCATGAACTTGGTATCAATAAACAACGATGATCCAACAGTTAACGAATCCAGAATCGCACTTGTACGGTGGATGGTTTGAGAAAAACGGGAGTTGTTTTTTCTACTTTTGCGAAGGAAATTTCTCTCTCCTCAGACCTCGTTTCGACGATCCGAACGGTAGAACTGAAGATGGATATCTCATGAACCTGGTGTCAAAAAACAACGATGATCCCACGGTTAACGAATCCGGAATCGCACTGTCAATATGGCTGGTTTAAGAAAAAACGGGATTAGTTTCCAAATGCAATTTCTCTCTTCTCAGACCTCGTTTCGACGATCCGAACGGTAGAAGTGAAGATGGATGTCTCATGAACCTGCTGTCCAAAAAGAAAGATGATCCAACGGTTAAAAAATCCGAAATCACACTTTTACGGAGGCTGGTTTGAGAAAAACGAAAATTGCTTTTTCTATGTTGTTTTAGTCCCACATTGCTTGGGAGAAACAAGAACTCCCTAGCCTTTGGCTATAAAAGAGATGGAGATGCAAAGGCTATGGACATGGGTGATTGATGGGGTAAGTGATCTTTTGGACTAGCATTTGCAGTCTATTAGATTAAAAGCCTGTCTTTAATTCTTTTGGACTAGCTTTTGCAGTCCGTTAGATTGAAAGCCCGTCTTTAGTTATTTTTGGGATGGCCGTTGAGGTCCTTTACTTGGTGGTTTTCGGGTGAAAACGGACCAGATAGGAGTCCGGTTCGCGGTTGATATGGTCAGATTGCTCGGTCCGTTTCGGCGTTGATCGCATTGATCAGCTGGAGGTTAGTTTTGCATTTATTTATTTAATTTATTTATTTATTTTTGTATATATTTATTTATTACGTATACTGTTTATTTATGTACATGCTTATTTATTATTTATATTGTTTATTTATCTATGTAAATAATTATTTATTATTTATTCATTTATTTATTTATAGGTATAGTTATTTATTTATTAACTTTACGCTTTATTAATTGTTAGTGTCGTCATTAATTTTTTTAAATACACAAATTATTTTATAAAAATTTCAAAAATATAAATAGGGGATTAAGTCGACTGTACAGTCGGATTAGTCAGCTTTTTAGGACTACAAATGAACCGTTACGGATCATGTCCTAAAATCCCTATTTAAAACAAACAATTTCTAAATTAAAATAAATACAAACATACTTCTTTCCCCTAGGTAAACCTTTTTCTCACCAACCTTTTTTTCAAAATAACAGATTTTCTTTTCCCTAAACGAGAATCAATCCAATTGCGAAAACTCTTCAAAATCAAACTTTGTTAAGTAGTCTTGCGAAGCCTTTGCTTGCATGATTATTAACAATGAGGTACCAGTGGCGATCACTTGGAGCCTTTGCTCAATTGATCATCATGAACGCCTAATTTTCCTAAAGATTTTCACTAAATCAAAAACTTTGTTAGTAGTCTTGCGAAGCCTTTGCTTGCATGATTATTAACAATGGAGTGCTAATGGTGGTCACTTGGAGCCTTTGCTCAATTGTTCATCATGAAAGCTCAATTCTCACAATTAAACAAGATAAAAAACAAAAACCGTTTTCCAAACAAACAAGAACTACGTAGCTTTGAATTCTCCATCGCACCAGGAGATACGTAGGAGCGGGCCATGTCTCGTCAAGCACTTCTTTCTAAAAACCATTTTCCCCCTTTTTTCATAATAAATAAAGATTTTCATAAAGAGTTTTTTCAATGAGAAGTAGAGAGGCAAAATTAAGTATTTTCAAGCCAATACACTAAAAACCACACATTTAATTAAAGGTTCCCTCTCAGTAGAGAGGACGTGTGGGGTGCTAACACCTTCCCTGCGCGTAACCGACCCCCGAACCCTATTCTCTAGTTTCGCAAGACCAATCGCTTTCCAAAAAAGGTTTTCCTAATATTTTCCTTAATAAATATTGGTGGCGGCTTCATTGTTTTAGGAAAAGTTGTGAACGAGGAAGGTTCTCCCTTGGGGACTTTTTCGGGCGCAACATGGGGTATAGTCAGTCTCATAAGGGTTTTGTGTGTTATGATGTCTCTAACCGTCGCTTTCGCATTTCTAGGAATGTGACATTTTTTGATAATCAGTCTATGTTTCCTTGCTCTTCTCTTGGTTTGAATGATATTGCTATACTTCCGAAATTTTTTGATAACACAGGACTCGTTCCCACTTCCCTTTTCGACACTGCTCCTGATCCTGATCCTGCTCCTGATCCTGATCCTGATCCTGATCCTGCTTCTGTTCCGCTGGCACCCCGGCGTTCTGGTAGAACGTCTCGAGCACCTGACAGATATTCCCCAGACAGGTTTGGTTTTTCCCATACTGCTTTAACTTCTTCTCTAACTGGCACATCTATTCCTACTTGTTACTCGCAGGCTGTTAAAGACGTGTCTTGGGTCAGTGCCATGAATGAGGAACTTCAGGCCTTTCAGGACAACTTCACCTGGGATATTGTTCCTTGCCCTCCTGGTATCAAACCCATAGGCTGTAAATGGGTTTATTATGTGAAATTGAATTCTGATGGATCTCTCAATCGGTATAAGGCTCGATTGGTTGCTTTAGGCAACCGACAGGAATATGGTATTGATTATGATGAGACCTTTGCACCGGTTGCTAAAATGACTACTGTTAGAATGGTGCTCTCTATAGCTGCTTCTAATGGGTGGTCTCTTCACCAAATGGATAAAAATGTCAAGAATGCATTTCTTCATGGAGACCTGACTGAAGATATTTATATGACTCCCCCTCAGGGCCTTTTCTCTTCATCTAAGGGGGTGTGCAAGCTCAAACGATCTCTATATGGTTTGAAACAGGCACCTAGAGCATGGTATGCGAAATTCCGTTCCACTCTACTTGGGTTCTCTTTTACTCAAAGTCGGTATGATTCGTCTTTGTTCATTCACCGCACATCTACGGGCATTGTTCTACTCCTTCTTTATGTTGATGATATGAACATTACGGGTTCTGATGCAGCATCCATACAGAAAGTTAAACAAAAGCTTCAAGCCTCATTTCAAATGAAAGATCTTGGTCTGTTACATTATTTTCTTGGACTCGAGGTTCATTCTACTTCTAAGGGCATATTTCTCCATCAGCACAAGTATGCCACCGACCTTATTGCTATGGCTGGCCTCGATTCCGCTAATTCTGTGAATACTCCTCTTGAAGTTAATGTTAAATACCACCGTGACGAGGGTGAACTTTTGACTGATCCGTTATTGTATCGACAGCTCGTGGGCAGTCTTAACTACTTGACCATTACACGACCAGATATTTCATTTGCTGTTCAGCAAGTAAGTCAGTTCATGCATTGTCCTCGTCATCTTCACCTAGCAGGGGTTCGTCGTATTATTCGCTACTTGAAAGGTACCTCTCAACGAGGTTTATTCTTTCCTAATGGAACCCCCCTTACGTTGAGTGCCTACAGTGATGCTGATTGGGCTGGGTGTCCCGACACTCGCCGCTCTGTCACGGGTTGGTGCATGTTTCTTGGTTCTTCGTTGATCTCTTGGAAAAGTAAGAAGCAAGCGAGAGTCTCTAAATCCTCAACTGAATCGGAGTATCGTGCTATGTCTACGGCATGCTCTTCGTGGCCTTTTGGGTGACCTTGGATTTCCTCAAACCGAACCGACATCTCTCTATGCTGACAATACAAGTGCCATTCAGATTGTTGCAAATCCGGTTTTTCATGAGCGTACTAAGCATATCGAAGTTGATTGTCATGCAATTCGTGAAGCCTATGATAATCACGTTATATCCATCCCTCATATCAATACTTAATTTCAAGTTGCAGACATTTTGACCAAAGCTGTTCCTTCTCCACGCCATCAGTTTCTTGTCAGCAAATTGATGCTCCTTGATGACCCGCATCAATTTGAGGGATGTGAATAAGGAAAATAGGGAAGCTGTAAATAGTAGTTGTGTAGATTTATTTATATGCTTTTGCTTTGGCTCAGGCCCGTTAGGTTTTGAGAGACAAAGCTATTTAATCTGATTTGTAATTGTATTCAAGGACATCGAGACATAATCAATAAAACGGAACTACAGCTACTCTGTAGTCGCAGACGTAGGCAAACTTTGGCCGAACTGTGTGAACAATATCGTGTGTTCTGTTTGACATGACCTACCAACTGCATTCCACACAGTACTGCAAGTTACAGAACAAGAATAAGGGAAATAAATAGAATCATAGCATATAAAAATTTGAGAATTACAACCATATTTTCCACCCTTTGCATGTAACAAATAGAATATGATTTTATCACTTTATAAAGCTCATGCTCTCCTTACATCAATTAAATAATTGAGATGTCCAAAAATTAGAATCATCATTAGATTCTTTTAAGAACATAATTTGTTATATTGCTCCTTTAGCACACTTAGTAAGGAGGTCACATAAAACACTTGCCAATCATAATAATTCTTTCTTTTTTTACCAACTTTCCAGTATTTTTAACCTTTCATGATAGAAAAAGGAAAAATCACAAAAAAGAAATAATATTGTTGGACCATGGCAAAATTACCGGTAGAAATAATGCACCAATAGGTGACAACACATTTATGCGTAAGTTGAATGGATTTTAGGATTAAAGTTAAATATATGACATAGTACATTAGATGTGATTGTGTCGTGTGAGCTATAACTATTGTGTGTTAGATTTCAAATTCATCGATATTTTCTTACGAGAGCATAGAAAGTTCATAATTGGTAATGATGTAAGTTTGGATTGATGAAAAGACATGCAGTAACAATGCTTTAGGTCTATCACTGTTGCGGTAACAATAATGTAGGTCTATCGCTATTTTGAGGGACTAAAACCAAAAAACATAAATTTTATAGAGACCAAAAACATATTTAACCCTCCATTATATATATATATATATATATATATATATATATATATATATATATATATATATATATATATATATATATATATATATATATATATATATATATATATATATATATATATATATATATTGGTCTTTCACTGTTGGAGGATTTAGGAGAGATTAAGGATTTTTTTTCTAAATTAAGAAAGCTACAGTATTTCAAAATTTTATAATCTCAAAAATATATCAAAATACAGACTTAACTCTTTAAAATTCTCCTCTCCAAAATATTTCATCCAAACATATATATGTATATATATAATGTTTGGATAGTTTACATTGAGCGGAATGGAATGGAGCGGATCGGAATGAAATAAATTAATCTTAAATATTCTGGAATATTATTTCCTAGTATTTTTTTGCTATAACGTACTAACCGTTTCTTTTAGTCACTATTTCGTGAAAATGAACTTTTTTATTTTCTTTCAAACTAAAAACATCATAACTGTTCTCTAACAGTATAAATAACTTTTAAAATCATGGTGACGAATTTCGTCGAACTCATGTCATATTTAGGGTTTTTAAGCAATTAAATTTTGCCTGACAGGTCTATAACGTTCTTGGATTTATGTGGAATTTTGGAACGAAATTTAAACCATGACATAACATAATATATTAGGTTATTTTCATTTTGATCAAACTCACTTTCATATTTAATCAAAATTCACACGTGCTACCTTATTTGATATTCTTCGCTGCCTTATTTGATTTCATTACCATCATCATCTTAACTAAGAGTACAAGCCATATATAGCAACAAGTCCCATGAAATTAGGAAAAGAAAAACAATTTAAGAAAACATCAATTATTGATGGCTAACATAACATAAGGGATATTGTGGTCACAAAAAAAAAAATAAGGGATATTGCAATGATCTTTTGCTAGGACAAGAAGTTTCCAATTTTTTCTAGCGCGACATCGTTCTAGTACAAACACAATAGCCCCAAATGCATTTCGGTTTAAAAAGAGGTGGACACATATCTGGTGGACAATCTGAATCTTGAAAACATCGAGGAGCTTTTTTAGGTTTCTTTGGTTTGAATGTAGGAGGACGTTTTGGCGGTTTAGCTGTTGTAATGAAAAAAGAGAATGTTACTAAAATGAGGTAAAAAAATTCATATGTGCAGAGTAAATAGACAAAATTGAAAAGGGTGAAAAATGGCTTACCGTAAACGCTAGTTGTCATAAGAAATAGGGAAAGAAATAGAACAACCATAACAAAAACAAACTTGTGAATTACAACCATATTTTCCCCCCACCTGTATGTAATGTAATGAATAGAATAAGATTTTATCACTTTATTATTTAGGACAGTAATTTATAAACCTCATCATGCTCTTCTTACATCAATTAAATAATGGAGTTGTAAAACACTACCTAAAATTAGAATCATTATTTAATGTCTATTAAAAACATAATTTGTTTTGTTTGCCCCTCAGCGTTGGTAAGGAGGTCGCATAAAAAGGAATTCATTCTTATTTTACCAACTTTACATCATATTTAGCCTTTCATGATAGAAAAGAGAAAAATCACAAAAGAGAAATAATATTTTTGGACTATGGAAAAAGTTTTGGTAAAAATAATACTCCAATGGGTGACCACATATTTATGCGTAAATTGAATATATTGTAGAATTATAATAACTATTGTATATCTCGGATTTTAAATTCATTAGTATTTTCTCAACAAAGCACGAAAAGTTCATGATCAGTAATGACGTTAGTTTGGATTGATGAAAAGGTATGTAGTATTACATTATAAATAAATATTTAAAGTCTATAAGAGAAGTTACTCTGCAAGCCAATCCATTAAGTAATTTTCCTATATTATAAAAGAAACATTTTATTGTAATAATTAGTAGGATAAAACATTATTTTTGTAGGTGATATTATTTGAAGGATTGCAATATGAAGATATAAGAAATTAATTTCAAAAAAAGTGATGTATTTGATTTTAATATTTCATATATAAACAATAATCCATTTATTGTCTCTATATAAATTGGAAATAAGAAATACATTATGTTGCAAGATAGATTATGTTAGAGCATTTTATTAGCATACATTGTTGGTATAAAATAATTTTTAATATGCATCTAATCATATCTTATCATTGTGTCATTTTATTATATCTTGACCATTTTTTTATATACAAAATAAACTATTATTTGAATCAAGAGTTTTAAATTAGATGTCATATATATATATATATATATATAGACACACACTAGTATGTATGACCCGTGCGCTACACGGGTATACATGTTCTAGTTATATGCGTCATTTTAAATTATTTTATCTTAGAATGGAATTTTATCTATATATATATATATATATATATATATTTAAACGTATTTTGTAGGTTACTATGACTATGAAATTCTAATTTTTTTAAAAAAATGCATTTGTAGGCTGACCTATTGAAATAACAACTTTTTTTCAAATATTTTATGAGCACGCCTTCAATATTTTACAATATTTCTATATTTATGAGCCCGCCTTCAATTATAACTTTTTTCAAAGAATTCATTGGCATAAAATTGTTTTTGTTTATTTTCAGGATTAGGGTTTTAGAAATATTATTATTGATTTTCTTATTCAGATTTCAAAAATTGAATAAGAAATTAATAGTAAGAATAAAAACCAAAATTAAGTTAAACCCAGAATTCATTGGCATAAAAACCTAGCAAATTAAATTAAATCGAATATTAATTGTGAAATTCAAAATTACACACAAGAATTTAATGGCAATTATAAAATGGAAGTTGTATTAAGGCTTTTAATCATTGCCATCAAAAGCTTCCAAATTTATAAGGGATGTGTTTAATGGTCTGCATTTTGTCCAAAAAAAAAGTTTAATGATCTGCATATAATGGTTTCAATAGTTTGAATTTCAAATTTTAAACTTTCAATTTATTCACCCAGACTACTAATTCGAAATTTAAATTTGAACTTTTGCATTATAATAAGAAGTTAATGGGCCGAAGTATAAAAATGTAATATTAAATGGCATAAAAAAATTCCAATTTCGTTCTAGATATTTTTTTGGGGTAAACCCGGGTATCCTCCACGGCGACTATAGAGACTAATCTCTCGAGGTACTGGAGTTCATTTAAGGGCTGACCTCTCCCAAGCGATGTCTCTCCATACACACCGGTCAGGGATCGAACCCCTGACCAGCTTAAGGGGCCCAAACAACTTACCACTTGTGCCACACCCCTGACCAAATTTTGTTCTAGATATGTTTAATGTTGTCTCTATAAACAGAACTTTTATTTAATTCTTATTATAATGCACGTTAGGACCATAACATGGGTAGAATGTAGTGAATAATTATTTGAAAAGAATGCAATGTAATATTTAGGCTAAAGTGCTCCCGGAGTCTCTTATCTTTATTTAAAGTAATGATTTAGTCATTTATCTTTTTTTGTCCCAAATCAGTCATTTATGTTTTAAATTTTTGACACATAAATCCTTTTCTGTCCCAAATCAGTCCTTTATGTTTCAAATTTTTAACACATAAATCCTTTTTTTGACACATATATCAGCACTATTAACGGAAAAGGATTTATGTGTCAAAAATTTGAAAGATAAAGGACTTATTTGGGACAAAAAAAACATAAAAGACTAATTCGTTACTTTAAATAAAGATAAAGGACCCCGGGAGCACTTTAGCCTAATATTTAATTTAAACTACGTAGTATATCAATTTGAGAATATAAAGACGGATGGTAGGCCAATAATGATGCCCAATGTTTAAGGGTATGTTTGGGAGGGGGTTTTTGGAGGGGAATGGAGGGGAGGGCATATTTTTCAATTCTAAATTGAGGAAGCTATAAAATGTCTCTAAACATAAATTAAATGTGATTAAAAATGTTATATTGTTATCTATCAACTTGTTCTTTTAATTTTTTAATATCTCAAATAGATTTTAAAATATAGACTGTTCGGTACCGTATCTCCTGCTACGTATCCGATCTGGGATAGGTAGACCGGTCCGAGATAGTTGATACGTGTATCCTTGGTTGTCCGAGTTGGTGCTCCGGTCCGAGGTGGGGTGGTACCTGCAATGTCACTCCGACGCTCAAGTCAGTGAGTGAGTCAATTACAAGTGAGAGTAGGTGAGAGATGAATACCATTAATGTGAGCATTCAATGCTTATTTATAGGTATCTGGAGTGGAGGAGGGCTGTTGGATCTAGGTCTGCAATCTCCATCGTTGGATGAATTGGACCCTTTGGTGTTGGGCCTTTTTGGTGGATTGGCCATTGAGGCCCAATCCATAACAGTAGCCCCCCAAGTCGGGTCGCCTTAAGGCGAGCTAGACTTGTTAAGAGATTTCGTCGGGCCCAAGCTCTGGCGAGATACTTCACGGCATACCGGGCCGATCTGAGGGAATCAGGTCACGCCGAGTGACTCGAGGCTGCCCGCTTTGAGAGATTCCGGTCATGGCGGGATAGAGAGAGACCGGGGCGAACCGATGGAAACGAAGCGATCCGGTCATGGCAGTGCCTTGATTTCTGTGCCAGCTGGCAACGTCATTGATGGGACGCGTCGTTCGAGGATGATTGGGGTAATGATGGCGCTTGGAACGACGCGCCTGTCTAGGGGCTAGTCTTGGGAAACGTAGCCTAGGCCCAGGCCCATTTGTGGCCTCCTTAATGTTCTATAAATAGGAAGGGGGGATCCCCCTTACTTGGATTGTTTTTCTGCGAATTGCTCTGCTTCCGATCTTAAAGTCGTTCCGGAGCTTATTCCTCTCTTCAGAGTTGTGCTGTATCTCGGTGACGCCTTTGCTGTTCGCGACCTGCCTCCATTGTTCGACGAGTTTCGATTTTCGTAAGGTTAGTTTTCCTCTTCTCTTTGTTGCTTCCGGCTTTAGATCACGACCGGGTTCTTTCCGGACCCGCATTTGTAGATACAGAGTGGGGGTCGTCAGGTCGGGTTCCGACTTGGTTGTGGACCCACTGTTTACGTATCAACCTGACTCGTCAAGCCCCCATTTCTGCAGGACCGATCTGGCGAGGACGAAACAAACCCGTCGGGTTGCTGACATAGATCGCCCTCATTTCGCACAAACAATGGCTTCCGGATTTGGAGAGTCGACGGAAATTCGTGCTAGTCCCCCCGGGTCAGCTATTCCCGAGGTTCAAGACGACTTGGGCTCCGCTCCTACTCACGCTGAAGACCGGTCTCCCGAGGTTCACAGCAACGAGCCGGTAGATGAAGACAACCCAGAGGTGGTGGTTCTTGATTCGGGTGATTCTGATGCCGAGCCCGACCTTGAAGAACAAGGCAGTACTAGTTGGAGTTCGGAGGAGAGTGAGGAGGAGGTGGCTGAGAGCCGAAACAATGAAGACGGTCTTGGGCATTGCGGGGAGCCCGCATATGAAGAAGGTGATTCTGAACAATATCCCCGAGCCGGAGTAGGGCCGGTTAATGTTCCCGTGTCCCTACCTCTCACTGTTCCCCGGGAGTATTCCTGGGTGTCGGAGGCGTTGAGGGAGATTCCGTCCCTTTATAGGACCGGTGACGATATGAGTTTCTTCGTAAACCGCCTTTCCCGGAAGGATCAGATCTGGAATGTGGAGGGAATGGCTGAAGACCAGCATGTGGCCATCTGGCCGAAAGCTCTTAAATTTGTTATGTACGGGGTGACGATCCTTGATATGCACGTTAGCCCCCCGTTCACCGCTTTTCAACAAGAGGCTTTGGAGATCTTGAACCTCGCTCCTTCCCAACTACATCCCAACTCATGGGCGTTCCTCCGGGCTTTTGAGTTGATGTGCATTCATCTGGAGAGGCCGATCTCCTGTGACCTCTTCTTCCACCTTTTTGAGGTTAACCGGAGGCATGAGGATGGAACTAAAGATCGGTGGGAATATGTGAGCTTCCGGGCTAAGAGAGGGTTAAAGATTTTCATGCCTTATTCCGACTCTCTTAAGAACTGGAAAAATAAGTATTTCTTTGTGGAGCCCGTGAATGAGGAGGCAGTGAGGCACGTCGGCCAATATTCTGCGGACGGGAAATCATTGGAGTTCACAAAGTTTCAACTGGGATGGTCTCTCTCTCATTTTAACCGGAGGCCTCATTCTTACACCGTCGGCTTAGGGCGGCTATCCCAGGTTGATCAGGAGTCGTTGGCGATCTTGACGAACTTTGCCGACCTGATCGTCTACCGGGATCCCAAGAAATTTGGGATTGACGTAGCCCGATTGGTTGGGGCTGGGTCGAAATCTCAAGTAGTCGCCGTTCTCGGTAGGTTTCGTGGTAGATAACCCCGCCCATCATAATTTTTTGACTGCCGTTTCTTTTAACATTGTTTATTTTCCTTTCTTTGCAGATAGCATGGGGCCGGACAAGTTCTCTCGCCTGACGGCTCTTGCAGAAAGGAAGGCCGGGGTTAAAAAGGAAAAACCCGTTGCTGCCATCCCGATTAGCACCATCCTGGAGGCAGGCTCGGCTGGAGCAGAGGATCGGGCTGCGGATCTCTTGTAGAGAAAAAGGGAGCGCCCCCTACCTCAAGCAGACCCTGCTTCTACTTCACATGCCCCGGCTGCTCAGGCTTCAAAAAAGGGGCGCCATGGGAAGCACCGGACTTCTAGGTCTTCTGGCCTTTCTATTGACGCCGACTTCCTGCAGAAGCATTTGGAGGATTCCCGGGTCGACCCGGTGGAGGCGTCTCTCAGGTTATTCCGGCATCTTGCCGACGTGACGAAGCTTCAGAAGGTCGAGGCTGAGAATCAGGCAAAAGGTAACCCCAAGTTCCGAGGTGCACTCTTTGACTTTCCTTCTTGGTTATCTCTGTTGCTGACTTCCTTGTTTCTATTATTACAGGGGCCCTGGTGGAGAGGGACAACGAAAGAAGAGCCCGGGAGGAGTTGCAGAAGAAATACGAGACTCTGGAGAGGGATCAGACCGAGCTTAAAGCGGCTGCGGAAAAATTTGAAAAGGAGAGGGACTCTGCCCTTAACTTGTGCATGGAACACGAGGTTCGAATCCAAGATCTCGAGAGTCAAGATAGGCAGTCTGCCGAGGTTATTTCTTCCCTGAGGGCTCGGATTCAGGAACTCGAGGCTGGTCTGGTGAAGGCGAGGCAGGCCCAGGTCGGGTCTAGCGTTGATTCTTTGCCTCGGATTGCTGAATTGGAAAGAGAGCTTCAAGAGGTACGTGCCAAAGCAGAAACCTTGGAGGACGAGGTGGTGGAGGTGGCTCAACTGGCTATGGACGTGGCCGAGGAGAGCTTCGAAAAAGCCCTTGCTCAAGTCACTGTCATCCATCCATCCCTTCCTCTGGACCGGGGATTTATTCGCTTGAACCATACCGTAGCAGACGAGCGTATTGTCCGGCCCTATCGTGACTCTGATGCGTTCGATGTCATTTACCCTCCCCCTTCCTTGCCGTGATTGCTGCTGATGGGGAAGTTCTGAATTTTGCTGCTTTTTGGGTTCCGGGTGGAACCGGTGGGGAAATAAAGCCCCGGGTTCCGGGCGGAACCGGAATTTTGTAATATGCCATTATCTTTTTGAACTAGAGGACCCGGCCGTATCCGGGATAATTTGTAATGAAAATGTAATTTAATGTGCTTCCGGTTTCATTTACCTCGGTTTAGTCTTTATACTGTTGTTTTACATTTGTGCACTTGCGTTTGATTCGCTCAAGTGGTAAACGTCGCCTTAAGGACAGTTTACCGGGACTCGGCCCAGATCGAACTCGTCCCTTAGGGTTGTGGCAACCTCGGCCAAATAGTCGTAACAATGATCGCCTTCGGGGTAGTTTACCGGGACTCGGCCCAGATCGAACTCACCCCTTAGGATAGCGACAAACCTCGGTCAGCTAAAAGAAAATAGAATAGGCGATAAAATCGGTAGACACCGCAATCATATAGGATAACATCGGTATACACCGTTCATTAGATAAGATGAGTTACAACATCGGTATACACCGCAAACATAATTGATAACATCGGTATACACCGTTCTCCAGATAAAATAAGAATAACGTCGGTATACACCGCTCTTCAGATAACATGAATTACAACGTCGGTATACACCGTTCTTTAGGTAAGATGAGAGTCAGCTGTAGTATTTTCTCAGTTTAGTTGTGTTCCATGTTCTTGGGATCACCTTGCCGGACAAGGTCTCCAATTTGTAGGCACCTCTGCCGGTTTTAGATAAAACTCGGTAAGGTCCTTCCCAGTTGGGGGCGAGCTTGCCCTGTGCGGCGTTCTTCAAACCGACATCGGCTCTTCGTAAAACTAAATCACCGATCTCAAGGTCTCTGGGGATCACTTTCGAGTTATATCGTACTGCTACCCTCTGCTTTATTATTGCTTCTTTAAGGAAAGCCTGACCTCGGACCTCGTCGACGAGGTCGAGGTTTTCCTTCAACGTCTGGCTATTGTCCCCCGGAGGTTTCGGGTGGAGTGTCCTCCAGCTCAGCTCCCCGACCTCCACCGGAATCACGGCCTCTGTCCCGTACGAAAGTCGGAAAGGGGTTTCCCCCGTTGAGCTCTGTGGAGTAGTTCTGTAGGCCCACAGCACGTAAGGTAGCTCTTCAACCCAGTTTCCCTTTGCTTCGTCGAGTCGTTTCCTCAGTCCATTGAGAAGGACTTTGTTGGCAGCCTCGGCCTGACCGTTTGTCTGAGGGTGCTCTACCGAGGTAAACCGGTGTTTGATCTTAAGGTCTGACATGAGTTTCCTGAAGCCTTTGTCGGCGAACTGTGTTTCGTTGTCCGTGACTACAACCTCGGGGATCCCGAATCTAGTCATTATATTTTTCTTGAAGAATTTGATGCAATTCTTAGCGCTGATGATGGCCAGGGGCTCAGCTTCAATCCATTTGGTGGAGTAATCCACGGCTACTATGAGGTATTTGATCTGGCCGGGGGCAGTTGGGAATGGCCCCAAGAGATCTATTCCCCACCAAGCGAATGGCCACGGCGAGCTTAAGCTGGTGAGCTCCGTAGGGGGTGCTATGTGGACCTTGGCGTGGATCTGACACTTATTGCACCTCTTTACATAATTTCTTGCATCGGTCTCCATGGTTGGCCAGAAATATCCCGCCCTTAATGCCTTTCGAGCCAGGGATCGACCTCCAAGGTGTTGCCCGCAGATTCCCTCGTGGATCTCGGCCAGGATGTAGTCCGCTTCTCCTCCTTCGATGCACTTCAACAGTGGTGCCGACAGGCTTCTTCTGTAGAGGCTTCCATCGATTATGGAAAAAGAGGAGGCCTTCCTCCGGAGGATCTTGGCTTTGCTCGGGTCCGGAGGCTCGTTCCCCGTTCTGATATAGTCTATTAATGGCGCGATCCAACCCTGGCTTTCTTCTACTACATTAATAGAAAGATTTGCTTCCGGGTTCAAGATTACGCTCGGCTTGCTCAGTGTTTCCTGGATTATTGACCGGTGATTCCCCGGAATTTTGGTGCTGGCAAGCTTGGAAAGGATGTCAGCCCTGATATTTTCCGATCTTGGAACGTGCTTCACTTCCGTGAATGTAAAAAGGGAGAGCAGCTCCTGCACTTGGGTTAGGTACCTTTGCAGGATCGGATCTTTAGCCTCGTACTGTTTCCCGATTTGAGACACCACCAATAATGAGTCGGTATTTAGGGAAAGCCGGGAGACCTTGAGGTCGATCGCAAGCCGGAGTCCAGCTATGCACGCCTCATATTCCGCCTGGTTGTTTGAGGTAGGGAAACCGAATGTGAGTGATACTTCGATTATGATGCCCGTCGGGCTTTCGAGCATTAACCCTGCACCACTTCCTTTTGGATTTGAGGATCCGTCTACGTGAAGTGTCCACACCCCGTCATCCGGATCGGCGGGTGCCATCTCTGTGATAAAGTCGGCAAGTACCTGGGCTTTCATGGCCGGTCTTGTTTCCTATTTGATTCCGAACTCGGAGAGTTCTACTGCCCATTTGATCATTCGTCCTGCTAAGTCGGGTCGGTGCAAGATCTGCCGAATTGGATAATTAGTCCGTACCACGATTTGGTGGGCGACGAAATAAGGTCGGAGGCGGCGTGCCGAGATGAGTAGAGCAAAGGCGATCTTCTCTATTTTCTGATATCTCACCTCCGGTCCATGCAAAGCTTTACTCACAAAGTATACCGGGCTTTGACCAGCTCCGGTCTCCCTGACAAGCACGGCTCCGATGGCCTCATCTGATATGGCTAAATACAAAAATAAATCTTCCCCTGGGCTCGGCCGACTTAGTATGGGAGGTTCGGACAGGACCTTTTTGAGCCGGGAGAGTGCCTCGTCCCGCTCTGGAGTCCATTCGAAAGTTGCTTCTTTCTTAAGCAGTTTGAACAATGGGAGTGATTTGAAGGCGGCGTTGGAAATGAAGCGAGATAGCGCAGCTATCATGCCGTTGAGTTTCTGGAGCTCTTTCTTAGTGGACGGGGTCTGCATTTCTGTTACCGCTCGGCATTTATCCGGATTGGCTTCAATGCCCCTTTCCGTGAGATAAAAACCCAAGAATTTTCCAGCCCGGACTCCGAAGGTGCATTTTTCCGGGTTTAGCCGCATATTATTTTTTCGAATTTCCGCAAAAATCTCTTCCAGATCGGATATATGGAGGTCTTCCCTTTCGCTTTTTGCAATCATGTCGTCGAGGTAGACTTCTACGTTACGACCGATCTGATCTCGGAATACCTTGTTCATCATCCTTTGATAAGTGGCCCCCGCATTTTTTAAACCGAATGGCATGACCCGGTAGCAGAAATTACCGCGGTCAGTCATAAAGGCCGTCTTCTCTTGGTCGGGGGGGAACATCGGAATTTGATTGTATCCGGAATAAGCATCCATGAACGACAGTAAGCGAAAACCTGAAGCATTATCGACGAGCCGATCAATGCTAGGAACAGGGAAGGCGTCCTTAGGACAGGCCTTATTAAGATCGGTATAGTCAACGCACATACGCCATTTTCCATTGCTTTTCTTAACAAGTACAGGGTTTGAGAGCCAAGTTGTATACTTGACCTCTTTTACAAAATCAGCCTTAATTAAATCTTCAACGACCTTAGCCGTAGCAGCTGCCTTTTCCTGGCTTTGAGCTCTTTTGCGTTGGGCGACCCATTTTGCCCCGGGGTTCACCGCTAGTTGGTGACAGGCGACCTCGGGGGGAATCCCGGGCATGTCCTTTGCTGACCACGCGAAGAGATCGGCGTGGGATTTGAGGCAGAGGGTGAGCTTTGCCTTTACTTCGTCGGGAAGATCGGATCCGATCTGGACGGTTTGGGTCGGGTTCTCTCCCAGCTGGATTTGTATGAATTCCCCATCAGGTTGAGGTCGCCTAATTTTCTTCTTTAGCTCACGTGCTAACTCGTCGTCGCTTTCCTCCTCGGAGCTGTCCGGGTCATACCTCGCGTCGAGGTCCGTGACGTTGACCTCGACCGCTGGACCGGTTCTTTTCTTCTTTGGGCTCCTCTGAGTCCTTGCCTCTATGGGGGGAACCCCCTCTTCTGAGGCCAGCCTGTCCGCCTTGACATGAAGATAGAAGCATCTTTGGGCGGACTCTAAGTCGGCGTCAAGGGTGATAACTTCGTCACTCAAAGAGTAGAACTTCATCTTGAGGTGAACCGTTGAAGTTACGGCTCCGAGTCTTCCAAGGGTGGGCCTCCCAATGATACAATTGTAGACCGAGGGGCATGGCAACACCAGGAACTTGGTCTTGACCGTCCTTTCTAGTGGCTCCTCTCCATAGGTGACCATCATTTCCAAGTAGCCAAGAGGTTTGGTTCGAGACCCGTTGAAGCCCGAAAGATCCGACCCCCGGTAAGGGGTGAAGTCCTCCTCTGAGATCTGCAGTTTTCTCACCAGGTCGATGAAGATGATATCAGCAGAGCTCCCCTGGTCGACCAGAATCCTTCTTATTTCATGGTTTGCCATGACCGCCCTGATTATGAGGGGTATGTGTTTATTTGGCTTGCCATCCAATAAGTCTCGGTCGCTGAAGGCCAAGGGTGGGCGCTCCGGGCCTAAGGTGATTGCCGAGGTGGAAGCGGCACACATGACTTCCTTCCATTTTCTTTTCATAGTTTTGCCCGATGCCTCGTCGGGATACCCCCCGGATATCATCAACATTACAGGTCGGCCTTTTGATTTTCGATAGTCGCGCTCGTCCTCTGAGCTCTCTTCTCGTTTTTGCGGGGCTTTACCCTTTCGTTTCGGATCGGCTTCTTCCTCCTTAACCTCGCCCTCGTGTCTGGGTGCTTTAGCCACGTACTGGCCTAACTTCCCTTTCTTAATCAGGTCCTCGATGTCATCCTTCAAAGCATTGCACCGATTTGTATCGTGCCCTTTGCTCCGGTGATACCGGCAGTACTTGTTGGATCTTTGTCCCGGCCTGTGTGGGAGCGGATCAGGGAACTTGACTTCTTTGAACTCAGCGTTCATACATTCCGCCAGAATCCTGGCCCTTGTTTCATTCAGATCGGAATATTGTTGGTGTCGGTTCCGAGGTCGGAGCCTATTGTCGTTCCGGGGTTCCCTTTCATAACGGGCCTCTGCTGCCTGACACACCGGAGCCTCCTTTTCATACCGAGGCTTGCTCGTTCCGGGGTCGGCATCTGTCTTTCTTGCAACAGCGCCTTCTTCATGGTCAATGTATTTTTGAGATCGCTGGAGGAACTCGGCAAGCGACTCAGTTTGGTTGATTCCGACGTCGATCTGAAACAGACTTCCTTCCCGTAGACCGGCTTCCATGAAGAATAGTCGAAATGAATCGTCTAAGTTCCGGACCTGAGCCGCCTCTTTGTTAAATCTTTCAATGTAGTCTCGGAGAGACTCGTTCTCTCCTTGCCGGATGGCTTGTAAGACTTTCCGAGATTTAGGTTTCATTTTGGAGTGGGCGAACTGGGCCGAGAATAGCTTTGCAAGTTGGTCCCAGGATGATATCGAGTTTGGCTTGAGGGCTCTGAACCAGTCCAAAGCCAATTTCTCCAGCGTAAGAGGGAATATCCGGCATTTGATCTCCTCTGGGACATTCCTGTATTGCATCATCGTGTCAAAGTAATCTAGGTGTCGATCAGGATCACCCGTCCTGTCATGCATCTTTAAGCCCTCCGGGGGTTTCTCTAAGTGCTTGGGTACCGGGAAATAGTCGATTTCCGCTGTAAAGGGTCCCTTCCTAGTCGCGGACCTCTCCCTCGGAGGAGGCCTCCTGGTTGGGCGTCGGACGGGGGATCTGGGAGACAGAGGGCGCCGACGTTCAGGCCTCGGGGGACTTCCCCGGCTTATAGAACGTCGCCTTGGGGACGACGATGCTAGTGATGAGCTTTGGTGAGTTGACTCCCCGGGGTAGTAGGTCTCGTCATAAGTCTCGGTTGGGGGAGTTCCAAATTCTTGTCTCCCTCTTTGGCGTGGTGGCGAGCGATGATGGTGCCTCCTCCAAGCAGGGGATCGGTGACGTCTTTTACTGAAGGTCCTCCTGCTAGGAGAGTAGGTTTGAGGGGAAGTACGATCCGGGATATCTCTAGCCCGGACTTCGGCCATCTCGGCCTCCAGCTGGGAGTAACGCTGACTCCTTTGATCAGCCTCGGCCTGCCTTGTCAGCAGTTGGATGAGCTGTTGGACAGCATCGATCGGTACCGGGACAGTCGGGGCTGGAGGTGGAAACTGGTTTCTAGCAGAGCTTATAGGGATCATCGCCCTGGATGAATTCCGGCCATGGGCCGAGCTGCGAGGGAGAGTGACCGCTACCCCCTCCGGGGTTTCCTGTTGCTGGTCGGGTCTGACCACGACGCTGGATACGTTTCTTCGTCGTAGTTCCGGAGCCATTGCTGATCAAGGAGGTTGGGGGAAAGACTAGAGTATAAGGCCCTCCCACTGTGGTCGCCAATGTTCGGTACCGTATCTCCTGCTACGTATCCGATCTGGGATAGGTAGACCGGTCCGAGATAGTTGGTACGTGTATCCTTGGTTGTCCGAGTTGGTGCTCCGGTCCGAGGTGGGGTGGTACCTGCAATGTCACTCCGACGCTCAAGTCAGTGAGTGAGTCAATTACAAGTGAGAGTAGGTGAGAGATGAATACTATTAATGTGAGCATTCAATGCTTATTTATAGGTATCTGGAGTGGAGGAGGGCTGTTGGATCTAGGTCTGCAATCTCCACCGTTGGATGAATTGGACCCTTTGGTGTTGGGCCTTTTTGGTGGATTGGCCATTGAGGCCCAATCCATAACATAGACAAATCTTTTTCAAGCCCCCCCTTCCTTCCCCTCGCAAAACCCCTCCCAAACATACCATAAGGGATTGCAATTATATGTCAGATGTGACGGCTGCATCAATTGAAGGAAGGATAAACAATTTCTTAACCCAATTGTAAATTCAAAACTCAATCCAATAATAATAGTAATATTGGGAGGAAACACGGTGGATGTGTGAAATATGCGGCAGATTCTCTCCATTTCAATCAAATAGTAAGAATGGTGGAAAAATTTACCACATATTTTACACATGTAAAGTGATGTAAAATTCGGTCAGATTTTTAATATTTTGGTATTCTAATATTTGATTGAAATTGAGAGAATCTATCGCATATTTCACACATGTAAAGTGATATGAACCGACGTTAATGAATATCAAATATCTAGAAAATGAAAAAAATGTTATTAAACTAAATGTAACGAAAGTGAATGCATGTAAAGTGATAATATCAAAACCCTTCCCCTAAACCTTACAATGTTAGATACCTTTACTGGTACCCACTATTGTGCGTGCCTCCCCATACGCATATTATAACATCTCCAATTTGACTAATTTTGGTAATTAAAATTAGCAGGATGTCATGTTTAATTATTTAGCTAAATTAAATAATTAGTCATGATTGATGATATTTCATAGTTAATTAATTGTCAAAGATATATATGTATGTGTGCCTTGGTGATAAATTGTTGATAGAAATGGATTAAAATGGGTTTAAGTGAGAAATTATAAGGCAATAGCAGTTTGGTCTTTTCCCTTTAAAAACACCTTCGGCTCACTTAAACACACCAGCTGACCATCACTCACTCCCATAACCAAAACACACAATCATATTTCAGAAACAGAAATAGAGAGAGCTGGGAGAGAGAGAGGGGAAAGGAGAGAAGGGCTTTTCTTCCATTCTCCATGCATGTTGCTCTTCTTTACACCATTCAACTCAGCTCATCACCTTCTTTCCACTGATACCATTTTCATCCCCAACATCTTCCTCCTTCTCAAAAACACCATTTTCGTTTAATAAGCTCAAGTGGGAAGGAAATGAGGTTTTGGGTAGTCTTGACTCTTGCATGTTGCTGATTGAAGCTTGGGGTAAGTGGCTAGAACGTTTTCAGAGCCAACATTGTGATTCTCAAGCACTAGGAGCCTTATTTTGGGTGTTGTGATTCGATTTTGAGGAGTGTTGAGGTGCTAGGAACTTGTTTCGTGAAATTACAGTTTTCGGTCTGAGAAGCTTTGTTGTTGTTGTTGTGTGTGATTTTCATCGCCAAATGTGAGTTCTATACTCGCTTAGGGTTTTGATTTTCAAAAATATGTTTGCTTGTTTCATAAATCGAGTTGTCATGTTTCTGTCTCATCAAATTGCATAAAAACCGTATTTCGGAATTGTAAAATTTGGTGTTTCCGAATGAATGATTGGATGAGTGATTGATATGAATTGTTTGATGATGTGTTGTTGGACTGGAAATGTTTGTTGTTTGATACTGAAACAATGCAGGTTTAAGTTGGGTATCGATCGGAATAAGTTTCGGAATCGATCGGAATGGGAAGTTCACACGAAAACAGGATTTTTAGTAATGCTGATAAGTCGGCACGACCCGTGCTCTCGCGTATACTAATTATGACTCAAGACAATTTAATATCATCTCAATCGTAATAAAAATCATGGCATACATGTCTTAAATTCATTGGGTAAGATTGGGGAAAGGATTAGAATGAAATTGGAATCAAAAGAAATAGTTTTAGACGTGTTTTAAAAACGGTAACAAAATTCGGGGATTGATTCACAATACTGGGAATTGATTCACAACTCCTGGGAATTGATTCACAAATCCTCGGAATTGATTCACAATACTGGGAATTGATTCAAAAATCCTGGGAATTGATTCCCAACTCTTGATGACTCTTGGGAACTGATTCCCAACTCTTCATGTACTCCTAAGACTTCAAGCTCCTCACAAAACCCCAAAATTCCAACTTGACTTCTAATAATCACTATTCATCATCTTCAAGCTCCAATTGCTCTTCAACCATAAAACCCCAAATTTTGATTTCTCAAACCCTAACCGTTGAAACTCTAATTTTTTCACTCCAAGCTAGCACTCAACTCCTATTTGAATTCTTATAACTTCAAAGCTCATAAATGGAAGGATAAAATTTCAAACCTCCACTTTTGAGCTTCAAATTCGAAAATGGTGGTTTAGGAGAGAGTGAATAATGGTTAGTGATGATTTTGGTATGAAATGAAAGAGGATGAAATGGTGATCATTTTTTGTGCAAGAAGGATGGAGTTTTCATGAACCTATTTTTCCCCTTCTCCCCTTTTTCCATTCGACCCTCTTCTCCCTCTCTTCTCCATTCTTTCTTTTGTTTCTTCTTTCTTCTCATCTCTCACATTTCCTTTATCTTTTCTTTTTATATTATTAGCTAAACTAATAAAAAGATCCTATATGGAAAAAGACTCATACGCCCTCACTTACTCTAACCTCCCATAAATACCCCTCTCTATCTACTATTCATTTAAAAACCTTACACTCATTAATAATTAAGCTAACACTCAATTAATAAAATTATTAATTAAGCACTAAATTAAATTAATTGGGTTGAACGTCAAAATAATTTAATTAATTATTTCGAGATGTTACATGTTGGACACTTCGAAGATAGTCAACAATGGTCCAAACCAAAAAGATGTTAAATATAAAATGAACGCTTTGAAATTCATATTAGGTATGACTTGGTTATTTATTTTATTACTTTTATTACAATTTTAATGTATAGATTAATTAAAATTAGGCTTAAAATTCACTTTTGATTCCTCTATTAATTTTTGCTTGATTAATTCCCTCCATTTTTTAATTCCAAAACTATTGTCTCCGAATTTTGGATATTTCAAAAATTTTCTCCACCAACTTATCTTGAGCTTATTTTTTCTGTTCCCCCTATTTTAAAATCCAAAAATATTATACTCAGTTTTAAAATTTTCAGAAATTTTCCCTGCCAATAAATTTAATGCTTTTTTTTGGACAACTGTAACGGTTTTGCATATATTACTTGGGCTAAGACCAAACCAGAAATAGATACAACCATATCAATGATGGAGGGTTACAATGACACGGCCCAACCATCACACACACAAAATATCGATGCTCATACTTTCTACAACCCCCCAATTACTCACCGGACACTCCCAAATCTTGTGAAAAGACCAAAATACCATTAATGAAACGCACGTGTTGCATTTTTTTTCTGGGAATTATGTAGGTTCGGAACTTTGGATCAGTACCTGTCTGGAACCAAAGTACCGGATCTTATATCTCAGCAAACACCCCCGGATCTTATACCTGTTTTCACGCAACACTTCAAAAGTCGATTTATTCAAACCATCACAACTTTATGACAACCAGCTTTATGTACATTTTTATCTACAGCATCCACTTTTGAAGGAAAATAGTTTTTCTGTAATATATTATAACCCTTAATAATTGGCTAGCTAGCTACAATTAATATTAGATGGAGAGCATGGGAGATTCAAATTCAAAGAGCTACTACAAGGTTTGGAGTTAGCAAAGCAGCTCCAAATCTATTTCCACGTGCCTTCTTGAGAAGAAACCCGTGAGCTGTTAATCCAGATGTTCATATCCACATTAGCTTTATGTACAACATCCACTTTTGAAGGAAAATACTGTTGCACCCCAAAAAATCCGGTTCGGACTTCTCATTGTACAACGTGGAAAAGGTATGGAGCCGCCACCAATATTTTAATTTTAAGACCAAAACATTGAAAAAAAGGTCTTTTAGACAAGGCGGATGGTCTTTCGAAAACTAGAGATATGGGTTCGGGGGTCGGTTAGGCATGGGGAAGGTATTAGCACCCCGTACCTCCTTTCTACCGAAAGGGAACCTTTAATTAAATGTGTGGTTTGAAGTGTTGATTTGAAAATGCTTTTATTTTGCCTCTTTATTGAAAAGGGAGTGAGAAGACTTAATGAAAATTTTTATTTTTGGCGCTTGACGAGAGTTGGCCTCTCGCTCCTACGTATCTCCTGGTGCGATGGAGAATTCAAAGCTACGTAGTTCTTAGTTGTCCTAAAAAGGTTTTTGTTTTTTAGTCTGTTTAGATGAGTTTTCGCAGTAGGAGTGAGGATTCGCGATGACCAAACAACAACGGTTTAGAGTGGCCGCGCTACTAACTCTTTTGAAAATGAAATTATCATTAACAACCAAACGGCAACGGCGCGAGTGATCATTAACGATAATCGGTTTTGCTTTTGATTCGAGTGTTCGCGATGACCAAACAACAACGGTTTAGAGTGGCCGCGCTACTAACTCTTTTGAAAATGAAATTATCATTAACAACCAAACGGCAACGGCGCGAGTGATCATTAACGATAATCGGTTTTTATTTTAGATGATCAAAAAGGGCTTTCGCAATCGAATTAATTTTGGTTTGTTGTGCTTGACGAGGACGTGGCTCGCTCCTACGTATCCCAAATGGGAATCAAAGCGACGTAGTTCTAACGCCTTGAAAATGAAAGTCTTTTTGTTTTGATTTTGAAAAGTGAAGGGGGGTCATAATGATCAAACTAACAAAGGTTATGGGTGATCATTACTAAAACCCCTTTAAGTGCATGTAAAAATCTCTTTTGAAAAATGAAAGCCTTCATGATGACCAAACTAATAAAGGTTATGGGTGGTCATCATTAACACTTGCTATGACTTTTGATGCTTAAGAAAATATTTTTGGAAATTGAAAGCATTCATGATAATCAAACTAACAAAGGTTATGGGTGATTATCACTAGTAGCTCATGCATATGAAAACATCTTTTTTGAAACTTAGGCTCTTAGGACAATCAAACTAACAAAGGTTATGGGTGATTGTCACTAGTCACCATTTTCATGCTAGGCCCTTTAGAAAAGAAAGTAATGAATGCAAATCGAATCCTTAGGCAAACAACAATCTCGTTTGAATTCTTGAGCAAATATTAGCCTAGACTACACATATTAGACCACAACACATAAATAGGCAAAGAAGGAACTTGAATTGGGCATTGAGCAAAAATACAAGAATAGGCAAGATTGAACCTAAATGCATATCTAGTGGAAGATGCTAGGCGAGAACCATACGCAAATATTTCTACAAAACGCAAGGGAATCTAAATGCGCATCTAGTGGAAGATGCAATGTATGGAGTTGACCTATCTAAGTGTTGATGATATTTTTATATGAGAGTGGACAATGAAATTGTTAGCTTAAGGAAAAGAGTCGCCTCCATCATGATCATAGGCAAGCATAAGCAAGAAAATTATTTAGCAACCAAAGTATCAAAGAATGTTGAATCACTTTGGTCAATCCTCACACTTAAGATTAAGTGCACAAGTGCACAAGTGTGAATCACCTTGCCAATCATCAACAAAAACAAGTTTATTAAAGCAAACCCAAACCCTAATTTTTTATGTTAAAACCTAGGAGCATACATACCCTAAATCAACTATTATTCATCCCCAAATCATGAAATAAACAAAAGCATTCAAGAATCCTAAACCTAGGCCCATGGCCGAATGTTATCATGTTTGAGATGGGTTTCTTATTTTTTTGAAAATTATGCAAACATGAGTGAATATGCAAAGAAATGTGAGAAAACACAACAACAACTAGCAAATCACATTTTTATGAGAGTATGCGAAATACAACATGCCATAAAACCATATTTTATTTCATGAAAGGCAAGGATTAAGATCAACATAAATCAACATTTATTAAAGGGTGAGAAGCACCATAAGCACCCAAGCCTCCCTAAGTGCTTGTCAAAGTGCTTATGACACCTCTCACCAACAACAATCAACAATATGAGAATGTGAAGATGATAGGGTGAATGCTTTTTATATTTTTGAGGAAATATTCAAAGATGATGCAAGGTTTTAAGGATTACCTTAGCTTTGAGCTAGAAAGTGAGATGAGAAGATGGAGCTAGACACAAATCAACACAACTCCAATATTCTTCAAAGAAGTACCTACTTGATGATGATGCTTGAACTTTGAATGAGAAATGGAGGGAGTATGTGAAAGAGGGATGCAAATGAGGTGAGTTGTTTGTTAGGGTTTTTGGTGTAGGAGAGAATGGGAAGGTTTCTTTGAGATGAAAGAAAAACAAGAGGAAGTGAGAGGGTGGAGAGGGGCTACGAATTTCTTGGGTCTTTTTGGGGAGGAGAGGAGTGAGTTGTCCTTATTCAAATCCTTGGGAGGCCAAAGATCTAATGGTTTTAAGGTTGTGAGAGGGAAATAAAGAAATTAGTGTGTATTTAGTGGTGTAGAGAGAAAGAAGGTAAAAATATGTTGTGTATTGAATGTTATTGGATTCAAAGGTGTGCTTGTCATGATGAAAGGCTTTTTTGTGATGTGCACTTGATGGGGGCTGAAGTGAAGGTGGAGTGAGGGAGATGGTTTGCTTGTGAATTTGGTATTTACTTTGGCCAAAAATGGATAAAAGCAAAAAGCACCTAAAAGGAATTAGCCCTAATTCTAAAAATACAATAAACATCCAATATTATTTTATTATTCATTTTTCATTTTTAATTTCAGATTTCATATTTTAAATTATACATATTTTTTGAGCCTTTTTGAAAAAAAACCGTTACAATTGACCAAAATACCCTTTTTGACGCTAAAACCCTAATTTGCCCGAAAAATGCGTTTCCACTTCAAAAATGAATCTATAACCCTAGAAAAGACCTCTAGAATCTTAGAATGCATGCTCAATGACTTTCATGAGGAATTATCATTTTTATTGTGAAATGACCAAAATACCCTTTTGGACTCAAAAAAACCTGATTTACCCAAAAAGTGCATTTCAACTCTAAAAATGATTTTAGAAACTTTGGAATGACTTTTAGGACTCAAAATGCAATGCATGATGCTTCTCACTCCTCAACTTATTTATTTTTGTGGAAAATTAGGGTTTTGATCTAAGCTGGACAAAATTGGGGTATGACAAATACAAAGCAGTTGAAGTTCGGTATTTTTGTTCCGAACCAGTTCGATATTAAAGTACTGTACCAAGCCAAAATGCAATGTGGCCAGGGAGGGTTTGGGAGCTCGTTTCACGTAAGGGTATTTTGAGATTTGAGGGTTGGGGGTGTCCAGAGTGAGTAAAAGGGGGTTGTAGGAAGTATAAGTCAATATCGAAATAACAACTAGTACTCACTAGTACATCTTTCACGAAATAGGAAAGGGAGAAGACAGTGAACCCCGAGCAACACAACCAACAACTCCAATTCAGTAAATTTGATCCACCCACCCCAACCACCAAAATGAAGCTCAATTAATTTATATCTTAAACTGAGGTTTCCCTGTTGGAAGCTATGCAACATCTTCATCTTCATCGTCCTCCTCATCATCATCTTCATCACCATCCTCATCATCTCTCATCCCCTTGTGATGTGAAGAGGCAAAAGGCAACATCTGAACATCATCCTCGTCATCATCATCAACTTCTTCCTCCTCTTCATTATCATCATCATTTTCCTCACTATCCATGTCAGCACCCCCAGCATCAATAGCCTCCGACTGTCCAAACTCGCCTTCATCTCTACCCCCATCTCATCTTCGTCGATCTCCCCATTTTCATCTTCATCTCCATCTTCCTCCCTCTCTGGTCATGACCATCAATCTCGCCTTCCGTAATTATATATTAAATATTTTAGTTAAGTCTTATAGAATGATGAATAGTTTTTTTATAGACTGAGGAACTAAAAAAAGAAACTAAGGAACCAAACGAGGGGTTCAGATCATCTCCAATATTGGAGAGTTCCAACGAGAGAGAGAGACCGAGACATTAAACAAAAATCCCTCTACAATCATTGGACAATAAATGTTGTAAAGAAGAAGGCGAAGTATTGAGTAACTCATAGAAACCAAACTCACATAATGACCAAAATAAGGAAAACTATCAGCACACTACTTGTCTTTCGATTCCACCTCACAATTCCAACTTACATAATCCAACAAAGACAAAACTTCAAGAAGGATAGGCTTAAGATAGAGATTATGACACTTAAGTTATGAGAGATCACCATTTTAACAACGAAGATAGAATTAATCCTTCTTCACAAATAAAGACATAATGTTCAAATTTCTAGTAATTCTCAATCCATGCACAAGACCTCAATGTTTAACCATAACCGACCTAGATCACCCCAAATTACAAGTGAAACCCCAAACTCAAATCTCTAATAAGACCCCACAAGCTGAACTACGTACCAATATTTCTAAAGTGGGACCCTTGTTCGAAAGGGGAAAGAGGAGGCAACCACTTCACAATAATTTCATGACATAATAAGTTGTTTCTACAACTTCTCGATAAACTAAAAATTTTGGCCGATGTACGTCCGTTGTCAAGTCCAATGATTGGTACACTCCCAGAGTTGCAGAGCTTGATGGATCGGTTCAGGATGCTTCAAGTGGTGTCCGGAATAGAAGAGGCTATGTTTGGGGCAGATAGTGATGAAGATAAATCCCAAGAATTTCTAGAACCCAATTCATCGGCTGACAAGGTTAATGACCAGTTGGCCGAGCCTCCCTATGTGATACCAATACAGAGAGAGACCCCTACCTTTGAGGCCCAAGATCCCTTAGTGGAGTTCAACTTGGGAACCATACAAAAACCTTGGATGACTTTTGCGACCGAAAAATCTGGAGGATTCCTCGTGTTCAGTGAAGTCGCCACAAATATTTAATTATTAAGGAAAACATTGGAAAATCTCTTAAAAATGAAAATGGTCTTGAAAACCAGATTTTGGGTTCGGGAGTCGATTATGTGGGGAAGATATTAGCACCCCACGACATCATTTCAAAAAAGATTATCTTTAATTAATTGAACAAAATTATATTAACCTCAAAAATATTTATTTCCCTTTTATTATGAAAAGAATTTAAAAAAACTAAAATAAAACTTATTTATTTTTGCACTTGACGGGAGTGTGCCCCCGCTCTTAAGTATATGTGCGATGGAGAAATCAAAGCAACGTAGTTCTTGTTAGAAAATGTTCGTTTGTTTATATTTTTTAATTAGTGTTTTATAAATTGTTATATCTTCATAAGTTGTTTTTCCTTAAACTCTCTTGACAAGTTTATAAATAATACATAAAAGTTTGTTTATTTGCGTAAATTATTTTTCATAAGCTCTAACCAAACAGGCCCTTAGGAAATGTACTTTTAGGTGAAGACACATGGAACAATGTGTATAATGACTGAGATGCCACAATACAGCAGATAAAAGTGTGTGGTATATTTACATTTTATATTTATTTTATTCTTTTGGTTTTTTTATTTTATATTAATTTATTAAATATTATGTAATATTAAATAACATACTTAATTTAACCAACACGTTTAGCCTACTGGTCGGGCTGTCCCTTAAATATTACAAATAAATGTTATTACAACTTATTGAGATAGCTTATAGATAAAGGCGAGTACCATTAGTAACTCCCTCTGATTATCATAATGTATCTATTCATGAACATGTAACACCCCGAAATTTTACCTAAAGCGGAATGTTAACACATATACCCTAATTCAGAGAATACACAATACTGTTATGGATTCGACAACAAGTTAACATAATATTGGAATAAATCCATTTAAACTTATAAAATGTCTCAGTCCTAAGACCATCAAATACTGGGATACAAGTTAGTATTAATACAAACTCGGGATAAAACTCAACATAAATCCATAACAATTATCTAAATTCCAACTCTAGCTTTTCCTCAAGCGGAAATTCTACTTGAGTAATTTCTTCACTTATGCTTGGTATCTGAAAATCACAACATATAAACAGTGAAATTACAAATCTCAATTAGCGCCTCCGAGACCCCTTACGGTTCCTCTCATTCGTTCTTTTTAATTTTCTGATCTTATGCCTTATTTGATCGTAGCCCGATTCTTGATAGCTACGTACAAACTTTTCCTGACATAGCACAAGACCGGTAACCATTTACTCGATTCCCGGTGAACCCAATCCGCTAACCTTGCGCTAGCGGGCAAACATGAACGGGGACCTAGGGTTCAGGCTCATGACTTCCCTACCCTAGTATGCTAATTTTCTTGGATCGTCACCCTATTCTTGCCTTGGGTAATAACCCTATCTTTAATGAACACCACGTCCATTCCATCATCATGCTATTATTATCATTACATAAGCATTATCTTTAACTTGAATGAACTCATAGTCCATTTTGAAATACTTTAAAGGGGTTCTCTCTTGTTACTCGACAAGTCGAACAATCGACAATTCAATCATCATATGGTCACCAATCATGCATTCATATCATTACTAATCATATCATTCACATGGAGATACTATAACCAAGACATAATCCTTCAAGCATTACAATAGGTAATCTAGTAGCAGTAATTTTTCAGCAGTGGTACATAAACTTTGACAATTTATTAAACATATCAAACAATATCGAAATTAAGCAAACAAATATTC
Source organism: Astragalus membranaceus (assembly GCA_039519185.1). Classification (NCBI taxonomy): domain Eukaryota; kingdom Viridiplantae; phylum Streptophyta; class Magnoliopsida; order Fabales; family Fabaceae; genus Astragalus; species Astragalus membranaceus. Next base: position 10,351,647 of record CM076852.1, read on the forward strand.
ATTGGAAACCTTAGAGTGTCTAGTTTCTAGATATAATTTTTATTTATTTGTTTATGTATCCAAAAAGTACAGTTTTTCAAAATAAAACATAGGGTTCCAGAAACAGGGCAGCAACTATTTCCCAACTTGTAACTCAGTGTTCTTATGGAATTCTCAACCAAATGAAGCAAACTAGGTGTCCAAATTGAAGAAAAACGAGTCTAGTTTCCAATGAAACAGAAATCATTTAAAACAGAGCCCTACCTAAGCCGCTACAAGCAAAACACCGAATCTATACACAAAACAGTCCCAGATTTTTGACTCGACTTGCAACCAGAATTGCCCCCATCATACCTAACCACATTGAGTCTAGTTTCCAGAAAAACAAATCTTAAAATTTTTGGACACACAAAAAGTTCAAAATCACAGAAACACTGAAGCTATATCCAAACAGTCCCAGACAGAGATTCAGCACAACATTAGGCACACTTAACACCACCAATCATCATAATTCAGCAACCAAATTCAATTCATACTATCAATTCAGAATACACACAACATTTAAAATACATGACGTGGTGAGGACACTCACCCGATTGACGAACTACTCAAGACTTTGACGAACCCAAACACGAAACTCACGAACCGAACTCCTATGCTCTTGAATAACTCTAATTCGAACCTCAACTCTTCCAGAACTGAACTACCACGTTTGATAGGCCCCAACCTCAAAGTGAGTGAAATGGCAAAAATGGAAGTTGGAGCTCCGCTCTTTCTCCTCAAACCCGATTTCAATGGGGAAGAAGGAATGGTTGTTTGAGCTTGGTGCAGCTTGTGTTTTTGGTATCAATGGAAAGAGCATGAAGAATAGAGAAGAATGGTGGTGAAAGGAGAAACATGCATCAAGAATTGTGGGAGAACCCTCTTCTTCTTCTTCTTCCTCTCCCTTTCGCAACTCTTCTATCTTCTCACCTCTCTATTTTTCTGTTTTGCTCTTTCTTGTGTTTGGCAATAATTAAATGTGTCTTTGGTTATATTTTGGGTTCAGGTGGGGGTGGGGTGAGAGTAAGTGAGTGTTTGGTAGGTGGAAAACCCTTAAATACCCTTATTCTACCCTTAATTCTCTAATACATCCAATTCTAGTGTTTAATCTAAAATTTTCCCAACACACAATTCACACAAATTCTACATTTACCATCAAACTTAAACCCAATAACAAGTCAACAAGCAATCATAAATTATCAATTAAGCACCAATCATGTGATTCAATTAGAAACAAAACTACGGTTATATTCAAAGTAATATGTTACATTTCACCCCAACTTGAAAATTTTTGTCCTCAAAAAATTGTTTAAGTCTTACTATGTCTCTATCGAGACTTTACACCCTCAAAAAGATCTTTATATTGATGATGACCTAAGCACCATTCAAGAATTCTCACCGACTATAATTGGGCTAGCTAGAATTGAAAGAGTAGTAAACAACAACCCAAACAAGCATTTTATTGTGTCATTTAGCATATCAAATTTTCAGCTCCTTCGAGTGATTGCTTAACGCAGCAACTCACTAAAAATCTAAGCACGTGATTGGTTTCAAGATAGACATTAAAATTTGATTTCAAAACTTCGTAACAATTTCATCCATCTGTTCTATAATTCCATTCACAAGAGCAAAAGCAACCCAGAATCTATTTAAGCTTTTCCAATAATCAAGAAACATATAATAATTAACTTTTATTCCTAACTAAATGAGACTTATCAAAACTTCATTTCCCGCAACAAACATGTGGTTCATTCAACTGTTTCCTTTACCAAATTCTCCCTTACTAACTAAGTGATTAAAGAAAACATGGGGAATAAAATATTGGACCGATATGCATGCAAGTTTATTAAAATTTTCACATGTAACTATTAATGTGATCAAAATCATATCTAAAGAACCAACGAACAAATTCAAAGTCACATTCATCTCCTCACATCTTTCATCGTGTGTCACCCCAAACTTAAGCTCAATCATATGTAATATTAAACGTTCCACACAATATGAAAACAATGAAAGAATTCAAGGAGTAAGATTCCAACCAAGCTACCCCTAGTTAGTAGTAGGTATATGCAAAGTGTCATTTCTATTGAAAACCGTGATGCACTATATCTATTTATCAATGATTTAGCGGCACATAACCAATAATATAACAGTTATTCATATGCACCGGAAGAATGGAATTAGAAATAATCTTTCAAAGAGCAAGAATCATAAAACATTATTATCTCACATTTACAGCATCAAACAGAGATGGCTAAGTGCAAGGTGTGTGCTTTTTCATGGCATTTATTCATAACAAGAAAATCCATATTTGAATCAAGGATTGAATCAATAGCATACACCGATTTCACATTTACAGCATATCTCAATGATCATTCAACCGACCACAAACAAAGACTGTTTCACTTCGAGTCATCCAACGTAAGGAACCTTCATTAGCATCATGTCACATAATGAATAGTTAGGCCTCAATATAACTTTGTAAAGAAACATGATTGTGACAATTCATCTTGACAAATACATGGTAATTGATCTGTACCTTGGTCGCCCAATCATTATCAATCATGCTCAAACATCACCATTCACCTTCATTCATCATCAATCAAACATAATTCCTACAACTAAGGTTTTCTAACTTAATTACCTAGGGTTCTATAAACTTTTCTACATAGAGCCCTTCATACACCCAATTATAGAGATAGAACCCCACCCTTACCTGGGTTTTGAAAATTTCGCAGTCACCTCCCTCCTTTGATGAAGAATGCGCAGCCCCCTCTCTATTTCTCACCAAGAATGCGCAGCCTTCTTCCTCCTTGCTTCTAGGTTTTCTCTAATCCTTATTTTTCTTTCAGCTTATGACAACTTAACCTAATTCTAATTCTTTTATACTTCTCTTCTAATTAGCCTTATGGGCCACTCTTCACACCCCCTTATATTACTATTTCTACATAAAAATAGGCCCATACAATAATAAGTAATATTATTACTCTAATATTATTTTCTAGGCTTAATCAACCAATTAATTAGATACAAATCAACGTAGCAACTATACTAATAATTCCCAACTTCAACAATTCTCACACTTAATTACTGAATAAATTAATTAAATATTTGGGCGTTACATTGGGCCACTCTCGTGGGTTGGACCCTCGGCCCGGAACAGTTGCCCCCCAAGCCGAAGTCGTCCGGAGGCCGGGTTCAGGCTTGATGCCCCCAGTTCCAGCTCGCCAGGGTAGATCGGTGTACTGCCTTATTCGAGGGTCGTTCTTGGTTCCTTGATGGCGTGGCTTCTACGCCACTCGAACGCTGCCACGTGCTTATCTTGGGGACTGTGTGATGATTGATGGAAGTGATGTTTGCATTGCTCGAGAGTGGCGGGAAATGATGGCGCGCAGTCAATATGGCTATTCTGATGTCAGATTGCACTGTTCGAGGTGAAGGGACGTGTTGCTTCGTTTCCGGCCCACGATCTACCTCGAGGCCCATTATATAAGGGCAGTGTGTCGTGTCAATTGTTTACCTTTGCGAGAATTTCGGAGCTCCGCAGGCGATCGCATTTTCCGACGAGAACGACTATCTTTCCGACGAGAGCGACTATCTTTCCGGCGAGAGCCACTATCTTCCTGTCAACTGGCGAGGTGTTTCCCCTTCCGAACCTATCCAAGTCGTTTTTCTCCAGGTATACTTTCGGCATACTATATTCACTTAATCTTGTTTGAACTTGGCCGCTGGGCGGGGAGGGGGCGCCAGGACCGGGGTCGAGCTTGTCGCCCCCTTCTCACACTACAAGAAATTCTTGGATTACCGGCGGCCAAAATCCGCCGGAAATTGGCCATTACCGGCGGATTTTTTCCGCCGGAAATTCGTTCGCAGGTAACGGTTTCCGGCAGAAAAAATCCGCCGGTAATTTTCGGCGGATTTTTACCGCCGGAAATGTGCGTTTCCGGCGGATTTTTTAAAAAAAAATATTTTTTTTTTTAAAAAATCTGCCGGTAATTCAAAAAAATCCGCCGGAAATGTCGCCGGAAATTTACCGGCGGATTTTTAAAAAACAAATTAAATTTTTTTAATTTTTTTTACGAATTTTGTATTTTAATTAAATAAGAAGTAATAAAAAATAAATTAGAATATTAGAAAAAAATTATATAGAATAGAATGAAAAGTAATAGAGAAATTAGAATGAATAAGAATGAAAGAGAGTTGTGTCAAAAAAAAAAGAATATATGAAAGAGAGTATGGAAAAATAATATAGAAGAGTATAAGAATGAATAAATGATAAGAAATAAGAATAGATGAGAGTATGTGAATGAAGAAATAAGAAGAAGTGATAAGGAAGAAGAAATGGGAAATATAGAAAATAGATATGTAGAGAAATTTAATTAAGTTTGAAGAGTATATGAGAAAGAAGAAATAAGAATGAATAAGTGATGAATGAGAAGGAAGAAGAAAAGAAATGTAGAAGAGTGTAGGAGAAAGTGAGAAGGAAATAAAGAGTGAAATGAGAGAATGAGAAGAGTGTAGGAGAAAGTTTTATTTATAGGAATTTCAAAACGTTCTAGCGGATTTACCGGCGGATTTTTAACATTTCAGGCAGATTTTTTGAAATTTTTTATTATTATTTTTAAACAAAATCCGCCGGAAATGTTAAAAATCCGCCGGAAAATATATATATATATATATGTATATATGTAGCTTAACTTAGAGTCACAATCATAAAAACGTAGTCATAATACAAGTTTGGTTACTTCTTTCCAAGACTTCGAATGAAGACCTGTAACACCCCGAAATTTCTACATAGAGAAAATACCAAGATATACTTTCATAGCATACATCAGAGTGTTATTCCTGTTTCATGGACATTGAACAATACTAAAAACTTTGACTAAACATGTCAAAGTGCCATTCATAATTTAAAACTTCAAAACGAAGTACATAATTCACTTAAGTTTCATAATTAGACATCATCGCCTCATTCCTAAAGTTCAATATCCAAATACAGAAATAAAGCGGAAACGATATACAACTTTAAGTACAGATACAAGTCATATAATCGAAGTACTTAAAACAAGGAAACTACATTAGCAGATAACTAGTCTTCAACATCATCAAGCGGAACATCATTTAGCCATGTTTCACTGCTTTCGACCTTCCCTGTTTCTCTGAGAAACAATAACATTTAAAGGGGGCAGATAAACATTATCTCAGTGAGTCCTATCGAGACCCCTTACTAGATACTCGCGGTTCATTATGCATCATTTTAATCGTAGCCCATGACTACGTATAACATTTGATAACTCAGACCACCGATCCTTTCATCAATGGCCGAACATTTCATACTAACACAACACTGAAGACCTGCAGTTTCAGTCCCCCGATGAACTCAATCCACTAATCCTTTCATCAGTGGGCAAACATAGAAGGGGCCTAGGTTATGGGCTCATGACTTCCCTCGCCTAGTGTGCTATCATAGAGGGCGTCACCCCATTAATTTCATTTACATGAATTGTCATACCTTGATCCTTTCATCAAGTAGTTCGTGATATTATCATACCTTGATCCTTTCATCAAGTAGTTCGGGATATTAACATGAGTTTGTGTTCTCTCTCATAAACCCTATTCGATGATAACTCATTTTCATAACTTAGAGAATTCACAATGTACAATTCAAACATAAGTGTTTTACACGAATTTCGGTTATTACAAATAGTATCTAGGACTTATCAATAGACTAAGGATTATGATCAACTTGGATTGCACTAGTTTCATATGGGAAGAGATCATAAATTCAAGTCTGACCAGATGTAGACACATTCCATGTTTAAAGGCCATGGTTCATGCAGCTAAATTTTTAAGTAGCAAAACAGAACCAGCTGATGACATGGTCCATGCTCTTCAAGACACAATCCGTGTCGTTTTCCAGAAATTCTCATTTTACATTTTGAGTGAAATTACAGATTCTTATGCAATCCAACCTCTCACAATACTTAATACTATTGTGAATTGCTTATAAAACATACTAATTAACTCATATCAAGGTTCATTCACACAATTTACATGCATCACTTTAGTCCATAAATAGGATTCAACATGTCACTTTGCTCAAAGACAATTTCAAACATTCATACCAAAATACCATTTTTGCAAATACATTTTTTTTATGAAATTTAACGAAATGAGAAACCAAACCAAATTTTCAGTCACATGCAATGTTTGACACGAAAATTAAAACCCTGAGTGAGTATAGAACTCACCAATCGTGATGAATATCACGAACAATCGAGACTCCATGAAATGCAAGCGACATTGTAACCAATCGAACTATCCCCGAATGTCCACCTACTCTCCAACGAACACGAAATTTATCCCGAACGAACCCAAACCTGTTCAGCTACTGAAGCTTACCCAAATGCATCTCAATCAACAATGTAATCTCCGCTCTACTCCAATCTAACCCTGACTCCTAGAAACGCGACAACTAACTCCAAGATCGGTTTGGCAGCATCTGTAAGTTGTTTTGCAGCAGACATAACTAATTCAATTCTTAACCAAAACCATTCAAACCAGTGCCTAATATGTATATAATTTCGTCTATTTTCATATGGTTCAATTCCCAAACTGATATGACGAGTACTCATGGAGTTACGGCTAAAATACAGAGACTGGTCCGAAAACGTTACTGTAACAAAAGTGAAACTTGCACTTAAATTGTCTCCCTCAATACTCAATCAAATCAGGTGGTTCTTGTGCCTAGCCTGAAGGATTTTATGTCTAGTTTCTAAAGGATCGGAAATCAGCTTCAAATGATGTTTGTGGTGAGAGAAATATCAAAATTACCATAGACTACTCAGTCTGAGTTTGCTGCAGAATCTCCAGCAATCCTTGCTCTTCATCAAGACTTCATCTCCACGAATTTGACACCATTTCACTCACCAACAACTCCAGCTTCGAATCCAGCTTCTAAAACCACTCTTTGAGCACTCTTAGCCACAACGTAGCTTCCAATAAACCTATCTCACCTCCCAACACCAACATGCCTCCACTAGAACTTCAAAACAAGCTTCTAGGGCACCAACAATTCACCAATGCCTCCATTCACTTCCAAACCGAATTTAACCATGATAGGCCGCAAGTGCATGGTTCTATCGTGTAGTAAAAATATCGATCCCACAAAGACTTATGTGATTACCAATATTATTTTCGGTTGTGATTAGCTAAAAGGAATGATTGAAGTAGAAAGAGTTGATTTGATTAATTTAAAATTTAGAAATAAAAACAATCTCGGGTTATAGTTTCATCACAACAATGAGGAACCAAAATAATTCTTTATACCATTCACCAAATTATAAGAGTAATGTATTTCAAAGACAAGGCAGCGAATATAACTAATGTCTCATTTCAGAGTACAAGAGCGTGTTTTGAACCAACAATCAAGCCTATTCTCATGGTTGATTGTCACCAAAACCTATTAAGCATAGCACCTTTATAATGTCTCAAGAGTTTCAAAACTATTCTCATGTTTTGATTCCCTTGTCTAATTTCATAGTTCCAACATCAATACTTCACCTTTCGGTTCTTCGTTTGATGTTTAAAATAAGATTTGAAGGACAATAAAATTAGATTGAAATATAAAACAATTTGGAGTGGAGAATAGTCTTGAGAATTACTAGGGACCTATCATTGAATTACTCCCAATAACTCAAGACTTTGTATCTACTCACTCATATTCATAATATAAATTGCAATAAGATCAAATGACATGAAAATAAATTGCTGGAATGTAGATGACTGAAGAATAAAGGTGCGGAAAAATAAATGCAGAAATGTAGAAGTGCAAGAAAGTAAAGAGCAGAAAATAAAATGCAAGAACTTTAAGAAAATAAGAACTTTGATTCACTTTAAGAGCAATTTTGCAATGACAAAGGATGATCTTAGCAGTAAGAAATATGTGCTATTTATAAGCTAAGCTAGGGAACAAACAAGTTAAAGAACATTACAAGCAATGAAAGCCAATTACAATAAGAGTTAAAGCCAATTACAAGCCATAAAAGAGCAAAATGTAACTGTTTTGGCATCCAAAGCAAGCGCATGGGTCGTGCTATTTTGCGCACAGTTCGTGCTATTTTGTGCATGGGTCGTGCATGCTACTGTACTATAAAGATAGAATTTTTCATTAGCTTTCCAACGCATCAAAGAACACCTCAATCGGATTTCTGGATTGTGAGATATGACCAAAATGGGGCAAACGTGTATAAAACTGTTGAATCCGTGTTAGACGTATGAGTATGCTCTTGGGGCGCATCGACAAGGTCTGACTCTTGGCTTAATTGTTGACCTTCCTTGCTTCCCTTTGACCCTTATTGTTTCCTTTGGCCTTGGGACTTTGACATCTTGCTTTTGAAGCTCATATTTTTCTCTTTTCTCAATACTTAGCCTGAAATTAAAATAAAACGAAAATGTAGTAAAATAGCTCATAATAGAACTAAAATACTGAATAACTTAATAAAAATAAGTACTAAAAAGACACATAAAATGAACTTATCAAACCACTCCAATACCCTCTCCTACTGTCCCAAACCGAACCAAACAGTAAGGTGGGTTGTTTTTGTGCTTCTAAACTGAATGTGGTGCTTCAAGGACCAAATGCAAGCTTTGAGTGTTCTAAAACTCCATTGTCTTCTTCATTTGAGCTTGAAGATGCATCAATGGTGAATAGAATTAGAGATGAGTGTGGGTTATGAAACTAACATCATTGGATAGAGGAAGACAAATGGAAGGGAATGGTATAGAAATTTCTTACATGCATCAAAGTTTGATAAATTTGCTATTCTTCTCCTTCTCCTCTCCTACGCGTCTCACTCTAGCTCTCTAGTTTCTAAAATTTCTGAAAGTGAGGGTTATGGGTGTGAGTGTGTCTTGTTTAATGTTCTTTTCAACTGGAGATTTTTAGGAGATGGAAAAGACTAAGTTGCCCTTTTACTCTAATTCTCACTAAAACTCAATTTTAACCAATCAATCAAGCAACAATTCATACTATGAAATAAATAACGCATGTAAATCATCTATTTGAGCGATTAAACATTGCTTTCTCGACAATAATATATCCATGACTCGACTTATCATTTAATCGAATAATACTTTGCTAGTTAATTTCATAAATCGAAATTAACCTTACTAGGGATGTTACAATCACCCAAACTTGAAAGATTTTGTGCTCAAAATCGTTCAAATTTTATTCGCATAATTGACATGAAAATTCGTCGACTAATTGACTTTACATAACTTTCCTATTGTACACACAATTGGTTTGGAAACAATCTTACAACCTAGGGTCGATGCATGGTTTCACAATCAAACAAAGTGAAACTCAGGATGCGCATACTTAGGTGCGATACTAGGTTGGAAAAGTACTCCTTAGGAGGCTCATTCAAATCGGTAGAAAATCCTTTTTACTAGTTTCCAAAATAAGGACATTTTGGAAACATTTTTCCTCAAAACAATAACTCACCCCAACTTGAAATATCCTTACTCAAGGTACGACTTTTAATAAAACAGTACAATCACACTCAAGTAGTCTCACTAGGGTTAGAGTAACTTAGGTCAAGTTAGGCAAGGATTGGGAAAGAATTGACATCGTACGGAAAACGTGTCTTTTCAAAATTTGCCTAAAATTCTGTTTTGCGTGTCATTTCGCTATTCTGTTCACTCCGGACTCGTTCTCAATCAATCCTTAACATAATTTAAGTCAACAACGACACCTTTAAACGATAACCCGACATACCAATGGCAATCCAACACAGTATTTCAATCATTGATTCATGTTCAAATCAATATCTTATACACACAATGTACACGATGCATGTAAGCTAGCATCAAATATTACGACCATTTTTGGATTCATTCAATCAAGCTACAACATAACAATCAGCAGACATCTCTTCAAGTAACACAATCATCAATCAAGAACAATGCAAGTGAAAGCTCATTAATACATACTAGGATTGTTAAATCCTGGCTACATTGCAATCTCATACCTCATGTTGAATTTTGAACAATGTCAAATTCAACACATACTTATTCTATTGACATTCAACCAATAGAATCCTGAAAACAATTACCTCGCTTTCACTTGTCGAATCGATTGGAGCCAAACTGAATACTTCTAATCTTCCCATTGAGGGTTAACATCTATGGCTTAACCACCATAGTGGAGACTAGGTTATACGTCGCTTAATACTTCCACTGATGCATATAAGATGTATACGATCCACAATAAAATGCTATACTTCTATAATAATGCCTTGTAAGTTGTAAATCAAAATAAAGAAGTCCTTGATGCTGTTGATGCTCAACATCCTCAGGTGAGTATGGCAGAGATAGAGTGGTTGGATTTAATTCCCCCTCTAACAACAAATGAAGATTAAGCCAAATACTTTAAACAAACCACCAAATCAAGAAAACTATACTAATTAATATGTGACAAAACATGAGAGCAATGAACTGGTTAGAAAGCGAAAACAAATGAAGACCATATGAAACTCAATCCATTCAACCCGGCTAATGAGAAACTCTTTGTTTAGTTATGGAACCAATTGAAACTCAATGGGCCACACACTCACACAAATGAGTTTTTATAATCTCATTTTGGTATACGGCGTCTTGGGAACCTACTACCCATACGGCTTCTCAAAAACCGACTTTCCACTTGAGATCTCTAATACTTAGACATTTAAGGTATGAGGAGTTCTAGACAATAGGGATCTCCCTGACGAAACATAATTGTCTCCCTAGAAGAAAAGAGGCTTACTAGAGCTTATAGGCTTCATCTTACTCATAAGGAATTGTTGATTAATCTAGGTGTAAACGGCTACGTTTGGATTACGTACGAAATTTGAATAATTGTAGTAACAAAGAAATGAGAAAATAGAAGGATTCTTTTAAGGAATCAAACAGGCGCATGATGAGTGCATCTTGGGTTGATTCAGAAAACGAAGTCCAACCTTTTCGAACATTCCTTTGGTCCTCCGTCTTTCCGAATTCCATAAACAATACAAACAAAACTATTACAACTATCATAGTCAACCAATTCGGAATTCGTCCTACCTAGAGAACAAAACATTCATCACTTAGGTAAACTGGCTTTTCTCTTCTCAACATACAGCGGGGTACCTAATAGTCTAGGACCCTTGAAGACTCTAGTAATTGCTGGAAAGACTATTACTATGAATAACAATTTCTGAGGGATGGGCTTTTTCAGGACTCTAAAGGATATTATCTTAATTCGGCTTCTAATAACTTAGTCTTGGTGGTTGGGAATCCACTTTCCATATCCCATGCTGCTCGATGGTTTATTTTCTACGAACACTCTAGGGTTTAACAGCTTAAGGTCGGAAAAGAGTATTCTTCAGAATCAACATTAGAAACACTTTCCGAAACCTACTCAGACGTGTAGACATTTTCGTTAGCTTTCCAACGCATTTCGGAACGTAAAAAAATCGGAGTTCCGGATTAAAAGTTACAAATAAAACAAGCCAGAAGACTAGCGAAAATATTTCACTGACCAAATCTGGCATACTCCTAATCGGAGGATTGCAATAAGGTTACTTCTATCAACATCGCATACTAGCCCTTTCTTGGAAGGGAACCGATTCATAAATCTTGGTCAGGAACTAATCGGGTAATTCTTGGGTGGTTCTATTTGCCAATGCTTCTAATGCGATTATGGTTTACTAACCCGGCTTCATGACATTTCGAAAGGTTGCTCTGAGAAAAAGATACCTGACCTAGACTCGAGACTATCTGATAACTCTATTTTATATAGAGTTATTCATACAATTAAACTTGGATTATTGCTTATCTTCAAGAACATTAATATATAAATATAGCTTATTTATTAAGAAACAACATTTTAAAGATTCAAATGAATAAGGACAATGAATTAGGCAAAATGCATATATCTTGTTAGGTTTGATGTTTCTGTTCAGTGCAGCTACTTCAGGTGTGCCCACACTGCCTACACTAGGAGTGCCCACACTGCCTACACCTGCTAAACCAGCACTTTGGACCAAAACATCCAAGGACCATTCCAATGCTTCAACACTTGATATGTGACGTCATGCCTAGTCATATGGAGCAGATCCACTTGCAGAATTCGGCGCCTACTATCAAAAACTAGTTGAGAAGCTCACTCACTCAAGGCCATGTGGCACTCATTCATTGGACCACCCCATGTGAGTTTCATGCAAAGCGACCAATTTGAACAACTTGCTTGATGGGAGGTCTGCAACTAACCATGGTTAATTATCTCAGTTACAATTTCGCGCCAAAGGAAACCCTCCAAGGGAGGCAAGCTCTCATGCCTATAAATAGAAGCCATATCTTCACTTAGAAATCATCCTTCATCCATTTCTTAAAGGATCACTTAAGTTTAGTTTTATTTTCAGTTTAGTTTAGTTTTATTTACGTTTCTGAAGAGAAGGAAGGTAAAGAGGTGCTTGACAACCACTCCCTTCACTTCTACTTGGAGGAAACTTGTGTAAGGATATCATCTTGTACTTCAACTTGGAAATCTCATGCAAAAGTTCTTCTACTTGAGTAATCTCTATCTCTTTTAGTTCTTTTGCAATATTACTCATCTTGTTATGTTCCTTACTGATTCTTTCTATTTTATAATGAGTAATATGAGCTTTCCTTAAGTTGAGATGTTGTAAGCTTTGTAATAAACTTCTAAGTAAGTATATGTGGTTCAAGTAGTGTATGCATTTTAACTCTTGTGCAATACTTCTTTCAAAACTTATTCTGAATTTGATCACCTTAGAATAGGTAAACTTGTAACAGCAGACATGGGTTACATTTAAGACATCAAGAGTTGATAAGAATAAGTGTTTGTAACATCATCTTTGTTAAACTAGCTTTAATAAAGAAGTGCTTGTTAAAACCATGTTAAGTCCTAGACATAGGATAACATAGTTCTTAGGGTGATACAGTGGGCGCTTAAGAGACAAGAGTGAACCTATTTAGCATGCCTAGACATAGGAAGCTTGTAATGAAACTCTGAAGAAAATGACTGAAAATCACACACTCATGCAGCTGCACTCAGTGTACCTACACTTCCTACACCACTAAAACTCTTAGAAGTAAGTTACTTGGTGAAAACATCTCAACTACTTTATCTAACTGATTTCCTTCACATATTTACTGTTTATATTGTTTAAATACAATTCATAAACTCCAACCAATTGTGAATAGTGTAGACACACTAAGTATACACTCTAAGCAACATAGAGTTTTCATAATCCCTGTGGGTTCGACCTTTTCTTATCATTATATTACTTGTGTGACTATGTATACTTGCATACTATTTTCCACACCAAGTTTTTGGCGCCGTTGCCGGGGATTATTGTAAAATTTTAGTTGTTTAAAAGTGTTAATTTAGTGTTTTTATTTTTAGTACTGCTGGTATTTTGTTTTCTGTGCAGAGCATCTAGTGCAGGTACACTTAGTGCAGAAGCACTAGTTTATGCCCAGAGATAGACCACCAGAATTTGATTGTGATCCAGAAATTGAAAGAATATTTAGGAGATAGACCACCACAACAAAGACAAAGACAACAAGGCTGCAGAAGTATGTCTCACCACAGTGAAGATGCCTCAGTGAGAGGGGGACCAAATTCACAGAAACAACCTGAAGGTGAAGCAGATCACAGACAACAATTCATTCAAATGGGACCAATAGGTATGATTAATGATAGGGATAGACCTATGAGAGACTATGCTCAAATTAATCATCAACATATGCAAACTAGTATAGCTAGACCTCATATTGATGCTGTTCACTTTGAATTTAAACCCATGATGTTCCAAATGTTACAAACAATTGGTCAATTTGGTGGATCTCCTCATGAAGATCTCCATGAGCATTTAAAGCAATTCATAGAAGTTTGTAGTAACTTTATCATTCCTGGTATTAGTGAGGATGCATTTAGGCTTAAGTTATTTCCATACTCTCTGAAAGATAGGGCTAAATCATGGTTAAATTCTTTAGAGCCCAATTCTATTCATACATGGACTGAATTAGCTGAAAAATTCTTAAGCAAATATTTTCCTCCAATTAAAAATGCTAGGACGAGACATGATATTACATCTTTTAGGCAAAAAGAATTTGAATCATTGTTTGAAGCATGGGAAAGATGGAAAGAGCTGTTAAGAAAGTGTCCACATCATGGTTTACCTGTCATTATACAAATGGAAACATTTTACAATGGTCTAGAACCACAAACCAGAGTGATGCTTGATGCATCAGCTGGTGGTGTTCTCTTGAATATGTCTTATAATAAAGCATGTGATCTAATTGATAGGATAGCTACAAATAGTTCTAGTTGGCCCACTGAGAGGGCAAGTGCCCAAAAGAAAACTTCTGGGGTACATGAGATTAGTGACATATCAGCCCTATCTACTCAAGTAGCCTCTTAAACTAATATGATCAAACAGTTCACTAGTGCACCTACATCAAGTGTAGCCTCTCCTAAGGAAAACACTGCAGCAGCCATAGAACAAGCCCCTCCAGGAACTACAAGTTGTGTTTATTGTGGGGGAGGCCATGTGTATGAAGAGTGTCCCAGCAACCCAATCTCTGTCAATTATGTTGGTTACAATAGGAATAACAATCCTTACTCTAATACCTACAATCCAGGATGTAAAAACCACCCAAATTTTAGATGGAACAATGCCAGTGCTCCTGCACCAGCTACTCTTCCTGATTTTCAATCTCAGAATCAACAAAAACCAAATCCACCTGCCACTGATAATTCTCTAGAAGGTTTTCTTAAATCATTCATTAGTGAAACTAGAACTGCTAGGCAAGCCCAAGATGCATCAATTAAGAATCTAGAGAACCAAGTAGGACAATTAGCAACTGCATTGTATCAAAGACCTGCAGGTGCATTTCCCTCAAATACAGAAGCATCAACTTCACAAAGGCAAGGTAAGGAACAGGTAAAGGCCATTTCTTTAAGAAGTGGTAAAGATTTGAAAGGAACAGATGAGATTGAAGGTAAGATAAGGGAGAAAAAAATAAAAAAAATAAAAAAAATTCTCAAGATGCAGAAACACCTTATGCATCTGCATCTCAGACAACTCCAACTCCAAGGTTAGTTCCTGAATATCCTCCTCCCCCCCTTTCCTCAAAGATTGAAAAAAAATACATGAGGAGAAGCAGTTCAGTAAGTTCTTAGATGTTTTAAAACAATTGCATATCAATGTTCCTTTAATAGAAGCACTACAACAAATGCCTAATTATGCTAAATTTATGAAAGATGTGCTTTCTAAGAGAAGGAGATTAGGAGAATTTGAAACAGTTGTAATGTCAAAAGAATGCAGCTTAATCTTGCAAAACAAGATTCCAAGAAAAATAAAAGATCCAGGTAGCTTTACAATTCCTTTTTCTATAGGTAAGTTCTACACTGGTAGAGCATTGTGTGACTTAGGTGCAAGTATCAACTTGATGCCTAAGTCAATCTTTACCAAATTAGGAATTGGAAATGCTAAGCCTACTACCTTAACACTCTCTCTAGCTGATAGATCAATAGCATATCCAGAAGGAATCATTGAGGATATCTTGGTACAGGTTGACAAATTTGTGTTTCCTGCAGATTTTGTTATCCTTGATTTTATTGCAAAGAGGAGAATTGACCATGAGAGTAAATGATCAAGAGGTGAAATTTAATGTATTGAATGCTTTGAAGTATCCTACAAAGGAGAGTGAAGAGTGTTCAGCAATTTCTCTTGACCATTTGGTGGAGAAGCAATTCCACAAGCAATATGATCACCTTGCCAGAGTACTAGCACCAGATGCAGCTACACTGCCTGCAGGGGACATCATTGAGAATGGAATGCTAACAGAGAAAGAAACAACACCTAAGGTATGGGCTAGAACTTATGAATCTCTTAATCTAGAAGATCCCAATCTTAGAAAGAATTTACCTTCTATAGAGCAACCTCCTAAGCTTGAATTAAAAGAACTGCCTAAACACTTAAAGTATGCTTTCTTAGGTGAAGATAATACACTTCCTGTAATTATTGCATCTGAATTATCTATAGAACAGGAAATTGATCTTATTAACACCTTAAAAAAGCATAAGAAGGCCATAGGCTGGCAAATGGCTGATATTAAAGGGATTAGCCCCTCCATATGCATGCATAGGATAATTTTAGAAGAAAACTCTAAAAACAGCATAGAAGGGCAAAGAAGATTGAATCCCATAATGAAAGAGGTTGTTAAGAAAGAAATAATAAAATGGCTAGATGCTGGTATTATCTACCCTATTTCTGATAGTTCATGGGTTAGTCCTGTGCAATGTGTTCCAAAGAAGGGGTGTGTAACAGTTATAGACAATGAGAACAATGAATTAATCCCAACAAGAACTGTTACAAGATGGAGAATCTGTATGGATTACAGAAAACTCAATAAGGCCACAAAGAAAGACCATTTCCCTTTACCATTCATAGATCAAATGCTAGATAGGCTAGCAGGCAAGGAGTTCTATTGTTTTTTAGATGGTTATTCAGGATACAACCAAATAGCCATTGAACCAGAAGATCAACAAAAAACTACCTTCACTTGTCCTTATGGCACTTTTGCTTTTAGGAGAATGCCTTTTGGACTTTGTAATGCACCTGCCACCTTTCAGAGATGCATGATGTCCATTTTTTCTGACTTCATTGAGCAATCAATGGAAGTCTTCATGGATGACTTCTCAGTTTTTGGAGAAACCTTTTCATTGTGTCTATCCAACTTAGAGAAAATTCTCCAAATGTGTGAAGACACCAATTTAGTGCTCAACTGGGAGAAATGTTATTTCATGGTGAAGGAAGGCATTGTGCTTGGTCATAAAATATCTAAAAAAGGTTTAGAAGTGGATAGAGCCAAAATAGAGGTCATTGAGAAACTACCACCTCCATCAACAATCAAAGGGATTAGAAGTTTTTTAGGTCATGCAGGTTTTTATAGGAGATTCATCAAAGACTTTTCAAAAATTTCAAAACCATTGTGTATGCTTTTGCAACATGATGTGCCTTTTAATTTTGATGAAACTTGTATAGAAGCTTTTCAAAAACTGAAAAAAGCATTAGTAACAGCACCAGTTGTAGTCACTCCAGATTGGAGTAAGCCTTTTGAACTCATGTGTGATGCTAGTGACTTTGCAGTAGGAGCAGTCCTAGGGAAAAGATATAACAAAGTGTTTCATTCTATCTATTATGCTAGCAAAACACTAATTGAGGCTCAAATGAACTACACTGTAACAGATAAGGAACTATTAGCAGTGGTTTTATTTAGATCCTACTTGGTTGGCACCAAAGTAATTGTATACACTGACCATTCTGCCATCAAGTATCTAATTTCTAAAAAAGATGCAAAACCAAGGCTAATTAGATGGGTTCTCCCCCTTCAAGAATTTGATCTTGAAATTAGAGATAAGAAGGGGGTGGAGAACCAAGTGGCTGATCATCTCTCTAGACTAGAAAGTGATAATGCAGGTACAATTGAAGAAATCAAGGAAAGTTTCCCTGATGAGAAATTGTTAGCAATTACCATGAATGTAGCCAGTGTTTCTACACTCAGTGTGGCCACACCTCATACACCTACACCATGGTATGCAGACATAGTAAACTACCTTGTAAGCAAAATTGTACCAAGTGACATGAGCTATCAACAGAAAAGGAGATTCTTCCATATAGTAAAGCAATACTATTGGGATGATCCCTACCTTTATAAGATGTGTCCAGATCAAATCATGAGAAAATGCATCTCTGAAGAAGAACAGCAAGCAGTGCTCATGCATTGCCATGCTGCACCATATGGAGGTCACTTTGGAAGCCAAAGGACAGCAGCTAAGATACTCCAATCAGGTTATTTCTGGCCTACTCTATTTAAAGATGCTTATTATATGGTCAAAACCTGTGATAAATGTCAAAGAAGTGGTAACATATCTGATAAACATGAAATGCCTAGAACTAATATTCTAGAAATAGAATTATTTGATGTTTGGGGTATGGATTTCATGAGACCTTTTCCACCTTCTTTTGGCAATGAGTACATCTTAGTAGCAGTAGACTATGTGTCCAAATGGGTTGAGGCTGTAGCACTCCCAAATAATGATGCCAAATTTGTAAGCAAATTTTTACAAAGAAACATATTTTCAAGATTTGGCACCCCAAGAGCTATCATCAATGATGAAGGCTCTCATTTTTGCAATAAACTCATTGAAAATCTTCTTGCAAAATATGGGATAAAACACAAGATTGCTACTGCCTATCACCCACAAACAAGTGGACAAGCTGAACTTTCAAATAGGGAAATAAAAAGAATGCTTGAGAAAATGGTTGGACCAAATAGGAAAGATTGGTCACTACACTTAGATGAAGCATTATGGGCATACAGAACAGCATATAAAACTCCATTAGGTATGTCCCCCTATAAGTTAGTCTACGGAAAAGCATGTCATCTCCCTGTTGAACTTGAGAACAAGTCATATTGGGCTATCAAAAAGCTAAATTTTGATCTCAGAAAGGCAGGTGAGCAAAGGTTTTTAGAGCTTAATGAATTAGAAGAACTTAGGCAATTCTCTTATGAGAATGCAGAGATCTATAAAGCAAAAACCAAAGCATGACATGATAAGAAAATCCAAAGGATAGAACTTAGAGAAGGAGGAATGGTTCTGTTGTACAATTCTAGGTTGAAACTCTTCCCTGGAAAACTAAGATCAAGATGGTCAGGACCATTCAAACTAGTTAAAATCTACCCCCATGGTGCAGTTGATCTATATGATGCAACCACTGATACCACTTTCAAAGTCAATGGACAAAAAGTGAAAATGTACTATGGAGAACATGTGGTGAGAGATAAGGTCACCACTCATTTTGAAAAACCTTAATGCAAGGTACAGGTCAGGCTGTAAGACTCTTAAAACAAGCGCTTGAGGGAGGCAACCCATCACTATATATAGCTAATATTATTATTTTGTGCAATTTGATGTTTTGTGTATTTTGTAGAAAAACAGGACAACAGAGTAGCCAGTGTTGCTACACTTGGTGTTTCTACACCTGATGCAGCCACACTGCCTACACTAAAGTTAGTATTGTGACTGAAAGACTTGGATGAAAAATGTTCACTTGCCAACTCATCGAATTAGTGGAAACTCTGATTAAGGGCTAGGGTGCAGTGTGTTAAGCCTAAACACTACATGTGTCGCCTTGCATGTCACTCTTCCCCACCTAAACCAGAAAAACAACCCACCCCTCCACCAGAAATAACCCCAACAACAGAAAAAGAAACCCAAGTCACTAGAGAAGCTACACCATTCCCATCCCAAACTCCAAAAGAAACATCTCCCACCCCTATCACAGAACAAGCTACTGAGCCTACTAACCTTGTTGTTGAGAAAGTTCAAATACAGGTAATCACTGAAGAGCCTGAGAAAGAGAGAGGCAAAGAAGGTTCTGAGCAGGAGAAGCAAGAAGAAGCTGTCAAGGAAGCTGCTGATGTGCCTACACCTAGTGCAGGAGCATCAAAGAAATCCAAAGTTATGGCAACTAGCCCTACAGCAACAATTACTGCAGTTTTGAAAGCCTTGGCAGAAAAGAAAGAGATGCTGGGATACACTAGGAGGACAATGAAGCCTGCTCCAACAAAAGAGATGTGGACAATGAGCTCACTCTATGGTGTACAGGGTACAGGGGTACAAGCTGGTGAGAAGGAGGTAACTGAGGAAGCAACACCCAAAGAAGGAGAGAAAAAAGCTGAGAAGGTAGCAGAGAAACAGCAAGAGGGAATTGAGCAGCAATCTGAGCAAACTCCAGTGCAGAGTGGTGTGCCTGCACTTGAAGTGTCTACACTAGCTACACCAGATGTTCCTACACAAGCTACACCTGAAGAGGCAGAAATGCCTGAGGCTAGTGTAGATGATCCTGGTATGCCTACCTCTGATGTGGCTGCTACCAAAACAAAGCCAAGGAAGATGAGAGCCAAACATAGCCCTGCTGTGAGAGCCAGTCCCAGATTCCAGAAGAAAGAGTAAAAGGATACTTTTAATGTTGTTTCCTATATTATATTTTGCTTTAGTACTTTACTCTATGTGTTAAATATTATATGTTAACTTACTGCTATGTGCTAAATACTTTTGATTATATCTCCCATGTTTTGGTTCCCCTGTTTACTCAACTTAGAGCAGTGAGGACACTGCTCATACTTAAGTTGGGGGGGAGGGAGTGGAGAATACTATGTGTGTTGTGTATGCACTATATTTTGCAACATGTTTTGTGCTTAAGTAATGATATATGACTGAATATATGTATGTATGATGTGTTTAAGTAAGTTATGTATATGTGTTTAAATAAGTTCTTATAATATGTTAAAAAGCATGTGAGTATGTAGTGTTGGTATGTTTTAAGTTTTAGATGTACTTAACGAAGTATGTGATAACATGATTAAATTGTGTTAACATGATGAATTAAGTGCATCAATTTCTGTTAGACTTAAATAAATATGAAACATGGTCAATTCATATTCTTCTCAAAAATGGAAGAAGTGCATCAATGAGTCAAATTTTTAAATGATGAAAAAGCCTTGTTTTTCTAGAAATGATCAGTTTTATAAATACTTTGACACAACAAAATTGAGTTTTGAAAAGAACCATGCTAGATGAAAAGCTATCCAAAGCCAAAGAATTTTTGGAAATTTGAGGTCAAAATTTGATTTTTACTAAAAATATAGAAGAGCATAAGGAATTAAGTTTGGGGGAAAATTCCATGAATACAAAAGCCAAAGTGTGACAGCTTGGAGAGTTCACGCCACAAGTGTCAAAACCACTCAAAAATGTCAAAAACATTCCAAAAAGCTACACTTGCCTGAGTCATATAACTGAACATGTCCCTTAAGTGCAATTGGTTTGAAAATAATGAACAAAGTTCAAAAAGAAAAAGAAAAAGAAAAGAAAAACAAACCAAGAAAAAAGAAGAAAAATGCATGTGGAGGTCAGTGAGGAGGGCAGTGTACGCTACCAAAAATACTCAAAGAGTTCCAAGTGTGGCTACACAAAGTGTACCAACACCGCCTACATCAAAAGGCACCTACACTCAAAATAAGGTGTACCTACAATCCACAAAAATGATGTCTTTGCACTCACTGCATTGCATCAACAAAAAGCAAACACCACAAATAGAAATAAGGCATTGGCTCAACAAGTTTGAAACACCAAAGCCCTTTGTTGTGCTTAAGAGTCCCCTAATTCTTGAAGAAATTGTTAGTCTAGTCCACATTTTGAAAAATCTCTAAGGGTGACCAAAAGAGTTCCATCTTTTTCAAAAAGCTAAGGAGAAACTCTTTGTTTAGTTATGGAACCAATTGAAACTCAATGGGCCACACACTCACACAAATGAGTTTTTATAACTCTGAATGTTTTAAGAAGGCAATGGCATAGAAAAGAGGTCGTGAAAGAGAAAATCTCATTAAGATACACTTCAAACACTCCTTGAAAAACATGAGTTGAGATGTCTTCATAATTATAGAAGTCTTGTATTTACTCCTTGTCGTTGCTTGAGGACAAGCAACAATTTAAGTTTGGGGGTGTGATAACTCTATTTTATATAGAGTTATTCATACAATTAAACTTGGATTATTGCTTATCTTCAAGAACATTAATATATAAACTAGTACCATACCCGTGCATCCGCACGGGCGGATCGCGTTATGTGACATGATTATACTCAAACAGAAATATTAAATTGAAATGTCATTCGACTCATTCTTCTAAAATTATGTTGTACAATATAAAGATTGTAATAGTTTTGTTGTATGGACAATTTGAGAAATTAAAAACATCAAAAAAATAACCCAAACAAAAAATCTAAATCATTATAATTCAAAATAGTTCAAAATTAGAACGTGCATCTTCATTCTCAACCTCATTCATTACTCAAGAGATTGAATCAAATTCTTCAAGCAAGATATAAACTTCAATGATTGACTTTGGCATCATTTCTCCATTTTTGTAAAATCCCTGTCTTTGATCTTTGCTTGGCAAGTAAGATCAAGAAAAAAATTAAAGCTTCTGCGACAATTACAAAGGGCAGAGCGGTAAAATAAAAATGAACGTATTGGAGCTTAAGTCTATCCAAAAAAGTATTTGACTTTTGTCTTTCATCTTTGCTTGGCAAGTGAGATCAAGAGAAAAATTAAAGCTCCTACCACAATTACGAAGGGCAGAGTCGGTAAAATAAAAATGAACGTATTGGAGCTTAAGCCTATCCAATAAGTATTGACTTTATTAGAGTTTGTGCATAACCAAGAAGTATCGAATCTATTAGAGTTTAAGCCTAACTAAAAAGTATCATGCTTCTACTACCGGTGCATAAGCCTACTAACTAAAAAGTATCATGTTTTTTTTGTCATAAGCCTAACTAAAAAGTACCAGTGCAGTGCATCCGTGAATGGCCTGCTGCTTTAGTAACTACAAAAATTTCTCAAGTCAAAAATGATGAAATTTTGAAACCAATTCTTTATAGAATTTAATTTTGTTTTTAAAATCATATAGTTAAATAAACACTTGCAAAATTTATGAAATGCAATATTTGTAATGTTAAATATAGAATATAAACAAAACTTTTAAAGATTAGATATCAGTATTGAGATAGGCTCTAAGTCGAATTATGCACTTTTTTCTTTGTGGGTCAAATTACAAATTTATAAAAAAAAACCAATTTTAAAGAGCTTACTAATATGGTTTGTATATGTTAGTGTGGATTAAAAAAAATTTGCATTGAAAACAAATATGCTACTTGAAAGAGGCCCCTTAAAAACTACTGTGGAAGTTTGTGTGACTATCTTAAATATTTGGGGAAATACAACTCATATAATCATAGTTCATTACTACTTCAAACAAATGTACATCATAATTCATTAAGTAGAATGAAAGTTTGCTATAAATAGAACACTTGTCTAATACATTATATTCCCAAAGGAGGTCCTTAATACTTAAATTACAATATATTAGTGGTCTAGAGCTTCAAATTCCAGCAAAATAGTCAATTGGGCATCAACATTTTCAAGCCCCCTTTATAGGTTTTCAAGCTAAATTGTTCCACTCCAGGATATCAATTTGAGACTTATTAACCTGAAATGTTACATATAAAGATGAACTATCTTATATAAAGTTATGTTATCCGTGAATTGGTAGAGTTACTATTTCCTATCATCAAAATTTCACTCCACCATAATTCCTAAAAACTTCAAGGCCCTTTTCACTGAAATAATAATCAAGAACTGCAATGTCCAGGACATGCTTCCCAAGTATTTAGGACCCGTTATCTCTTGCTGTCATAGGAAATGTGGGCTTTCACAGTCAAAGGGAAGCTGCTAGAAAATAAATCTACCATCATAATTCAAATAGTTAGATAATGGTGGTTATGCACCAGTTTAGTTATTTTCATATTACAAACAGCATAAACAAATGTTCAGTTTTAAAAGATAGCTTCATGGAATGAGCGTAACCGATGAAGACCCATACAAAAATTAACCTCAGCAAAAAGAGGAATACTTTCCAAGACCTCATGTGAACAAAATAATTTCATATATTTTGAGAAGATGCTAGAGAAACTATGTTCAGAAATAGTGTAATGATAAAAGTGATAATGTCAAGTTGCAGGAAAACAGATGCAGAGGCGTAAAATTTCCCAATAGAGGATTCCATTGATGCATATAAGATGTATACGATCCACAATAAAATGCTATACTTCTATAATAATGCCTTGTAAGTTGTAAATCAAAATAAAGAAGTCCTTGATGCTGTTGATGCTCAACATCCTCAGGTGAGTATGGCAGAGATAGAGTGGTTGGATTTAATTCCCCCTCTAACAACAAATGAAGATTAAGCCAAATACTTTAAACAAACCACCAAATCAAGAAAACTATACTAATTAATATGTGACAAAACATGAGAGCAATGAACTGGTTAGAAAGCGAAAACAAATGAAGACCATATGAAACTCAATCCATTCAACCCGGCTAATGAGAAACTCTTTGTTTAGTTATGGAACCAATTGAAACTCAATGGGCCACACACTCACACAAATGAGTTTTTATAATCTCATTCTGGTATACGGCGTCTTGGGAACCTACTACCCATACGGCTTCTCAAAAACCGACTTTCCACTTGAGATCTCTAATACTTAGACATTTAAGGTATGAGGAGTTCTAGACAATAGGGATCTCCCTGACGAAACATAATTGCCTCCCTAGAAGAAAAGAGGCTTACTAGAGCTTATAGGCTTCATCTTACTCATAAGGAATTGTTGATTAATCTAGGTGTAAACGGCTACGTTTGGATTACGTACGAAATTTGAATAATTGTAGTAACAAAGAAATGAGAAAATAGAAGGATTCTTTTAAGGAATCAAACAGGCGCATGATGAGTGCATCTTGGGTTGATTCAGAAAACGAAGTCCAACCTTTTCGAACATTCCTTTGGTCCTCCGTCTTTCCGAATTCCATAAACAATACAAACAAAACTATTACAACTATCATAGTCAACCAATTCGGAATTCGTCCTACCTAGAGAACAAAACATTCATCACTTAGGTAAACTGGCTTTTCTCTTCTCAACATACAGCGGGGTACATAATAGTCTAGGACCCTTGAAGACTCTAGTAATTGCTGGAAATACTATTACTATGAATAACAATTTCTGAGGGATGGCCTTTTTCAGGACTCTAAAGGATATTATCTTAATTCGGCTTCTAATAACTTAGTCTTGGTGGTTGGGAATCCACTTTCCATATCCCATGCTGCTCGATGGTTTATTTTCTACGAACACTCTAGGGTTTAACAGCTTAAGGTCGGAAAAGAGTATTCTTCAGAATCAACATTAGAGACACTTTCCGAAACCTACTCAGACGTGTAGACATTTTCGTTAGCTTTCCAACGCATTTCAGAACGTAAAAAAATCGGAGTTCCGGATTAAAAGTTACAAATAAAACAAGCCAGAAGACTAGCGAAAATATTTCACTGACCAAATCTGGCATACTCCTAATCGGAGGATTGCAATAAGGTTACTTCTATCAACATCGCATACTAGCCCTTTCTTAGAAGGGAACCGATTCATAAATCTTGGTCAGGAACTAATCGGGTAATTCTTGGGTGGTTCTATTTGCCAATGCTTCTAATGCGATTATGGTTTACTAACCCGGCTTCATGACATTTCGAAAGGTTGCTCTGAGAAAAAGATACCTGACCTAGACTCGAGACTATCTGATAACTCTATTTTATATAGAGTTATTCATACAATTAAACTTGGATTATTGCTTATCTTCAAGAACATTAATATATAAATATAGCTTATTTATTAAGAAACAACATTTTAAAGATTCAAATGAATAAGGACAATGAATTAGGCAAAATGCATATATCTTGTTAGGTTTGATGTTTCTGTTCAGTGCAGCTACTTCAGGTGTGCCCACACTGCCTACACTAGGAGTGCCCACACTGCCTACACCTGCTAAACCAGCACTTTGGACCAAAACATCCAAGGACCATTCCAATGCTTCAACACTTGATATGTGACGTCATGCCTAGTCATATGGAGCAAATCCACTTGCAGAATTCGGCGCCTACTATCAAAAACTAGTTGAGAAGCTCACTCACTCAAGGCCATGTGGCACTCATTCATTGGACCACCCCATGTGAGCTTCATGCAAAGCGACCAATTTGAACAACTTGCTTGATGGGAGGTCTGCAACTAACCATGGTTAATTATCTCAGTTACAATTTCGCGCCAAAGGAAACCCTCCAAGGGAGGCAAGCTCTCATGCCTATAAATAGAAGCCATATCTTCACTTAGAAATCATCCTTCATCCATTTCTTAAAGGATCACTTAAGTTTAGTTTTATTTTCAGTTTAGTTTAGTTTTATTTACGTTTCTGAAGAGAAGGAAGGTAAAGAGGTGCTTGACAACCACTCCCTTCACTTCTACTTGGAGGAAACTTGTGTAAGGATATCATCTTGTACTTCAACTTGGAAATCTCATGCAAAAGTTCTTCTACTTGAGTAATCTCTATCTCTTTTAGTTCTTTTGCAATATTACTCATCTTGTTATGTTCCTTACTGATTCTTTCTATTTTATAATGAGTAATATGAGCTTTCCTTAAGTTGAGATGTTGTAAGCTTTGTAATGAACTTCTAAGTAAGTATATGTGGTTCAAGTAGTGTATGCATTTTAACTCTTGTGCAATACTTCTTTCAAAACTTATTCTGAATTTGATCACCTTAGAATAGGTAAACTTGTAACAGCAGACATGGGTTACATTTAAGACATCAAGAGTTGATAAGAATAAGTGTTTGTAACATCATCTTTGTTAAACTAGCTTTAATAAAGAATTGCTTGTTAAAACCATGTTAAGTCCTAGACATAGGATAACATAGTTCTTAGGGTGATACAGTGGGCGCTTAAGAGACAAGAGTGAACCTATTTAGCATGCCTAGACATAGGAAGCTTGTAATGAAACTCTGAAGAAAATGACTGAAAATCACACACTCATGCAGCTGCACTCAGTGTACCTACACTTCCTACACCACTAAAACTCTTAGAAGTAAGTTACTTGGTGAAAACATCTCAACTACTTTATCTAACTGATTTCCTTCACATATTTACTGTTTATATTGTTTAAATACAATTCATAAACTCCAACCAATTGTGAATAGTGTAGACACACTAAGTATACACTCTAAGCAACATAGAGTTTTCATAATCCCTGTGGATTCGACCTTTTCTTATCATTATATTACTTGTGTGACTATGTATACTTGCATACTATTTTCCACACCAAGTTTTTGGCGCCGTTGCCGGGGATTATTGTAAAATTTTAGTTGTTTAAAAGTGTTAATTTAGTGTTTTTATTTTTAGTACTGCTGGTATTCTGTTTTCTGTGCAGAGCATCTAGTGCAGGTACACTTAGTGCAGAAGCACTAGTTTATGCCCAGAGATAGACCACCAGAATTTGATTGTGATCCAGAAATTGAAAGAATATTTAGGAGATAGACCACCACAACAAAGACAAAGACAACAAGGCTGCAGAAGTATGTCTCACCACAGTGAAGATGCCTCAGTGAGAGGGGGACCAAATTCACAGAAACAACCTGAAGGTGAAGCAGATCACAGACAACAATTCATTCAAATGGGACCAATAGGTATGATTAATGATAGGGATAGACCTATGAGAGACTATGCTCAAATTAATCATCAACATATGCAAACTAGTATAGCTAGACCTCATATTGATGCTGTTCACTTTGAATTTAAACCCATGATGTTCCAAATGTTACAAACAATTGGTCAATTTGGTGGATCTCCTCATGAAGATCCCCATGAGCATTTAAAGCAATTCATAGAAGTTTGTAGTAACTTTATCATTCCTGGTATTAGTGAGGATGAATTTAGGCTTAAGTTATTTCCATACTCTCTGAAAGATAGGGCTAAATCATGGTTAAATTCTTTAGAGCCCAATTCTATTCATACATGGACTGAATTAGCTGAAAAATTCTTAAGCAAATATTTTCCTCCAATTAAAAATGCTAAGACGAGACATGATATTACATCTTTTAGGCAAAAAGAATTTGAATCATTGTTTGAAGCATGGGAAAGATGGAAAGAGCTGTTAAGAAAGTGTCCACATCATGGTTTACCTGTCATTATACAAATGGAAACATTTTACAATGGTCTAGAACCACAAACCAGAGTGATGCTTGATGCATCAGCTGGTGGTGTTCTCTTGAATATGTCTTATAATAAAGTATGTGATCTAATTGATAGGATAGCTAGAAATAGTTCTAGTTGGCCCACTGAGAGGGCAAGTGCCCAAAAGAAAACTTCTGGGGTACATGAGATTAGTGACATATCAGCCCTATCTACTCAATATTACTCATCTTGTTATGTTCCTTACAGATTCTTTCTATTTTATAATGAGTAATATGAGCTAATTTCCTTAAGTTGAGATGTTGTAAGCTTTGTAATGAACTTCTAAGTAAGTATATGTGGTTCAAGTAGTGTATGCATTTTAACTCTTGTGCAATACTTCTTTCAAAACTTATTCTGAATTTGATCACCTTAGAATAGGTAAACTTGTAACAGCAGACATGGGTTACATTTAAGACATCAAGAGTTGATAAGAATAAGTGTTTGTAACATCATCTTTGTTAAACTAGCTTTAATAAAGAATTGCTTGTTAAAACCATGTTAAGTCCTAGACATAGGATAACATAGTTCTTAGGGTGATACAGTGGGCGCTTAAGAGACAAGAGTGAACCTATTTAGCATGCCTAGACATAGGAAGCTTGTAATGAAACTCTGAAGAAAGTGACTGAAAAGCACACACTCATGCAGCTGCACTCAGTGTACCTACACTTCCTACACCACTAAAACTCTTAGAAGTAAGTTACTTGGTGAAAACATCTCAACTACTTTATCTAACTGATTTCCTTCACATATTTACTGTTTATATTGTTTAAATACAATTCATAAACTCCAACCAATTGTGAATAGTGTAGACACACTAAGTATACACTCTAAGCAACATAGAGTTTTCATAATCCCTGTGGGTTCGACCTTTTCTTATCATTATATTACTTGTGTGACTATGTATACTTGCATACTATTTTCCACACCATTATCCGAAGGATTTCTCTAAACTGTGACACAAGTTGGGTTAATCTGAGTTACAAGGTAGGGTAACTGCTAGACATTATCTCGGGAACTAAGAAACTTGGTTGAACATGAGCTGGAGTTTCACAGTGTCGGTCACTCCTAAACAGATTTCCGAACACTGACACTCTTACTACCTGAAGATTTTGTTTAGGTTGTAACTTTCTGGATGACCTATAAAGGTTTACGTGGCAACACAACGTTCGCTTCGGCTCCAAAGACTGAACAGTCGCTCATAGCTCCCTCGAACCATCACGGATGCCCATCTAATGTTCCAGAATGTCATCTGCAGCCCCCTGCTTCTGCTGTGCGCTCTGATGAAACGTGAAGGCTAGAAATCCTATGGTTCAGGGTTTCAGACATTTTCGGGGCTGAGGCAACCAATTGTCATCATTTTCTGTAACTCACATGAAACATTGAGCAGATCCTGAAATACTTCACATAATATACTGAAAGGCCCTAACATTTAATTGTCTAAGTCCCTAGCTAACTCGATCTAATAACCTCTTGACCGTAAAGTTACTAAGCCCGACTAGGTCGAACTGCTCTGATACAATAATGTAACACCCCGATATTTCTACATAGAGAAAATACCAAGATATACTTTCATAGCATACATCAGAGTGTTATTCATGTTTCATGGACATTGAACAATACTAAAAACCTTGACTAAACATGTCAAAGTGCCACTCATAATTTAAAACTTCAAAACGAAGTACATAATTCACTTAAGTTCCATAATTAGACATCCCTCGCCTCATTCCTAAAGTTCAATATCCAAATACAGAAATAAAGCGGAAACGATATACAACTTTGAGTACGGATACAAGTCATATAATCGAAGTACTTAAAACAAGGAAACTACATAAGCAGATAACTAGTCTTCAACATCATCAAGCGGAACATCATTTAGTCATGTGTCACTGCTTTCGACCTTCACTGTTTCTATGAAAAACAACAACATTTAAAGGGGTGAGATAAACATTATCTCAGTGAGTCCTATCGAGACCCCTTACTAGACACTCGTGGTTCATTATGCATCATTTTAATCGTAGCCCATGACTATGTGTAGCATTTCATAACTTAGACCACCGATCCTTTCATCAATGGCCGAACATTTCATACTAACACAACACCGAAGACCTGCAATTTCAGTCCCCGGGTGAACCCAATCCACTAGTCCTTTCATCAATGGGCAAACATAGAAGGGGCCTTTGTTATGGGCTCATGACTTCTCTCCCCTAGTGTGATATCATAGAGGTCGTCACCCCATTAATTTCATTTACATGAATTATCATACCTTGATCCTTTCATCAAGTAGTTCGTGATATTATCATACCTTGATCCTTTCATCATGTAGTTCGTGATATTAACATGAGTTTGTGTTCTCTCTCATAAACCCTATTCGGTGATTACTCATTTTCATAACTTAGAGAATTCACAATGTTCAATTCAAACATAAGCGTTTTACACGAATTACAGTTATTTCAATTAGTATCTAGGACTTATCTATAGATTAAGGATTATGATCAAGTTGGATTGCACTAGTTTCATATGGGAAGAGATCATAAATTCAAATCTGACCAGAGGTAGACACAGTCCATGTTTAAAGGCCATGGTCCATGCAGCTAAATTTTTAAGCAGCAAAACAGAACCAACTGATGACATGGTCCATGCTCTTCAAGATACAGTCTGTGTCATTTTCCAGAAATTCCCATTTTACATTTTGAGTGAAATTACAGATTCTTATGCAATCCAACCTCTCACAATACTTAATACTATTGTTAATTGCTTATAAAACATCCATTGACAGAGATTCGTAGTTACTGTCTTCTGTGTTTCTCTTTAGAAATTCTTTCTTGAGTATGGTGTGTCGTTTATCTATCTTTGCATTCTCACCTACATACAGAGCAGACTTGAATCAACTACACGTCATAATGAATTAGACTACTGAGGAATTAAGGATTTACTTGGTCCAGAAAATTAGTGAATAAGTTTTCAAGATATATATATTCTTGTTTACATGGTTATATTGAATGAAATTATCTTGCTTACTTTCTAAAGAAAAATGTGATATAAAGATAAGACACGTACATATGCGCTTGAACTTTAGCTTCATGAGATGTAGTTGCTCCTCACTATTGGGGATGTCCTTAAAGTAGATGTCAGGATAATTTGCCTAAAGGATGAAATTTGGTGGATTTGCTGTGCCAATGGCTAGAATTGTGGCTACACCTTTCGCTGGTTGTGCCCCTCGGATTTGTTCTACCGTCTTCACCATTTGGCTATTCATCTTGTTTTGAGTAACTTTCCTAATACAGGCTATATATCTTGCCTTTGTTCCTGATAGTAGTAAACAACGATGTGGCTGCCACTGATATTTATAGCTTGCTTGCATTAACTATGGTTATCAAGAACAAACCCCACCCAACCCTAATTAACATAAGTGCATGTCCCTGCCTACTAATCCTTCTGCGTCACTCACTTATCGTTCTTCCTTAACTAACTATCACTATGGTTATCAAGAACTAACCCCAACCTCAATCCTTCTTACATTTCTTACAAAAATCATTCTTACTAAATAGCGGCCATCAATAAATTGTAAGAAATGCAAGAAATACACTTTAAACAAAATTGTAGACACCAACTAACACTACACATCATTTGTTATTCTTACTCTTCTTACGTTTATTTTCTTACTGTATAACATTTATTTCTCTAAATTGTTAGACTAAAAATCATAAGATTTGCGCCGGGGGGGGGGGGGGGGGGCGAAAGAGGGAAAATTTGAGTTTCCCTCGGTCACATATAATTTCCCTCTTCCTCCAAATAACAAAACCAATCAGCTTACTTCATTTCTTCTAGTCTGAGTCTCTACGATTTCCATTGCAGGTAACCGTTTTTTTTTTCCTTCCGATGAAGTTCAAAGCGTTTCTAACAGAAAACGGAGTAAACCTATTAGAGAAAAGATTCATTCCATCCCTAGAAAAAATGGGGAAAACCTGCCACGTATACTTCACAAAAGACCACGCACTTTTCCTCCACAATCTTCTCAACGGCGACGGAATCCAATCAATCGCTCAATTTCGCAAAGAATCGCTCTTCGACGATTATCGAATCTCAAGCCAAAACGACGATCGTATCGCTTTCGCAATCGATCTTTCTCTTTTTCTTCGTGCACTTCGTAGTAGTGTTGCTATTTGTTCTGAATATGCTGCTTCTGTTGCTGTTCCTAATCGTCTTCAGATTAAGCTTGTTAAGAAGTTGCCGATTAATTGTACTATTGCTACGCCTTTTCTTACATTTGAAACGCGAGGGTTTAAGTCGGCGGTTATTCAGGATATTCCTATTTCTAAACCTTTGTCTAGGTCTCAAGTTGTTGAACTTCAGAATGCTCTTGATTTGGCTCAAGATATTCCTCAGACGCTCATCCAGGTAACTACATTACTGTGTTGGAGTTCAATTAGAAATTAGTTTGATTTAAGCTGTTTATAAGTGCTTTTTAAAAAAGTGATTCTAAGGTGAAGCAAATTTTACATATTGCTTGCTTCAAATGTAATGGAAAATAAAAGTCGCATAGTTTGGTCTAGTTGAACAAAGTTATTTATATATTTTGATTTATTAGAAATGTGCTTGGTGTACATTAGGCCACATTACAAGGGCATGTGACAAGCAATTACATACACTTGAGCCTCTGTATGACCTTTTTGCTGTGTATATCGATTTGTGGTCATTACTTGGCACAAGTAAAATAATGTGAAGTTTGCTTAAATACACTTGTGTATTACACTATATTTGTTTCACACATAATAGTATCCTAGGGGAAAAAATTGTTCATGGTTTGTTGAGTTTTGTTCTTTACCTAGTTTCTAAACTTGTTTTCTCCAATGATTATTTAATTGGTTGGTTCTAGGGGTGACCTGGTACTTGAAAAATTGTCCAAAACTCTGATGTTGACTGACGTCGGCCCTTGGAAGTAGAAGGTCGTGGTTCTCCTCGTCCACACAGCTGAGACGGTGGCCTGATCAATGTCGGTTCAATAAAAATAAGAGAAAATAAATATAAGTTGAGTTTTGAGGCATGCATATATGTTTCTCCTTGTTTTTGTCGAAGCGACACCAATCAGGTCACCGACTCAGTCGTGAGGGCATAGAGGATTGTGGGCTTAGACTTCTGAGGACAACATCCATTATCGTTATAGTTTCAAACGTTTTTTCAAGTATTAGTTCACCTTAAAATTTGAACTATTTTGAAATCAAACAAACATGGAACAAAACTTTGTCCTATCTTGTCCCTCATTTTTATGTAAATGAAATGAAATGGACCCTAAGTTCGTTAAGTCAGCTATTACTTACTAGTTCATTCAGGTTGTTCCATTTAGTTACAGCCTTTTAATTAGAAAGTTTCTAGTTACAACTTAAGGTTACTTATTTTTAGTTATGTTTTGTTGACTGTTCATCACAATGAATGGGCCCTCTTGTGGTTATAAAGTAGGCAAGGTAATGGAAACTAGAGTTTTTATTTCACTCTTTAATTTCACGTCCAACGCAGGTGCCAGATTTGAATCAATTGCTTAACTTAGTGGATCGGATGAAGCATGTGGGAGATGCGGTTAATGTGTCCATAAGTAAGTATGGGGACTTGAGCGTACAGGTTTCAACCACACTGATCAGCCTTGGTGCTGAGTTCCGGAAGCTGTTGGTGATCGGAGAGCAGGCGAATGCTCCTGCTGAAGATCAAAATCTCAGCGCTCAGACGCGGTCGTCAAGGTCGATTTTGAGAGGAGATGCCCAATCTGTGCAGGTGAGTGTGAAGCACTTTGCCAAGAGTTTGCAGTGTCACTTGACCAAACCAGATTGTGCTTTCTATGGGATTGCTCCCCAGGGAAGTTGTTTGACAGTGATATTCCAATTCTTCATCCCCGGTTCTCGCCAGACTGATAAATCAATTAGCTTGCATTGCAGGCTTCCTGTGCTTGACCCTGGTACTGGTTAAATTCTTTTTTTTTTGAAGAGCTTAGAAGTTGAGTTGGAGAAATGTCAAGTTGATAAACTAATTGCTATGATAAGCTTTAACTTGAATATCATATTGATCTGATATGTTGTGTTTAAGACGAAGTTTATATCACATCTAAATGTATGATAATTAATGATATAGTTGAGAAAGATTGCTGTGAAAAGATTTTAACTAGGATATCATATTGATTTGATTTGTTGTATTTAAGACAGTAAATCTAGTATGTGTGACATTGATTTAGCTGAGTAACATGAGAGATGTAAAGCTAGAAGGCTACAATGAAGTCCTAGATACCCTGCTGTGCAATATGGATAGAGAGGTAAGGGAGCAAATTTAGGAGATTAGTGTGTTAATAAGAGTGGTAATGTGGAATTATAACAAACTGCAGTTTAGAATAGTTTAGAGCAATAAGAAGTGAGATCTTTGCATATTCAAGTCATTCTGCAGTGAAGTAAGAAGTTGAAATCGATGATAAAATAAATAAGTTGCTGTTCTTAAGTTCCATCTCCACTCCTGTTTTTGGAGTTAAGTTCTAAGTAGTAGTTAGTAAGTACATCAAAACCTGCTTGCATGAGATAGAAATGCCACAGCAATATAACTTGCCGTCATTTCTCTTTAATTTACTTATGAAGTATTTTAAGAATCACTTTAGCCCTTGATATAGGTAACTTATTTTAAGTGTATTTATTTACGAAGTCATTCATTCTGTTTGATTAGCAATATCAAAAGAATCAAGAACGACCTCTCACTCCAGTTATTCAGCTGCATCAATTATTAAAACACTAGTTTGACCAATTTTTGGCATAGAATACAGAAACACAATACATGTCAAAGTCAAGCACTGGGAATTGCCTAACATGAATGAAACATTACCCATAATGATTCATTAAACAAAAAGAGCTAGTCAAATATATCCCCAAGAAAGCAACAATTGACTTTCACAAAAGAAAAATAAAACATGAGAATCACTCAACAGGGACTACCTAACATGAAACATCACCCATGATCCCTTTATTTTCAGGTCAACTATCTCATTCTCACCAAGAATGCAACAATTGCCTTTGTGAAAGGCAATATCTTTGAGATTGTTCCATGATGAAGAGTGAAACACCACCATCAATTACCAGAAATAATGATTGAATGCATCCCACACTTCCCCAATGACTGAAAGACCGGAATCTAGCCTCGAGGGGGTCCACGTTGCTGCTCCTACATCCCTTTCTTGGGCAGTTACAGCTGGAAGTGGTTGGTTTTCAACATGAGTAGCTATAACATGAATAGCAATCTTCATGCCACCAAAGCAGAACCCCTTGCCACTGACAAAGTAGTAACTGCGAGTTACATTCTGTGGAACCACATCTCTTCCAGCTCCATTAGTCCAACTGTGAAGTGAATGATCATAGTTGCAAGTTTCGTAATCAGTCTTGTTCACTTCCAGCACATTCATCTGGTACCTATCATACACAAAAACTGAAAAATAAAAAAAGAATCACCAGGTTAAAGGGTCTATTAATAACTTGCCTACTTTACTACATGACTACATGTTAAAAGAGCTGATAAGGGAAGAGGAATTGTTAGTTTCCATGATTCCAACTGTTATGGTAATTAGAATTTCTGTTATTTACACCCCAAGGCCCAATTACTTAGAGGCCCATTCGTGGAAGTGAAATCCATTCATCAACGGCCATGATCATTATGCAAGATCGAACGGCCCAAATGCATCAAGCCAAGCACCTTCAATCTCTATAAATACCACACTCAATGCTCATAAAAAAGCATCTTTACAACTTAGACTCATTCACTCAAATACTGACTTGAGCGTCGGAGTGTTATTGCAGGTACAACCCCGCCACCTCAAGATCGACCACCTCAAGACCGATCAAGATCGACCACCTCAAGACCGATCAAGATCGACCTCCTCAAGATCGACCAAGTCAAGGCTGAACAAGGTCGACCTCCTCAAGATCGACCATCTCAAGACAAAAAGACATAAACAGAATCAATGATAAAACATCTACTAACTGCGTAATACCGATCACTAAGATCGGAAGCACAGTACTGAACATTGGCGACCACAGTGGGAGGATCAGTACCCTATTTTTCCCACCATCTCCTTGATCTTAAAAATGGCGCCAACACGCCAATCAAGACCGGCTAGTCTAATGGCCGAACCCGAGGTCGGTCCTCAACGAACCCCTGAAGGCCACGTCCAGGAACTCACAAATTCATCACAAGCTCGAAACCAATATCCCAACACAGGACCGCCCCGTGTACATTCAAGCACAGATGGAGCGAGCTTACCACCGCCTCCTCAATTACTTCCAGCTTTGACCGATGCGGTTCAACAGCTCATTCAGCTACTGGCCCGACAAGAAGCCGTAAACGAAGAAAGAAGCGACCGTTTCACTAACCTCAAAGCCGAGGTAGCAAGGCTTCAAGGTCGGAACGTTCCGGACCAACAATCGTCCGGGCAGGACTCCCTTGAGGAAAGAAACCCAACTCAAAGAAGACTCTTTCGTCGATCACCCCCTAGGAGAAAGCTCAATCATCGTTCTCCCCCACGTCGTCACCGAGGGAATGGTTCCCGTCCTCCTCCGGTTTGACGTTTCGAAAATCTTGAAGGCTCATATAACCCCCCTCAACATCATCCACACAGGGACTCGACCTCGC
Source organism: Astragalus membranaceus (assembly GCA_039519185.1). NCBI lineage: Eukaryota > Viridiplantae > Streptophyta > Magnoliopsida > Fabales > Fabaceae > Astragalus > Astragalus membranaceus. The sequence continues at coordinate 10,388,095 of CM076852.1, forward strand.
CAAGACGACGTTCAAGGAGCCGCGACAACATTCAAAACAATCAACCGCGACGATACGGACATCCCGATCCTCATTACAGACACCAACCACAATCTCGGGCGAATCAACCTGGGCGAAAAGGTCCGTTCACAAAAGCAATCGATAATTTCTGAGTCCCACGTTATCTCGAAAAACCACCTGGAGGACTGAAGACTTACGACGGAACGGGCGACCCCGACAGGCATCTCGATCAGTTTGACACGACCATGCATTACCGGAACGTACCGATGGAAATGAAATGCCGAATATTCCCATTAACCCTAGACAAAATGGCTTCCGAATGGTTTCGGACGTTGAGATCGAACACCATTTCCTCGTGGGACCAATTAGCGAAACATTTCTCGGTGCACTTTGCCCATTCCAAGAGCAAACCCAAAAACAAGAATGTTTTAGCATCCATTGTACAAAGGGGAAACGAGCCCCTGAGAGAATACATTGAGCGATTCAACAACGAAGCTCTTCAGGTTCGACAATTAGACGACGCTTTTCGAATCTTCTTCATGGCCCAAGGTCTGCTTCCTGGAAGCTCGTTCCGAAAGCATATTAACACTTGGGAACCTAACACCTTGCAGGAGTTCCTCGAGCTATCCCAGTGTTTCATCAACGAAGAAGAGAATGCCAAGATCGACAAAGTATCGTCACATGCCGAACCATCAAAACCCCGCATCGACATCGATCACTGAAAGAATTCGTGGAACCTCGGAAAGATTACCTTTCTTCATTATAAATAAGTCGTTTGTATTTACATAAGATCGGAGCACGCTACGGTGTCCCTTATGCGAAATGTACACGATCCCTTTTTCGAAAGATAAATAACTCTTCAACTTTGTTGCGTTCCAAGTTCTGTCAATCTTTTGGGTTAGAGAATCCATCGACAGGTAGGATCCGTACATCAGATTCGATGTTAGCTGGGATCATTTCGCCAAAACTTGTGCTTTTAAAGCTGTTCGAGCTTCATACGTAATTCCAAAATCTGATAGTTCTACAGCCCATTTAATCATTCTCCCTGCAAGATCGACAACATAACGATCTCAACGATCATCGTTGTCCTCCACGCCGTTAAAGGGGGAATGGTTCCCATTCTCCTCCGGCTCGACAAACATAACGATCTCGACGATCATCATTGTCCTCCACGCCGTCAACGGGGGAATGGTTCCCGTTCTCCTCCGGCTCGACAAACATAACGATCTCGACGATCATCATTGTCCTCCACGCCGTCAACGAGGGAATGGTTCCCGTTCTCCTCCGGCTCGACAACATAACGATCTCGACGATCATCGTTGTCCTCCACGCCGTCAACGAGGGAATGGTTCCCGTTCTCCTCCGGCTCGACAACATAACGATCTCGACGATCATCGTTGTCCTCCACGCCGTCAACGAGGGAATGGTTCCCGTTCTCCTCCACCTGGGACCGATCTTAAATGATCTCCCTGAGTGACCACCCAAGGTCGCAAACTCTTTGAGAAACAGTTAAATCCGAGCCGAGTCTCAGTAAACTATCTCAAAGAGACCAGGTCTTCAAGGATCGAAACGTCCTAAGAACGACCATCGGCCACAACTGCCGATACCCCTACAGGACGAGTTAAATCTGGGCCGAGTCCTGGTAAACTGCCCTATAGGTTCGAGCCCGGTAAATCGAGTTCCTCATTTACCGACGTTCTTTCATCGTACATATCCACCTCGAGTCCCTCGGGTGCGAAACGACACACATGACATGCAGAATTATAAAAGCATTCATAAAGCTCGTAATCTGGAAACATCGTACATATCCACCTCGAGTCCCTCGGGTGCGAAACGACATACATGACATGCAGAATTAAAAAAGCATTCATAAAGCTCGTAACGAGGTCCTAAAATTCAAGATCGGCATCAGCTCAGGACTAAATGAACTTCTACTCAAAGAGCCAAAAACGCAAAACCGCATCATCTTATCAAGTCAAGATCGCTCCTCAAGCGACCAGACTTGGGGGGCCACTGTTATGGTAATTAGAATTTCTGTTATTTACACCCCCAAGGCCCAATTACTTAGAGGCCCATTCGTGGAAGTGAAATCCATTCATCAACGGCCATGATCATTATGCAAGATCGAACGGCCCAAATGCATCAAGCCAAGCACCTTCAATCTCTATAAATACCACACTCAATGCTCATAAAAAAGCATCTTTACAACTTAGACTCATTCACTCAAATACTGACTTGAGCGTCGGAGTGTTATTGCAGGTACAACCCCGCCACCTCAAGATCGACCACCTCAAGACCGATCAAGATCGACCACCTCAAGACCGATCAAGATCGACCTCCTCAAGATCGACCAAGTCAAGGCTGAACAAGGTCGACCTCCTCAAGATCGACCATCTCAAGACAGAAAGACATAAACAGAATCAAGGATAAAACATCTACTAACTGCGTAATACCGATCACTAAGATCGGAAGCACAGTACTGAACACCAACCATAGACATGTTGCTTGAAACTCCTTCGATGTTCCTAAGCTCATCAACGGAGCTACCTATTTAGGATAAAAAATATAGATTGTGTGTGTGTGTGTGTGTGTGTGAGAGAGAGAGAGAGAGAGAGAGAGAGAGAGAGAGAGACTTATAAAGTTGATCTCTAAATTATATCATAACATATTCCCTGCTTATAAAGTTGATCTCTAAATTATATCGTAACATATTCCCTGTGAATCAAAAAGAATATGTAAGAATTTCTCCTAACTTCAATAAAATTGTTGGTTAATTAAATTGTTAAATGCTAGGGTTGCAAAGTTTGAAGAAGGCTTCTTACTTCTTGCTGACCCGAGTTACTATTTCTACCCTTGTTTTTTCTAACACACCATCCACGAAATAATTTGGATTTTTCCCTAAAATATTCTTGGTCCGGAAATTAAAATCTGTCAAATATATTTGTTTTAAACTCATTTTGCCTTTTGGAAGTTGATTTTTAAACTATCTTTGCCTTCCAAAAATTAACTTTTGACATTTTAAAAGTTAATATGTAGAAAATATTTTGTTGGAAATTCAAATGTGAGTGGTTAGTACCGCATCAGCTATGAATGAGCTATATGAAGGATATATAAGAGAGGGGACCCATATACCTAACGCCTTAAGGTTTTAGATGGAGATGTGGCGTCCAGGCCTCTTGGTGGTCCGGTTCATTGGCTAGCTCGTTGTTGCTCCTGGTGCTCTCTCAGACTCCCCAACAAATGGTATCAGAGTCGTGGTTTGGCTTGGTGGGGGAGTAGGTAGTGAATCCAGGTTTGGATCAAGTATAGTGATGTGGGCGACTCACACTTGGGGGGAGATGTTGAAAATTCAAGTGTGAGTGGTTAGTCCTACATCGACTATGAATGACCTATATGAATGATATATAAAAGACCCATATACCTAATGTTGGAAATTCAAGTGTGAGTGGTTAGTCTCACATCGGCTATGAATGAGCTATATGAAGGATATATAAGAGAGGGGAACCATATACCTAACGCCTTAAGGTTTTTGGTGGAGATGTGGCGTCCCGGTGCTCCCCGGACTCCCCCAACACATTTATCTTAAAGTTAAGTTTAGCATTGAACTTCAGACAAAAAGAGTCGTTTGATCAATACATTTCTAATTGTTTAGATCAAGATCATCATTCTATCGGATTAAACACTTTTTTGTTCTTTAAATTCCCTTGAATCGATAAATAGGTCAAAATTATTCTGACTAGCTAGCCTAATTGGTTAGCACGAATCTAAATCAAAATCACAAAAGGGTTACATATCACATGTTTCTTTCCAAATCAATTGGTAAGCCTTTCTAAATTCTAATAACCCAAATCAAAAGGGTTCCAAGTCTAACATTAGTATTGCCTATTGTGCTAGGCCTTCTAGACCTTCTAAGCAACTTTTAGACTATTAATTGGTTAGAGTTGTGATCTAAACAATTAGAGGCTACGGAATCTCATTCTATAATATGGCTCGTTAATCGCTTATTGAATTTGCTCAAATGAATAGGATATTGCAACCCCAACAAATTAATCACGAAAAGATGAATGTCAACGGATTCATATTTTCTTGAGACATTTTTTTATCGGCTTAAGCAACATAGCAAATAAACACCATATCCACATTCATACTCGAGTTCAAACCTGAAAGCCGACATCCCGTGAAATAGTTACTTTTTTTACCGATCGCATAAAATAAAAATTAGAATATCATCAGAATGGAGGTATTGTTTTTCAGTCATTTCCGTTGATAAAAGGGGCTCCATCATTATTTTTGTACCCCACTCTTTAGACCACATACCTCCCATTTTACCTAAACTTCCAATTTTACCCTTTAAAAAAATAGATTCCGGATTTATGTTTTTTTTTGACATAAATCCAAAATTAAAAAAAATAGATTTTGAATTTATGTCGAAAATATAAATCCGGAATTGAAAATTAATTTTGGGAAGTGTTTTGAAAAAAATGACTTTTACCTACCGACAGGAACCGTCACTAAATGTGAAATATCCAGAATCTGTTTAACTACTTGATAGTCACGAATATCTCACATTAGTGACGGTTTCTGTCCGTAGGTAAAAGTCTTTTTTTTTAAAACACTTCATTTTTAATTCCGGATTTTAGTTTTTTGACATAAATCCGGAATGTATTTTTTAAGGGTAAAATATGTTTTTGGTCCCTACAAAATTGGGTCCTTCTAAGTTTAGTCTCCTCATTATCGAAATATGCGTTTTGGTAATGGTCTCTGACGTTAAAATGCATATTTCAATAATGTAGGGACTAAACTTAGAATGACCCAATTTTGTAGGGACCAAAAACATATTTTACCCTTAAAAAAATACATTCCGGATTTATGTCAAAAAACATAAATCTAGAAGTCAAAAAAATTACAAAATCCGGAATTATGTTTTGGGACATAAATCCGGAAGCAAAATATATAATCCGGATTTATGTCTAGTGCATATTTCCAGGAAATAAAAAAAATACAATTCTAAATTTACACTTTAGTACATAATTCTGGGAAACATGTTTGGGGCGGTTGTGCAAAACATGTTTGGGTAAAATGGGGCTGAATTGGTTTTTACCTTATTTTCGAAACAGTTTTCCATCAAAACACAACCAAAAAAAGAGGTTTTCTAATTTCAGTTTTTGTTTAACACTAACACGTCATCACCAACCATCACTTCAACAACCACTGCCCACCGCTTTGACCACCACCGACAACCACTCCAACCACCACTTTGACCACCATTAACCACCATTTCGACCATCAACCACCACTCTGACCACCACCAACCACCACTTCGGCCACCGCCGACCACCACTCCAACCACTGTCGACCACCACTCCAACCACTGGCGACCACCACTCCGACCACCGTCAAACCGAATCGCCGACCACCACTCCAGTCACCGCCGACCACCGTTCCAACCACCGACGGTCACCACTTCGGCCACCGACGACCACCACTCCAACCACCGTTAACTACCACTTTGATACTATTTTTATGTTCATGTTTTAAATTATAGTTTTGATTTTTAAAAGTTTCTTAACTCGAAACAAAAACTAGTTTTGGTTTTTGAAATTTTCAAAACAGAAAACCACCCGAAAGAGGGCCAAAAATTTTGAGGGGCATTTTGAGATTAAATAAAAATTGGGGGATATGAGGTCTAAAAAAGGGGGTACAAAAATCTTCAGCCCCATCATTGATGCTAGAGAGCGATCCAAAAACAAAATCATTGGTGGTGCCTAATGATGTTTTCCTAAAAATTGCCACTATTTTAACCAAAATAAAATTGCCATTACTATTTAAAATTACACATTTATATACAAATCAACAGTATAATAAAAGGATTTGTCAAAAAAAAAACAGTATAATAAAAGAAATTTTCTCACTTGTTCACTTTTTTTTCATACTAATATATTATTGAACTACCATTTTGTTGGATATGTGTCCCTTTCATAACATAAGGACCCAAACTCTAAATTAACTTAGCATAGTTTTTCCTTAACAAGACCTTTCTTAACATCGAAATTTCGGATTAATTAAGAAACAACAAAAGTAAATTGCACTGATGTTCCACTAGACCAAAACCATAATACAAAATTCCCACAATTCCCGCATTTGAATTCTCTAATAAATTAAATTAAAATTAAACCAGATTGTTGCATATTTCTGATAATGACATACACCTTTTGAAAATCAAACATCAAACCCTACCTATAAACTTGAAAAAAACATCACCCTTTGACCCCATTTAAGGTCAACAACTAATATCACCATCCAATTAACGCATCAACAATCACCCTTTTAGGAAAAAAACAAAGAAAAAATAAATATCCAACCAACACAACATGAACAATTAAACCCCATTTGGCATTGTTTCATGAAGGTAGTGTAGAATACTTTACCTATAAAGCACCGACACAGACACGAACACAAGACACAACACTGACACGCAAACACCAGTTTTAATTTGAAAAATACAAGTAATTGAAGTGTCAATGTCAATGTCAGTGCCCGACACGTCTTCAACCGAAAGTATTGGTGCTACAGAGGTTATTACCATAAATAAATGAAAGAATCCCAAGCTGCTCCAATGGCCAAAACAAGAGGCATGAGAAGGATTTGGCCTTTAGAAGAAAGGGATAGTGCCTTAGATTTTATAGGTGAAGCTTTTGGTGGTGGAGGTGGATTTTCAACATGAACAGCTAACTTCATTCCACCAAAACAGAATCCTTTGCCACTTATGAAGTAGTAATTGCGAGTTACATTTAATGGAACTACATCTCTTCCAGCTCCTGTTGTCCAATTGTGAATTGGATGATCTGATATGCAACTTTCATAATCTGTTTTGTTCACTTCTAGTACATTCATTTGGTTCCTATCATACACAAAAACTGTAAACTAACTAGGGTTAGTATCATGTTAAACCGAAAAAACATAAACTTGGCAACATTCCATTTACCATTAGGACACTAAATAATAAGGCTAAACTATATTTTAAGTCTCTTATTTTTATGATAGGCTTCAATTTCTGAAATGGTCTATTATCTATATAACGACGTTAACCGTGGCTTATGCGGTGGCATGTGCAAGGCCGTCTAACATGGTGTGCGGGTATGGGCTACCGCATAGGACCCCAACCCAATACCATTTTTTAGGGGCTAAAAAAATTAGTATATCTATTTGATAAAAATATAATTCGTTTGAAGTTGTATTGAGATGTTATTTACAAATTAAATAAAATAGTTTGAGTTTTTTGTGATTCATTTGATAAAAGTATAATTAGAGGCCCAATTTTTAAGATTTGAACATCGTCTCCAAATTGTTCCAGACAGCCATAGACACGTGTTCGACCAAATTGAAACAAAAAATAAAAAGGTAATGAGTAGTGACTATTTTTTAACAAAAATAAAGATAAGAGACCAAAAATAAGCCATATGTAACATTGTTGGTAAGAGAACCTAAGGGAAAGGATCATTTTGATTTACCTATTTGTAAAATAAGGGGTCATTTCGTAACAAAAATTAATAGGGGATCAAACTGAAACTTAAAATAAAGATAAAGGGGCCTAAAAAAAATAAAGATAACGGATCAAAACAAAAGTATAACTTAGGGAAAAAATTAAAAAGGAAAGTATTTAATAAAAAAAAAGTTATTTATTTCAAGTCAAAAAAAGAAAGTGTTTAATAAATGTTTTCTTAAGGCAGTGTCCTAATGGCACTGATTGGCAAGATCTTGACCAAAAATACGACCGTTATATGAGTAATAATAAATCAATATATAAAATATAATGAAAATCTAGATCTGGTACTTTGCTTTTCATTATCAAATTAAGCCATGAATTATGGGAAAAAAGATCTTATTATTTTACTTCATTTATGCTGAGATATAGATGGAAACACACTGAAACATGAAAAACATGAGTAAGCAACAAAGTCTACAAGCTTTAGCAAAACCAGCCACAAATTCTGGATCTGAGAATGCAGAACAAGCCAAAGGGGTAAAATCGTAAAATAGTACCCCAAAAACTACTGTTCTTATTTACAGTCCCTATTACCATATAAATGTAAATCAACAATCAAAAGAAAATGGGTAGGCACTAATAAGAGAAATCCCAATGCCATTACCCTAAAAATTTCATTTTTATCCTATTAACATAACACTAACATAGTAACACTAACACTAACACCCCATGAATCAAATTCAGATACCCATTAACTAAAATAATCACAAAAAGATCTAAGAGTAACTGATTCATACCCTCTAATTCCAGAAAACATCATAGTAAGTATCAAAAACATGAAAAAGTTAGCATTTTTAGCTTATCCCATGAATGAACTAGTTCAGATCCAATCAAAACAGTGTATACAGAAACAACATTTATTGAAGCAAAGATTCAAACTTTAAGTTCATTAGAGAGAGAAAATGGGTGCTTACAGAGCCAATCACCATTGTAGAAATGTTTTCCTTTAGCCCAAGCAGTGTAGTTGAAATTGGTGTTCCAACCCATGTTGCCTCCGACCATAAACCTTGTAGCTGAGGTTTCTGGTAACCTAACAAGAAGAGCAAAACCCAGAAAAAGAAACACCATTGTTGATGATGATGATGATGATGATGATGATGAGAATGAACCAAAGACTGTATTTTTCTTCTCCATAACTGTTTTCAGTTTCACTGACTCTCTCACTTTCTTACAAATTCTGGAACACTCTGTCCCTTCTTCTATGATGTTCTGTCTTTTTGGACCTTTTAAGGAACCTTTTGGCTTCTTTTTGGTGGGATTTTAAAATATTATATATATTGTGTTGTGAGAGTTGTATGTGTGATTATTTTATTTTACTTATTTCTTGGTTGTTGCTTTCTAGATCTACCGTTGATTGTTTAACTTTATACACGTATAGGAAAATATGGCCTGTTCCCAAATTGTTTTATTTTATTTATTATTTATAATAAAATAAAATAAAAACATTTGAATTCTTATTTTCTTAATGCTATAGCCAATAATAATAATGTAAAAACTAGACTTTTAAAATTATGTGAAGAAAAAAGAACCAGCTTAAGATATTTAACTTCTAATGCAAAAATAAAATTTTCGTCATTTATGTTTTTTTAAAATTTCAGTTCGGTTATTTATGTTTTTTTTCTCACTTTGGTCTTTATGTTTTAAATTTGTAATAAAGTAACCATTTTATTAACTTTCTTAGTCTTTTATGTTTTTGAGTTGTTTCAAATTGATATCTTATAATTGCTATCCGTGCGGTGGATACCCGAGTTTACCCAAAAAATTGATATCTTATCATTTTAGTAAGTTTCAAATTAGTTTCTCATTATTTTAACTGATCAAATATTCTAGCATCAACTAACTCAATTCAAATAAATTATAACTTTGTTACAAAGTTATTAAAAAGGTTACTTTATTACAAATTTGAAAATAAAAGTGAAAAAAAACATAAAGAACCAAACTTGTTGTGAAATGGGCTAAAACTAGAGCAAGAATAAGAACAAGCAAATGAGACAATGAGAGAAGAAGAAGTATCTCTTGTATATTACTCTTGAAGGTGTACCACTACAATGATATATGAGTCATATTTATAGGCTCAAGCTTTGTAACCTATGACATACATTTAATATATACAATAATGGAAAAGAATAATGCCTAGACATCCACTTTATTCACAATACTCCCCATTGGATGTCTATTAAGGATATGCCTCATTAAAAACCTTACTAAGAACAAACCCAGTGGGAAAAAATCTTAGAGAAGGAAAAGAGTACAACATCCTTTGCTTGAGGGCTGCCTCGTTAAAAACCTTACCCCGAAAAACCCATTGGGACAAAACCGTGATGAAGGAAAAAAAGTGCAGAACATGTTTATTTCTCCCCCCTCAACTATGTAATCATCTCTGAGACGACGAAGACCAATCTTCCGTATTAGCTGTTCAAAACTTTTGCTTGGCAATGACTTTGTTAAAAGATCTGCTAAGTTATCACATGAACAAATTTGTCAATATCACCATTCTTTTGAAGATCATGAGTGAAGAAAAACTTTGGTGAAATATGCTTTGTTCTATCTCCTTTGATATACCCTTCTTTTAATTGAGCAATGCATGCAGTGTTATCTTCATACATAGTTGTTGCCATCATTTTCTCAGAAGATAAACCACAGGTTTCTTGTATATGTTGAATTACTGACCTTAACCAAATGCATTCCCGACTTGCTTCATGTAGTGCTAAAATTTCCGCATGGTTAGATGATGTGGCTGTTATGGTCTGTTTTACAGACCTCCATGAAATGGTTGTATCACATGTAAATAGATAGCCTATTTGTGATCTACCATTATGAGGATCAGATAAATAACCCGCATCTGCATAACCAGTTAAATCTGACTTTGATTCATTAGAATAAAATAAACCCATATCCATTGTACCTCTAAGGTAACGAAGTACATGCTTGACTCCATTCCAATGTCTTCGTGTAGGGGAAGAACTATGTCTTGCTAATAAATTGACAGCAAATGATATATCAGGACGTGTATAATTAGCAAGGTACATTAGTGCGCCAATTGCACTGAGATATGGTACTTCAGGACCAAGTAGTTCCTCATCCTTTTCTCGAGGTCTAAATGGATCTTTATTCGCATCTAATGATCTTACAACCATTGGTGTACACAGTTGATATGATTTGTCCATGTAAAACCGTTTTAGTACTTTTGCTATATAAGTTTCTTGACGTACAAGAATTCCATTCCTTAAATATTCAATTTGTAATCCCAAACAAAATTTTGTCCTTCCTAAGTCCTTCATCTCGAACTCTTTCTTTAAGCAATCTATAGCTTTTGGAAGCTCTTCAGGAGTTCCAATAATATTTAAGTCATCTACATAAACAGCAATTATAGCAAATTCTTTTTCAGATCTTTTCGTAAAAATGCATGGACATATGAAGTCATTTTTATATCCCTCATTTAACAAATATTTACTAAGCTGATTATACCACATGCGTCCAGATTGTTTAAGTCCATAGAGAGACTTATTCAACATGATCGAATAATCTTCTCGAGAGCCTGGATTGTTTGTCTTAGGAAAATGAAATCCTTCAGGGAGTTTCATATAAATTTCACTATCAAGTGAACCATATAAATATGCTGTAACCACATCCATCATATGTAAATTTAGCCCCTCACGTGCTACTAGACTAATTAAGTATCAAAAAGTATTTGCATCCACTACAGGTGAATAAGTTTCTTCAAAATCGATGCCAGGTCTTTGTGAAAATCCTTGAGCAACAAGTCGAGCTTTGTATCTCACAATTTCACCATTTTCATTTCGTTTTCGTACAAAAACCCACTTATATCCAACTGGCTTCACGCCTTCAGGTGTTCAGATTACAAGTCCAAAAACATTTCTCTTACAAAGTGAGTTTAATTCCGCTTTAATTGCATCTTTCCACTTTGTCCAGTCATTTCTTTGTCGACAATCTTTGATGGACTTTGGTTCATGATCCTCATTATCACTCATCACATTTAGCGCTATATTATATACAAAAATATCGTCAATATTGACTATGTTTCGGTTCCATCGTACTCTATTCATGACATAGTTTATTGAGATCTCTTCATTTTCAATATATTCAGGTACCTGATCAGTCTCTTCTGGAAATGATTCAACAATTATGTCTGAAGAACCCTTTGGAGTCTTTGTACCCTCACTTGGAGTTTCTATATCCTCAGTTAGGCCGTTTATCCTTTTAGCTCCTTTTCTTGATCGAGGATTTTTATCTTTAGAACCGATAGGTCTACCACGCTTCATGCGTGGTTGAGACTGATCATTTGCAATGTTAGGTTGTCCAACAGGGACATCAACTTTGATTGGAGCATTAGCAACTGGTATATCTGACTTAGTCACTCTTTTAGGACCAGTGAATGCATCTGGTAATTCGTTTGCTAGATTTTGCAAATGTATTATCCTTTGAACTTCAAGTTCACATTGTTTTCTACGAGGATCGAGATGAGAAAGTGACAATTCATTCCAACGAATTTCCTTGTCCAGTTATTTATTCTCTCCCCCTAATATTGGGAAAACTGATTCATCAAAGTGACAATCAGCGAACCTAGCTGTGAATAAATCTCCTGTTGATAGTTCGAGATATTTTATTATAGATGGAGATTCCTATCCAACATATATTCCCAATCTTCTTTGGGGACCCATTTTTGTGCGTTTTGGTGGAGGGATTGGAACATATACCGCACATCCAAAAATTCTTATATGGGAAATGTTAGGCTCTTTACCAAAAACCAATTGTAAGGGAGAATAAGTGTGATGACTTGTTGGCCTGATGTGAACTAATGTTGCAGCATGCAATATTGCATGTCCCCAAGAAGAAATTGGAAGTTTTGATTTCATGAGTATTGGTCTTGCAATCAACTTTAGACGTTTAATGAATGACTCTGCAAGCCCATTTTGTGTAAGAACATGTGCTACAGGATGTTCAACATCGATTCCAATAGAAATACCTGAGATGTAAATTCTGCAGCATTATCAAGGCGTGTTTTCTTAACTGGGTAGTCAGGAAAATGAGCTCTTAATCGAATTAGTTGAGCAAGCAATCTCGCAAACGCTTGGTTGCGAGTTGATAACAAACAGACATGTGACCATCTAGTCGATGCATCGATTAAAACCATAAAATATCTAAATGGTCCACATGGTGGGTGTATTGGTCCACAGATATCACCTTGTATCCGTTCTAAAAATGCAAGAGATTCACCCTCAATTTTTGTTGGTGATGGTCTAATTATCAACTTTCCTTGGGAACATGCGGTACATGAAAAATTATTGGATTGAAGAATCTCCCAGCTCTTCAATGGATGTCCACATGAATTTTCAAATATTTTTCGCATCATAATAGAACCGGGATGGCCCAACCGGTCATGCCAAATGAGAAACTTGTTGTGATTTGTAAGCTTCTGGTTTACAATAGAATGTGTTTCAATTGTACTAATAAAGGTGTAGTACAAACCATTTGAAAATGTTGGTAATTTTTCCAATATACTTATTTCTCCTACGGCATGTCTCGTGATATAGAGATATTCGATATCTTCTTCATTTGTTGTTTCAATATGGTAACCATTTAAGCGGATATCTTTGAAACTCAATAAGTTTCTACGAGACTTGGGAGAATATAGTGCCATATCAATATCTAATTTTGTTCCTCCAGGTAACAATACACTGACTCTTCCGGAGCCTTCAATTATTTTTGTAGTACCAGATATAGTACTAACATTGGTTTTCTTGTATTACTAAGTAAGAAAAATAATTCCTGTCCTTGAGAATCGTGTGAGTTGTTCCACTGTCAGCGATACACATATCTCCATTATTGTTGTTAGTGACAATACTCATTCTAGCTTTCAAAAGGATAAAAAAATAAATAAATAAACAAATCAATAATAATAATAATAATAATAATAATGAGTATAATAAATTTTTGGAAACATTATAACTATTTTTTTTATTGCCTAAAAAGTGAAAAGAAACACACCAAAACATAAACTTCAACAATCACTTAAACTTAAGTAATTTCAAGCCAAGCAACAAAAACATAATATTAAAATGGAAGGAAACTATTTCTTAAGGACCCCATCTCCAATGAGGTGATCAATATTCTCATCTGGATCAGCAAAGAAATCAGCAACATCTAAGTGAGTGACATCTATAGGGCCATAATCAAAATCATCATCTTCATAAGCAAAATGTGTCTCTATCTTTTTCCCTTTATTTTTCTCAAAGGTCAACAAGATGCTTTGGTGTACGACAGGTACGTGACCAATGACCTTTTCCCCCACAACGGTAGCAATTGTTTTCATCCCGTTTGCTATTTTTCCCACCCTTTTTATTTTCACTATTTTTCCACTTCTGGTGGGAAAATGTGTTATTTGAAATTCCACTACGGCCATGTCCACGACCACGACCATGGACAAAACCACGACCACGACCAAAACCACGACCATGGCCAAAATTGTGACCACGACCTCGAGCTTTCCCATCAGTATAATGATCGTGTTTTGCTACATTTGCTTCAGGAAATGGAGCAGTACCAGTTGAACGGGCCTCGTGATTTTTCATTAAAAGCTCATTATTTTGTTCATCCACAAGAAGACAAGAAATTAGTTCAGAATATTTCTTAAATCCCTTTTCTCTATATTGCTACTGTAGGAGCACATTAGATGCATGAAAAGTAGAGAAAGTTTTTTCTAACATATCTTCATCAGTGACATTTTCTCCACATATCTTCAACTGAGAAGTGATTCTGAATAGTGTAGTTATATTCACTTACAGTTTTAAAGTCTTGTAAGCGCAAATGCATCCAATGATAACGAGCTTTTGGAAGAATAACAATTTTCTGATGGTCATATCTTTCTTTTTAATTATTCCAAAGAACAAGTGGGTCTTTCACAGTAAGATACTCACTTTTGAGTCCTTCATGAAGATGATGGCGGAGAAAAATCATAGCTTTGGCTTTATATTGATTTGATGCTTTGTTTCCTTCTTTGATAGTGTCTCCAAGACCATTTGCATCTAAATGAATTTCAGCATCTAGCACCCAAGATAAATAATTCTTTCCAGTGATGTCAAGAGTCACAAAGTCAAATTTTGTAAGATTCGACATATTTAGTTCTATCATGAAAATGTAAAATTAATCAAGTTAGATAAAATAATAATAATAATAATAATAATAATAATAATAATAATAACAACGTAACACAATAAAAGATATTGTAGACAATCATAACGTAAATTCAAAGACAATGAATACATAACGGACTTGAATTCATTTGAATTCATAATGTAAATTAAAAGACAATGAATTCATGACGTAAATTATTATAATTTATATTGAATTCATAACGTGTAATATAGAAACTAAAATTTTATAAAGATAATCACAGACCTTAAGATAATCATGTAAACGATCTAGTTATTCTAAAAACATGAAAGATATTCTCTCATTTGTTCTTCAGGAACTATATCTCAAACTTTCATATTTTGAGCAATTGTTCTAAGGTGCTTAAGTGATGAATTTCTTCTGGAATTCATCAAAAGTAGACTAACATAGTAATCCAAGAGGGATTACTTAAGTGATTAAAAGTAGACAAATATAGTAATCCAACAGGGATTACTTAAGTGATGAATTTCTTCAGGAATTCATCATAGAATAAAATAGTAATCCAACAGGGATTACTTAAGTGATTAAAAGTAGACAAATATAGTACTTCAACATGGATTACTTAAGTGATGAATTTCTTCAGGAATTCTTCATAGAATAAAAATAGAAAAATGATAATAAAATTTCTATGATAATATTATTAATCGTTCTTGTTTTTTTTTTATAAGCAATGTTAGTGGGGGTGGGAGAATGTTAGTTTCCGGGGTTTGAACCCGGGACCTCCTTCTTGCACTCTTTTTGGTGCACTCCTTCGATATCGATTATAGCTCAAAACAAATAACAAAATTTAAAAACACCAAAATGAAATTTGAAAAACATGAGAACCAATAAGAAGCAATACTACCTTAAGATATTTAGAGCGTGCTGATAACTAGAGCAAGAATAAGAACAAGCAAATGAGACAATGAGAGAAGAAGAAATATCTCTTGTATATTACTCTTGAAGGTGTACCACTACAATAATATATGAGTCATATTTATAGGCTCAAGTTTTGTAACCTATGACATACATTTAATATATACAAATAATAGAAAAGAATAATCGCTGGACATCTACTTTATTCACAATAAAACTGAAATTTTGGATAAACATAAAGGCTAAAATGTATTTTTACCTATTTTATATGATCATAAAGAATGATAGAAAAAAAATCATTGCTATGCTTTTACTAGTTTTATTCAATGAAAAAAAGATTATATTTATTATTTGATTTCATGATAGAGGAATGGTGTTCCGAGTTTTAGATATTTAATCTGATCGAAGAAAATAGTTGTTATACAACTTATTCTCGGGCAATCTAATATCTAATACTAATCTATCTAATACTAATCTAATCTAATAAATAAAATCATAAAATCATATACTAGTAAATTGATATTTTTTTAGGCATAAAATCATATACTAGTAAATTGATATTTTTAGGCATTCTACTAACGCTCCACATGTCCTTTTTTGGGCATTTTAGACATTTTGCCACTAAAAAACAAAAATCTCTGCTTTTTTCAACTTTTTACTTTTTCTCTTACCTTCCCATCATCTCTCTCCTCTCTCTTTATTTATTTATTTTATTCTCTTCTCACTCTCTCATAATATCCCCTCTCTCCTCTTTCATTTTTTTCTCTTTTTCTTCTTCCATATCTATTTATTCTCATTTACTTCTATTTTATTCCACTTCAAACATATCTATCTAATATTAATACTAATCTAATACTCTAATACTAATCTAATCAAATATCTATCTAATACTAATCTAATAAAATCATATGTGACATTTTTAAACATTTCACTAGCGCTCCAGGTGTCCATTTTTTGGGTATTTTAGATATTTTGCCACTAAAAAACAAAAATCTCTACTCTTTTCAACTTTTTACTTTTTCTCTTATACACATTCCCATCATCTCTCTCCGCTCTCTTTATTTATTTATTTATTTATTTTATTCTCTTCTCACTCACGCATAATATCCCCTCTCTTCTCTTTCATTTTTTTCTCTTTTTCTTCTTTCATCTCTATTTATTCTCATTTACTTTTATTTTATTCCACTTCAAACATATCTATCTAATACTAATCTAATCTAATCAAATCTCTAATACTAATTTATCTAATACTATAGTATAATCAATTAATATGCTAGCAAAATGTTAAAAATAATACACTTATACTATTGCTAAGTGTCCAAAACCAATGATAAAAATGTAATCTATCTAATATCTAATCTAATATAATCTATCTAATATCTAATCTAATCTAATACTAATATAATAAAACAATATGCTAACAAATTGACATTTTTCGACATTCTACTTGCGCACCACGTGCCCATTTTTTTTGGTATTTTAGACATTTTGCCACTAAAAAACAAAAAAAGAGCAACTTTTGGCAGAGAAACTGACCAAAAAACTGCACAAAAGCTGATAACAAAAAGTTAACAACAGCTGCGGAAAAAAAGCAGCGAAAGCTGCCTGCTGCTTGCCGCGCAGAGAAATAAATTCTTCTTTATTAATTTGTTTTTTTTTGTAAAAAATCAGTAATTACATTAAATTAATATTAATTTATGTAGAATTTACTATTTACTAAAATCTACTCAAAATACTAAAACCAATTCATTTAACCACTACCAATTGTAAAAAGAAAAAGTGATACCGCTAGCAAAAATTCTCAAATTATTTTTTCTAAAAAAATCACTAATTAAATCTCATATGCTTTTTTTGGTGAGCCGCAACGACAGCGCCAACGGGAGCGCCAATGGAGCGATTGGGGGCATATTTTATATTAAATCTCATTTTCTTTTTTTCCTCATTTTTACTCCATTATTAATATTATAAGAAGATACCGATTTTTTTAAACTTTGTGCAACAAAACTATTTTAATAAATTTGAAATATCGCATTTTATCGAGTTTTCATTTTCTTTTATTACATTTTGCAACTTTTATTGTATTTATAATTTCATAGCAAATTATAACAAATATAGTATTACCCGTGCGTATGCACGGATAAAATACCAGTGACACTAAAAACTTTTTGCTCTAAAAATAACTCCACCTTATCACAAGTAATAATAAAAGTAAAACATTGGCAGTCTCAAATACATAAAAAGACTGACTCTCCGTACAAGCTCTACCTAGGATCTTATAAGAGAGTCAGCTACTCATATCTTTTAAAATAGGTTGACCAAAAAAAAATATCTTTTAAAATAGGAAAAATCGTGATAAGTGTTTGATACCACTATTTTATAGCGTTTTTGTATTGATTGTATGTGTTTCTTGAAACCATGTTCTAAAAATTTCAGATAATATTTGTTGACTTCTTAATATATGAAATATGATTATATAATTTTTAATTAATTATCCATTTTCCAAAAAAATGGAGAATATAAGTATAAAATGAACAATAAATTCATCGACAAGACTACTCACAAAAAAAAAATCATTCATATTGGGAATAAAATTACTTTCACTTTTTTAAACTGTGACTATCCAAAAGTTTATAAGGAGATTTTATTGTTATAAAGCAGTACTTTATCCGTGTATACGCACAAGTGACACTGTATTTGTTATAATTTGCTATGAATATCTAAATATTTTGAAAATTGTAAAATTTTAATAAAAGAAAGAGGAAAAACTTAATAAAAAGGCTATTTTTTAACTTGCTTAAAAAACTGTCCCGAGAAGGTAGCTCAATTGGTGAGCTAAAGGACGTGAAGGAGTTGTAAGATTGCACGGAGGTCCAGGGTTCAAATCCTGGAAACTAACATTTCCCCCACCCCAAACTAATTATTAACCACTAACATTGCTAATAAAAAAAATAAACTTGCTTAAAAAACCTGTGTGCAAAAAGTTAAAAAAAGTCACGTTGTCGCTCCCGGTTGACACTCTCTATTGCCTCTCTCGCTGCCTCTCTTGTTGTCGCTCCCCGTCGTTGCATCTCCAGTTGCCACTCCCGTTGTCTCCTTCATTGCCTCTCCCATTGCCAATCATTTTGATTAAATTATTTCAAAAAAAGTTATTTTGGAACTTTTGCTAGTGGTTAAATTTTTGTCAATTATTATTGGTTAAATTGACTCGTTTTAATAGTTTTAGTAAATTATAGTAAAAAGTGAGATAAAATAATTGGAAATAACATATTTGTCTTTAAAGTTAATGATTTGACAAATCTTTAGAAATGAGTAATCTAATATTTTTGTTAATGGTTTGTTTGATTATATTTATAGTTTTTTTAGATAAGCAAAAAATTTATTGAAGGGAGCACAAGGGGTGCCCAACCCTTACAATGGAGATATAGGAAAGGGGGCTCCTTAAAACCTCCCTGAGCCAAAATCCAATGGGAAAAAGACTCAGGAATGAAAAATAGTACCTCGTACAACCTGCACCACAGTGGAAAAACAACAACCTAGCCCACTATTTTTTCCCCTACTAAATTACAAATTGTTAACTAATATAAGTGGGTTAGACCAAATACTTGACTAGCATTAGCATTGAGTTTTCATCCTCCTCATGTGATGAAAAATAAAAATATATTCATTTGCGATCCTTTATCTTGGAATTGTAATTGTTATTTCCTTTCGCTATTGATTTGATGCTTTGACCAGATCCATGTGCTGATGATTCACTTTTGCAGGAGAGTTATGGTTGATATGGAAAAAATAGAAGATCAGAAGATGCTCTTAAAAACGTCCCTTTTCTTGTTTTATCAAATGAGAGTGGTCCTGACTTTCCCTAAAATCACGATAATATAGCAAGTACATTAAATAAGATATAGTACTAACTTTCACAATCTCACACCTAATTCTAATTTTTTTAATAAGCAACGTGTGGAACAAGTTTGAAGATTACTTGCTCTATCTCCTTAGATTTTGCTAATGCTTGTTTATAAGTAAAATTAAAATAATAAAGTGAATTTCCTTTATAAAAAATATTCTCTCTTAAATCAAAAAATATGTGCCAATGTCTCTCTAATCCCTAATGTATTGTTGGGGATACTCTCTTGCATCCACTACCAATGCCTCTTGTAGATACAATCTATATTGCCCTAGTCCAAGATTCAAGTTGTTCCTCTTCGTCTATAAGACCTAATACAACTGGTAAAATTGAGGTTCTTAGATTGGACATATTGCCTATGGAGTTACAACTAGGGATGCACAAAATAATCATGGTTACAAAACCAATCCATATCCATCAAATGTCCATTTGATATAACCGATTCCATAACCAAAAGTAACAGGACCAGTTATTAATTTTCAAAACTGGTTATGTAACCGGTTATACTGATTATATTCATAACCGGTTATATCCATAACTGGTTTAATAACCGGATTTTGGCTATAATTTTTTTTCCTTTTTTTACCAAACTGAAATTTAAAAATCTGTATTTGGCTAGAAAAATTCAATTTTTTTCATTTCTTTTTTCAGGAATTCAATTTAAATTTAAAAATCAAGAATTTAAAAGAAAAAAATTTATGCTCTCTCTATCTCTCTCCCTCTCTCTCCACTCCACAAGATAACTCTATTAAATTAAATACTCCTAAAATTAAAGCTTCATAGACCATCTCAAAAATTGAAAGCTCGGATGAAACAAGTGTCTGTATAATTGCCAAAATGAGGGCTACTGAGGAGTCAATAACATAGTATGTCATTATCACAAACATTAATTAGTAAACTCCAATGTCTGTATAATTGCTAAATACACATCAACCTCTACATAATGTCAAATAGCCCAGTGTTAGCTTAATTCAGTTACCATGTCAACTTCCATATCGGCCTCTCTGCATTACCTGAAATCAAGGCAGTATCTATAGGGTAAGATAACTGAAATGAAATCCATAAAAATAGGAATCAACTTATAACTTCAGTATCCATTTCTAGATTTACAATCATACTTCAGTATCCATAAAAATAGGCATCAACTTGATTTCTGTGATGATAAGAACCTAATACAGCAACCAATGCTAGTTTTAAGTATTCAAATCTGAAATCAGATTAGAAAAGCTCAAAAACACTAGCACAGAACCTCAAAGACATAAGAATAGAATGCTAAATACATGTGTTGTTGATGCAAGTTCATCTCAACTCTTAAGCACATATCAATTAAAGATGGTTGAGTTGTAAAACATATACCATTACCATTAATCTTCAGCAAGAGTGACATTTGATGAACTAGCACCACCATCTATGTTTTGGGAAAATATTTCTGCAAAAAAAGTAACAAATAAGCATAACCATAAAATGAAATCAGAGGCACTAAATAAAAATTTATCCTACCTCGCTCAAATTTCTCAATCTCTTCAATATCCTCCTCTGAAGGGAATAATGTTAAATGTTCTCCATTTAGCCAATCTGCTGTACAAATAAGTGGTTCCACGAATTGGGCTGTTAGGCTACTGCGATACTCATCAACCACTCGCCCTCCAGTACTAAAGGCAGACTCAGATGCCACAGTGGAGACTGGTATGGCCAATACATCTCTTGCAATGCTTGCAAGGATCGGAAGTCGATTTGAATTCACCCTCCACGAATACACGTGCATTTTGCCAATCTGAAGCTGCAGGCACACCCTTTCCTTTGTTGAGCTCTTGACAATACTTGGCATCTAGGGCCTCAAGCTCTACAAACGCCTCTTGAAGCTTCAATGCGGCCTTCAACATGTCATGTGTCGCATTCCCGGAAACCTGGATGCTCCACATGGCGATAAGGAAGCTCCATGGTCAGAGTCATCTTCACCACTGCTTGTCGACATTTCTCTTGGTCAAATTTTGCGAGCGAAGGAGAAGTGACAGCTGAGGATGTAGTTGATTTCATCCTCTTGTTGGGAACATTTGGGTTACCCTTGCAACGTCTTGCGTGAGCCATCATAAAAGTTGTCCCATTGTTGCACTTGAGAAGGGCATTGCAAAAGTTACATTGAGCTTTATCTGAGACCGGCACTATTGTAAAGGAATCCCAAACAATAGACGTGTTTTTACGCCGAGGCGGTAACCCTGTAACCGTATTCTGAGCTGTCTCAAAGGGAGGAACAAACTCTTGGTTACTCATATTTTGTTATGCAAAGTCCTGAAAACAACACATAACAGAAAAACAACACAAAACAGAATAACTATTTTAACATTGCTGCTAATCAACTTCATATTATAAAGCATAATAATCATACTAATTTCATACTAATTTGTCCCGAAAACAACACAGAACAGAATAACTATTATAATATTGCTGCTAATCAACTTCATATTATAAAGCATATTAATCATCCTAAACAATGGACACTCTTGTTGCTAATCAACACATAACAGAATAACAACATAGAACATACAGACAAGAATCTGAGAAGAGGGTTACTGAGAATAACAAAACAATTGAACATAGTATTTTCTCAGTTAAATCAAATTCCAACTTACAGCAAATCGAAGAATCTGAGAAGAGGGATGTTGAGAAATCCAAGAATCTAAAGTCAGAGAAGCTTGTCGAAGAGGGTTGCTGAGAAATCCAAGAATCTAAAGTCAGAGAAGCTTATCGAAGAGGGTTGAAGAGGGTTGCTGATCATCTATTCCAGCTATCGAAGAGGGTTATCTTGCGGGTTGAAATTGCTCTAAGCTTATCTTGCGATTTCATTTCAGTTACAGAGAGAGTGAGTTCACGTGAATTGCGGCGGCGACGCAAACGGCCGGCGACGGGGATGGGTGAAAATGGCGGTGCTGACAGAGAGATTGAGTTCACGTGAAGAGAGAAAGAGCGAGAGATATTTCAGATTTAGGATTTCATTTTTAGGGTTTTTTCATTTGGTTTTTTTTTACCCCCATCACATAACAATCTACCCCCATCGAGCCTGCGAAAAGACGCAATTGCCATTCACAAAATTTAAAAAACCCGAACGTATCCTGATTTCAATTTTTTTTTGGAAATCGGATTTATGTATCTGTGAGGTAAATTCGATTTCCAAATCGGATTTATGTATCTGTGAGGTAAATCTGATTTTCACTAAAAAATTTAAAAATTTAAAAGCGGATTTATTTAAGATGGGGTAAATCCGCTTTTAAAAATAACAAAGCGGATTTACCATAAGTGGGGGTAAATCCGATTTTGTTATTTTTAAAAGCGGATTTACCTTATATGGGGGTATATCCGCTTTTAAATAACAAAAGCGGATTTACCTTATGTGGGGGTAAATCCGCTTTGTTAACCTAATTAATAAATAAATAAATCCGGATTTACCTAATTAATAAATAAATAAATCAGTTAAAAAATTAGATACGAATTTCGACCGTCTTTTGGTTCTGTTTAGTGTGTAGTTCGTTAACACGTGACGAGCGAATAATTTAGGCTAAAAAATCGGTTCTCGGGCAATCTGCTCAAATTGTAATGAAACCACAGCCATTAAATCCGAAAAAAATCAACGATCAAGACTCCTCAAGAAGTGACTTCTTTTAGGATAGGGGACCTCAGAATCCCAAATTCCATCGTTTACTATTTTTTATTAATTTTTTTAATTTTTCATAATTTCCAAAAAATCTAAAAAAAATTGCATAAACTTATTTTGGTTTTATTAGATTTTTAGTGGTGTTTTGATAACTTTTGGATTAGTTTTGACTCTTTAACGGATTTTTAGTAGCATTTTTATAGCCTTTTTTAAAAATTTAAATAAAAAACAATTATTTTTAATAACAAAATCGGATTTACCTTAGGTGGGGTAAATCTGAATTCCTTTTTTTAGGGAAATCGGATTTATCTACCCACTAGGTAAATCCGATTTGAAAAATAACAAAGCGGATGTATCCCCATCTGAGGTAAATCCGCTTTGTTATTTTTAAAGTCAGATTTACCTATTAGGTACCCCCATTTGAGGTAAATCCGCTTTGTTATTTGGGCAGGGGTATTTTCGGGATTACGGTATTGGGTGGGGGTAGATGGGAGTTGATGGAGGTACAAAAAAAATCCCTTTTCATTTTGGACATTTCGGTGGGCTTGTGGACATTTTAGTGGGCCACTTGGATATCCAATGGATATCCATCAAATAACCGGATAAAATCCATAACCATATTTTGGATAAATGAAAATAACCAGTTATAAAATTAATATAAATATCCGGTTTTTTTAACCGAATATGGATACAGACGTGGTTTAACCATTGAACCGGTTAAATTGTGCACCCCTAGTTACAACATATCAGATCACATGATGTTATTTTTTTAATAGTGTAGTACATTAAGTTTTAAATAAGATGGACTTTTTTGTTGATAAAACTCGAAATGAATACAATCTACCTAATAGTGAGGTAGAGAAACAACTAGTGTATCATCATGCAAAATCAATCTAAGATGAGGACTTGGAATTCATATATCAATACAATCAAGACCTCCCAAATATCCCAAGTTAGTCAGATAATCCACAATCCGATTAGCCTCCATCGTCAGATTCAGATATCTGGTCCATTATTTGACAGGTGCTGCAGATGATTGTAGTTAGTTGGGGTGTCAACCTAACTAGGATGCCTTCTAACTTTGTGATGTTTATGCACCTAGTTTTTGCTTAAAAAAATAAAAGTTGGGGGATCATTGAATAAGTGATGATATGCACCAGCTGGACATAAAGAATAAGCTAACAGCAGAATTTCTCTTCAGAATAGCTGGAGCTTTAGTGTTCCTATCAAGCCATATCATATTGATCATTAACCCAAAGAAGGTAGGCCAATGCCAATCAGTCTTCCCATCATCCTTAGAAGAGAAGTTCCAAATGAGCCATTGATCCATTCCAAGGCTAAAGAATTACATAGGAACAAAGAAAAAGAATCATGAATCATTATATAATAACACAATATCAACTTCCACAAATGTTAATTACAAGAGCTAGAAATTATTGTCATAATAATTCAAACAAAGACACTCATTGTGCACTTCAAAGACATTCATTGTAAAAATCATTACTTCCGGATATAACACTGTATGAACATTGTAATTGAAAAGACACGCATATATTATTATGTTCAATCCAGCTTCCTTAATAAATATGCAACTTGAACTTCTTTTGTCAATGGCATGATCCAATCACTATACAGATCAGCAACCAAGCCTGGATTGATTTTGTACACAGGCTCAGTTCTATGTTCCTTCATATTTATGACCACTTCTTGTCCATAAGTTTTGGCTTTCATCTCCACTCTTCTCTTAATTGCCTCTTCAACTTCCGGATATGTAAGCAATTTCATTAACTTATCCGAGTCCTGCAAAGTCATTGCGATTCAGCGAACAATCAACCTTACATAAAGAATGAAAATGAAACCAGAATGTGTCCCTTTGCAATCTACAATGGTTGGAAGAAACTCACACTTGAAAGCATGTCCATCAAAAATCAGTATCATTACCAGAAAATAACCAAAAACAAGTTAAGACACAAAAATCAGTATGGTTAGTTGATTATTACTTTGATCCAATGTTTTGAAATCCGAACCAAACATAGAACCAGTGAGACCTTCGGGTCATGATTCAATGCTTTAAACCGCCCGAACCCAGATGAAACTACGGCCGAAACGCTCAAATAACTGAACCGCCACAGTGTAAGGTCGTGGTTTAACCGGTTGACCCGTTCAGTTGGTTCAGTATTTAAAACATTGCTTTCGTCACTTTTTTTGCAATGCAGTGCGGAGTTACAATTGGTAGTATACTGAATTTAGTAGAATATATAAGAATGGAATTGTATTAAAGTCTGACCGAGCGAGACGTATATATGTACCTGTGCTATGATAGCAGCTTTATATGCATCTGGAGAAGCTCGAAATTTCGCCTCAGCTACAAATTTGCCATAATGGATTCTCTTTGAGAGAGTCTGCAGTCACAAAAATTCACAAGTTTTCAGCAATATAAGAACCAAAATTTGCAATCACAATAGGTGAAAATACAATGGGGTACTACCCCTAGGTATAATTTAGAAATGAATTTAATTAAAAGGAAACTAATAATATTTACCTGCAAGCACATTACATCACAAACAGCAGAGGATCCAAAATTACCATCATTTCCTTCCTTGACTAATTGTGGAATAAGAACTCTGAAGTATACACCCCAAACTCTATCATTTATATTTATTGATTCAGCAATAGGGTGCAATACCTATTCACACATTACACAGAAATTCAGTGAAGAAGAAGCAATTAGTACAATACTAACTAATACATAGAAATTCTAAGAAGAAACAATTAGCACAGAAAAGACTTGCCAACACAACCATTAAACACATAACATGCGCGCGCGCACACACACAAACACCGATAGAAATTGGTTCAAATTATGAATAGAAAGAATGAATTGTTATTGATGAACAGAAAAAACACACAAATTCCATGGATATTCGAGAGATCCAGGACTCTGCCTAGTCACAATCTAATTCTCACCAAATAACTTAATCTCCCTCCCAACCCCTATTCCTACTTATTTATAGGTTATGACTATGAAGCACCGACTCAGACACGACACTGACACGAATACAGACACGTAGACACCAATTTTAAATTTGAAAAATGGAAGTAATTGAAGTGTCGGTGTCGGTGTCCGTATTCGACACAACACGTGTCGGAAACCAGACACGTCTTCAATCTGAAGTGTCGGTGCTACGGAGTTTATAGGCAACATGTCTTATCTATTTCTTCTAATTATCTCAGCCTAATCAACTAACTAACCTCTCTCTCTCTCTCAACATACACACACACATAGAAGAGAGATCTCATATTGTGTCATTTAGTTGAATTTCTAAACTAATATAATGTATGTTTATATGCAACAGAAAGTTTATATGACAGTACTAATTGCTTTCTGAATTGAGCTGCAATTTTAGAATTAACAAGCAGGCTGATTTCGTTCTCACATAGCTAATGTCACTACTAGTTTTATGAATGGAAACTCTTTACACTCTTTCTATGTTATAAATCCTAAACAATGCCTGAAAGCGAAGTTCTCTACATGAGAATATAATAATTTAGTGTCAAGTTCAGGAGTATTATTTACCTTAGGATATTGCAAAGGTGGTAACATCGGTTCAGGTAGGTCATCAGGAAAGAATGGATGCTCATCAGGGCTCTTGTATCTACCCACCTTCAGCATAAAGGAAACACGGTCAGAAAACTTGACGTCTATATATCAGGACATAGTACTTTTCACTTCATCCTTTATTCTATAGAAAATGTTCACTTCATATATATAATAGGACATAGTTCATACCTTGGCATGAAGCTTCTCAGTTTCCCTGACCATGTATTCTACCAATGAGCCATGAAATCCATCCATGGAGAAACCATCAGGGTCATAAGTATCTTCATTGTAACAATATTGCGCTCGCTCCAAGAGGCTAAAGATTATGCTATCCTCTTGACGAATTAAAGAATGTCGAATATGATCAAGGGTCAAATTTTCACTCCCATCCACCCTGTTCTTTATCGACGCTGATCTACACAAAAGAAATAAGGCAATGACAAAATTCGATTGATCAATATAGAAAAGCCAAAACAATAGTGTCTGTCCTTCATACACAAATATTCTGCACTTGTGAATTTAAGGATTAAACATTCAATGCAACTAAAGGAAACTACAAATGCAAAGCTATAGTAGCGCTATAGCATAGCAAAATTAGAACAAACTGCTATTGTTCGCGATCCACGATATGCCCATTAGTACTGTCAAATAGCAGCTATAGTGGCGCTATAGCACTATAGCATAGTGGAAAATTTGAGCAAACCGCTTTTTTTTCTGAACTGAAGGCATGAGAGTGAAAACTGATTGAAGCATTTAAAATTCTGAATATCTTGTCTTGAAATGTCAAGAAATAGACTATACAAACCATTATCAGTAGAGACTAGAGACCAAAGTACCAGTAAGAAATTAGGTAAGTACTCTAGGAATAGTATGAGCAATTGAAGAAAGGAATCTATACACATTAAATATCATCATTTGACGAATAGGATAAAAATAAAATTGAAGGCATAGCAATAGCAATTTCTAATATAGCTACATTGAGAAAGAAATTAAAATGTTGATAATTATGGTAAGAAAAAAATACCAAAATTGTTTTTTTTGACTGAAAAAGTACTATACCCTAAAAATAACATATCAGAACCATAAGACTATTTACAGCTAAATGTTCCACTCCATCAGAGAACCACACATCATATACCCAATAGAAGGAACAAACAAAAAAACAATCTTTTGAGAAGGGAAAAAAGAACAAGAATTTAAATTGCGATTGGGATAGTGGCTATAAATAAACATAATCAAATTCTTAAAATTAAAGAAAATTGCAGACAAATGAAACCGACCCAGATATCTAAAATGTTTACAACATTTGCAATTGGAAATCAAAAAATTAAAAACTTGAAACAGAAAATTGAAGAATTTAAGTATGGGGTGCTCACCCAATGGAAGCAGCGGCATGTGAGAGAACAGAAAGATTGGATTTTGGGGGGAAATTGGAAGAGGAATTGAAGGGAAAGGAAACCCCACGACGAAAAGAAGAAGAGGGTATTGGAGGAATTGCAAAGGTAGAAGCTTTCAAAAGCTTAGCCTCCATTAGAAAGAGAGAGAAATGAAAATTGGGGAAGAGAGAAAAAGAAAAAGAAGAAGAAGAAGAAGCATTAATAGTAAGAAAAAAAGGGGGTTTAGAAAGAAATAATAGGAAAAATGTGAAACGTGTTAAGGTGTGTTTGGCGGCTGCTGAGGTAACGGCTGGTAGGTGAGGGATTGCAGGTTGGTTGAGGTGAACTCTGCAATGAGAGAGAGAGAGAGAGAGAGAGAGAAGAGAATGTTAGGTGTTGATTTTTGAATAAGTGGTGCATGTAGATTGTCAACTGTGGTAGGTGGAATGGAAGGAAGGAAGGAGAGCTTTCTCTATGTGAATGTGACCAGACCAAACACTTCTTCCACCTTTGTTAAAGAGTTCAATTAACAATCATAGAAACCTAAATAATAATAATAATAATAATAATAATAATAATAATAATAATAGCATAAACATTTATAAAAGTGCTTAATCAATTGACATAAACATTTATAAAAGTGCTTAGAGTGTTTTTTTCAATAAAATGATAACACACTGTTACATAATTCGTTTGGAGTTTGGATGCTCACAAGTAATTGTACTACAAACTATGAGAGAGAATTACAAAAAAATAATGAGATTTATTGTATTTATTATTATATTGTACGACACGTGTCACTCTCTCTCATAACTTGGATGCTCATTTGGGAGTGAGCGTTTTCATGTCACTAAAATTGTCAATACAACTAATAGTGACGAACAAGTGTTTAGAGTGCTTATAGAAACAATTTATTATGATATGTTTATTTTCATAACTTTTTAGATTAGCTTATGAAAGGAACTTATAAATTAAATGAGAGTAGTTTTTTAGCTTATCTTTTATTATAGAAATAATAATTTATACTATAAATGTTTAATTAAATTAGTTATCGAAGCTTTAACCAATTATATTGAATTGAATATGCTTTTTTGCCAAAAGAAAAATAATATACTAAATATTAAATATTGTGTTTTTCCAAGCTATTGTTTTTAGTGGATAGTAATTAATATTTTTGTCTAATAAAAGATAGTAATTAATATATCAAATATAATTAATATGCTTATGGCTTATATATGTTTTTAGTCCTTATAAAATTTGAGAATTTTATTTTTAGTTCCTATATAATATTTCACTCAATTTTAGTCTCTTCCGACTTTTAATAGAGCTTTTAATAGCACTTCTAAGTGCTATTAAAAGTCATGAAGACTAAAAGCGTTGATAGAGGAAAATGTGGGACTAATAGCGAGTGAAATTTTTTATATTAACTAAAAACAAAATTCTCAAATTTTATAGAAACCAAAAACATATTTAACCCTATATTTATTATTGTTCTTAATTGAATTAAATGTTCTTTTTAAAAATAAAAAAAGTAAGGCTCTCTTTGGTAAAAATTAGCGAATATTAGATAAGCTAACTTTTAGCGAATAAACTTATAGTGACTAGCTGATAACGGATAAGCTAACAATGTGAATTTAAACTATATGGTAAAATTAATAGTTGAAGTAATTTATAAATATAAATTGTCATAAATGAGAAATTTTAATTAATGCTAACACAACTAGAATAATATGAGACCAAGAAGGGTTGGTCCAAGTGGTCACTGGACTTGGATTCCACCCCAAGACCTCGGGTTCGAATATTGGGTGTGGCAAAAACTCGGTTGGGAGGGGAGAACCACACGGACCGGCAAAGTCGGTAACTCATGGCCAGTCAGGTTTTCCGGCATAGATTAGTCACCGGTAAAGCCGGTGAAAACTACGCATCAATGACATGGTAACAAAAAAAACTAGAATAATATGAGATAGTGACAACTATTAGTGATGGAAAATTAAATTTCGTCTATTATTTATATTCATTTTTTATCTTTTTGATTTTTCTTTTTTATTATATTAATTTTATCTTCTTACTCATTTTTTCAAATTGCATTTTATCTGAAATTGCTTTTAATTTTATTTTTCTTAACTCTTCTTCAATTGTATTATATTTTTGTAATTTATCCATTGTTACTTATCTTAATAGTCCGATACCTGCTAAGTCATTGACCTATTAAGTTCTAAATCTATTAAGGAATTTTGATATCGTACTAAACTATTTTCAAGTTGCATTTTATATCTCTTTTTTTGTTCTAGTTCATTTTTTATTTGCAAACAATATTCTAATCTTTTCTTAAGTTTTTCTATCATCTCCTTTACTTGATTTCTTCTCTTGTCATTATTAGTATAAATCTTTCCACATTAACTCTAGATAAATTACTCATATTATATTATTTAGACAGTTAATTCCTTTACTTGGCCTGCTTATTTATCAATACTATTTTCTTCTGTTTTTCTGATTCATAAAATCTAATTGGTTTTGAGATTTGTTTTCTTCTCAGCTCTAATACCATTGGTTTATTAATAAATGTTCCTAGCTCCGTTATTTCATGTCTTTAAGGATAATAAAAGTTTTTCTATGTCTTCAAATAACCTTGAAATATATATTCTTCTATTATCCCTGAATGAAATACTATAATGTGAATTTGTTGATACATAATTAACACAATAAGTAACCGAAAGTATTTTATCTCATGGTCTCATTAGGTTTCCTCTTAGGAATTTGTGTTCAAGAGTGAGTGTTTGGCCTAGTCTTCTAGTATCTAAAGGTACACCAATAAGTATACTACATTTATAATTTCCATCTTTATCATTAATTTGTAAATGCTCTACATCACATTTCTTCTTATTGGTTTTTTAATAAAAACCTAAAAATAACCTCAGGATTTGGCAACGGCTATATCATACACCAGATAGCCGTTGCCCCAGCAGTCATTATAAACAGAAATCTGTTTAAACAGTTATTACAATAAACAAAAAAAAACTGTTACAAATCAGTTACACTGTAACTGACTATAACCACCCACTGAGGGGTGTATTACTTTGTATATATATATAGACACAACCTGTACATAAAAGTTCTGTAATACAATTTCACAATCAATAAATTTTTTACAAGTTGTATTTTACATTGAGTGTGAGAATTCCCTTCTATGTGTTCTTCTATCTTTTGCATCACTACCTTTATGTTCCTGGTGAGTCCCTTTCAAGAGAGTTGAAGTCCCTCACAAGAAAAGAAAGAAAGTGTCAGTGATCTGTTTTTGTGACTAAAACAGAGAAGATCAGTAGAACTAAGAGAGAAGGCGTTATACTTTTTTCAGGCTAAGAGTAAAGGCGTGAAAAGTGATGTTGTGGTGATTGTTCATCAAGAACAATCACAAGAAAACCTGCAATCAGAAACAGTGTTTAGGGTTTCTGGTGTTCAACCAAAACAGAAACTGAAATTTCACTAAGAGAGTGAAATACTACCTGATACGTTGCTGGGTTGTTATCCAGACTTGCTGTCTCAACCATTGGTTCTCACAGCAACAGAAAACAAAAGGAAAACAGTACAGAAGTTAGGGTTTCGTTTGTTATCAACCAAGAAAGCAAAGATTCAAAGATCAAACAAGGGATTTACCTTAGTGAGGAGGTCTGATTCATAACCCAGCAAGAAGATCTTCAAGCGAACCTCATATGCGATTTAGGGTTTCTGAAAAATCTCTAAATCGCATAACCAGCAGCAAGGTTTTGTTAAACAGCATCATACAATCAATCTTCGTGAAGAACTGGAGTTGTTTCAAGCTTCAGATCGTGTAGATCAGAAGCAGAAACCAGAGAAGCTGAAGGAAGAAGAGGAACAGTACAGAGAGCAGAAAGAACAGAGGCGTGAATCTTGGAAGTTCTGGTCATCTAGGGTTTCAAAGCGCCTTTTATACGCCGGGTCAAGAGGATCCACGTGCATACCCAGTGGAACCGGGTTCGGGTGCGCAAAACCCATCACTTCTGGTTTTTTGTTTTGCAAGACAAGCGTGTGATTGAAGAGGGCTGGGCCAAGTTGGGCCTGAGAACTGCTAGCTGCACCCCTTGTTCTTCGGTATACAGCCTGCAAGCAAAAATGTGTTAAAATTCAACATGGTATAATCAGAGCATAGACAACGATCCAGGGCAAAATTCTCTACTCTACTCTGTTTCTTTGAGCTTTCTTTAATTTTTCTTTAAATTCTCTAACATTTACACAGTGAGGAATTCTGTAAGTGTGTGTTTTCTAATTCTCAGTTGTGTTCTAAGTGTATTACAGGATGTCTAATACAAGTGGACATGACAGCTAGGTTCCCAAGCTCAATGGGAAAGACTATGAGACTTGGGCTATACAGATGAGACCTGTTCTTGGTGCTCATGGGTGTTTACATGTGGTAAAAGAGGGGCTTCCAACTCTAGCAGAAACTGAAACTTCTGCTCAAAGGAAAGAATATCAGGAGAGTGAAATAAAAGATTTCAAAGCACTGTCCCTCATTCATAGAGCCTGTGGAGAGGCTGATTTTGAAAGAGTAAGGGGCTGTGAAACATCTAAAGCAGCTTGGGATGCCCTACAACAATATTATTGTGGTGCTTGCTCCTATTAAGGAAGAAAAACTACAAGCATTGAGAGCTCAGTATGAAAGCCTCAAAATGAAAAGAGATGAAAAGGTCACTGATTTCTTCAACAGAATGAAGAAGATCAAAAATGACATGGCTCTTCAAGGAGAAAAGCTTGAAGAGAATGTCCTATGCAGAAAAATACTAAGGTCAATGCCTAAGAAGTGGTATGTGGTAACTAACACTATTGAGGAAACTACAAAGAATGTAGGCCTGAAGTTAGAAGAACTTCAAGGCAAACTAGAGGCCAAGGAAATCAGAATGGAGATCCTTGATGAAGAATCTGAAGAGGAAGATCAAGCCATGTATGCAGCTAGATCCAAACACAAGAAAGGCAACAAAGGAGGTAACAGTAAACAGACCAAGGGGTCTAAGGGAAGGACAGGTAATTCTAACCCTAAATCTAAATCTGATTCATCTAAGAGTAACACTGCACCCATGGTTGTCAAAATCGCGAGTCAACTCGTACGATTCTATGAGTTTACGAGTTTATGATGCCCCCAACGAGTCAAATTTCGTGTAGAATCAGAATCTTCATAAACTCGCTCAGATTCGCTCAGACTCGGTCAGACTCGCTCAGACTCACGAGTTTATCACAGAATTGAATTTTTTTTAAAAAAAAAGCCCAAAACGCTGTGTTTTAGGTTAACTTGTAGAGGAAGCTCATTATGTCTAAGATGTGTACAAGTGCTATTCCTTTCAATTGTATTAAAAATGTGGAGTTTGCAAAGATGTTTGACATGATTGGGAGATATGGAATCGGTTACAAACCTCATTCATATCATGAAATTAGAGAAAAGCTTTTAAAGAAACTTGGAGTTTTATCTAATAGGAATTGTTATCTACATACTTTATTATTTTGCTTAGTTATGGTGTTTGAAGTTGGAATGTTGAAAATTTTGATAAATTTTGCTGTTATTGATGAAATGTCTTAATTGTTATTGATACTGTTTGACACTACAGTAATATTTTTTTCATATTTTTTTAGTGTATTTTTTTTCATAGACTCTTACGAGTCTACGAGTCGAGTCTACGGTCCTCTCACGAGTCTATGTAGACTCTCGAGTCTGACAACCATGACTGCACCTAGAAAAAAGGATAAGTCTAAAGTGCAGTGTTACAGGTGTGACAGAATGGGGCATTATGCCACTGAATGTCCCACCAGAAAGGGTGCTAAGCCCAATGGTTCAGTTTCTGAAGCCAATGTGGCTAAGGAAGACTCTGAATCTGACTCAGATGAATCAGATAATGTTGCTTTCAGTATGTTGTGTAAGGAACCTAAACTAGCTAAACCTAGGAAGACTAAAACTACAATGAAAAAGGGTAAGGAATATGTAGTCTTAGTAGTAACTGGAAGTGATGGTAAAACCATCACTGAAATTTGGTACTTAGACTCTGCATGTTCAAATCATATGACCAGTAACAGAGAATGGCTTATTAACTTTGATCCCACTAGTTTCTATTAGGTGTGCTAATGGAAAGACTATAGTTTCTAAGGGTAAGGGAAACATAGAACTAACTAGGGTTGATGGGGAAAAGGTTATAGTCTATGATGTGTTGTATGTCCCTGAAATTAGTTGTAATCTAATAAGCCTAGGACAGTTAGTTGAAAAGGGCTTTTCATGTCTTATGAAAAATGCTAAGTTGAAACTGTTTGATAAGGATGATCATCTAATCTTAACTACCCAACTAGCTAATAATAGGATATTTAAAACTAGCATAAGTAAAACTGAGGCACTGTGTCTAAGTGCTACTGCTGCCAGTGATACTGATTTGTGGCATAACAGGTTTGGTCATCTTCATTATAAGGCTCTAGATAATCTAAGTACAAATAAACCTGTAAAGGGGTTACCAAAGATAGCTAATACTAAAGAAAAGTGTACTACATGTTTAATGAGTAAACAACCTAGGAAGAACTTTAAGAAACAGATTGAACACAGATCTAAAGACCTACTAGAAGTAGTGTATTCTGATTTGTGTGGTCCTATGGATACTGTATCTATGGGAGGGAACAAGTACTTTGCTACCTTTGTAGATGAGTACTCAAGAAAGATTTTGGTATATCTACTTAAGGCTAAGAGTGATACTTTCAGTGTGTTTAAAAAGTTTAAGGCCATGGTTGAGACTCAAAGTGGTAAGAGACTGAAAGTGTTAAGGACTGATGGTGGTGGTGAGTATACTTCAAAGGAGTTTGAAGAATACTGCACCACCAGTGGTGTTGTTCATGAGGTAACTCCACCATATACCCCACAACACAATGGGGTAGCTGAAAGAAGAAATAGGACCATCCTAGAGATGGCCAGAAGTATGGTAAAGACCAAGGGACTACCTAAAAAGCTATGGGCAGAAGCAGTAGTGACTGCTGTCTATATCTTAAATAGGTGTCCTACAAGAGGTTTGGAGGCTAAGGTGCCTGAAACAGCTTGGAGTGGTGAAATACCATCTGTATCTCACTTGAAGGTATTTGGCTCTATAGCATACAACCACATACCTGACAGTAAGAGAACTAAACTTGAGGATAAGAGTAAGCCTCTAATCCTTGTGGGATATCATCCTACAGGGGGTTACAGGTTACTAGACCCCAGTACTAATAAAACTGAAGTATCTAGGGATGTGGTGGTGTTTGAGGACAAGCAATGGGATTGGGCTGAAGCTGGACAAGTGGGTTCAGTGGAACCTACAACCATTGATGAGGTCCTTAACACTGAACCAGAGACTAATGATACAAGTTCTGATGATGAAGGTCCTGTTCTACCTAATAATGATCCTATTCTACCTAATGAGGACCAAAATCCACATGAAGAGGTGAATGGGGAGGGTGAACAGGAGCCTGAGCAAGTTGTGCAGCCTCCTCTTAGGCCTCAAAGAGAAAGGAAACCACCTAAGAGGATGCTAGACTTTGACATGACTATGGACAACCACGTTACTAATGATGGTGACTTGGTTCATTTTGCTATGGTGGCAGATATGGAACCTTTAGACTATGAGGAAGCCTTAAAGTCTAAAGATTGGAAGAAGGCTATGATAGAGGAACTTGCCTCTATTGAAAAGAACAAGACCTGGACTATGACAGTTCTGCCTAAAGGAAAGAAGGCAATAAGTGTCAAATGGGCCTTTAAGCTCAAGCTGGATCCCAATGGCAAGATAGTCAAGCACAAAGCAAGACTTGTTGCCAGAGGGTTCCAGCAAAGGCAGGGAATAGACTATGAAGAAGTATTCTCACCTGTGGCCAGGCATGAGACCATCAGGTTGGTCACTACCTTGGCCTGCAACAAGGGTTGGGACTTGCATCATTTAGATGTCAAGTCTGCATTTCTAAATGGACCCTTGGAAGAGACAGTTTTCATCTCACAACCTCCTGGTTTTGAGATGAAAGGAAAGGAAAACTTGGTGTGCCACTTGCATAAGGCACTTTATGGGCTGAAACAGGCTCCAAGAGCCTGGAATAAGCGTATTGACACTTTCTTTGTGGTCAATGGCATCACAAAATGCACCAATGAGTTTGGTGTTTATGTGAAGGGTACTATAGAATCTGATTTATTACTAATTTGCTTATATGTTGATGATCTATTGGTGACAGGTAACAACTCTAAGGAAATCAGCAACTTCAAAGACACCATGAAGGCAGAATTTGAAATGACTGATTTAGGGAGGCTATCCTACTTCCTAGGATTGGAGTTCCTAAAGGTTAAAGAAGGCATTATCCTGCACCAACAGAAATATGCCAAAGAGTTGCTGATCAGATTCAACATGGCAGAATCCAACTCTGCCCTTAACCCTGCTGAAGGTATTCTATGCAAAAAGGAAGGTGAAAAGGGAGACCATGTAGACCCTACTCACCATAGAATAATTATTGGCTCACTAAGATATTTATGCCATACAAGGCCAGATATTCTCTTTGCAACTGGAATGGTCAGCAGATTTATGAATGACCCTTTGCAGCTTCACCTAAATGCTGCAAAGAGGATTCTAAGATATATACAGGGGACTCTTAACTATGGGGTATTTTTCCCTAAAGGCAGGAACTCAGATGACACTACCTTAGTTGCCTACTCAGACTCTGACTGGTGTGGGGACCAACTGGACAGAAGAAGCACCTCTGGGTACTTATTCAAAATTCTAGGGGCTCCTATCTGTTGAAGTTCAAAAAAACAGCAGATTGTGGCTCTAAGCTCCTGTGAGGCAGAATATGTGGCTGCCTGCAGTGCTGCTACCCAGGCAGCATGGTTAGAAGCTCTCCTAAAGGAACTACAGGTCAATCTAAGTCAAACTACTACTCTATGGATTGACAACAAGTCTGCACTTTGCCTTGCCAAGAATCCAGTGGGACATGGCAGGACAAAGCACATAGAAACAAGGTTTCACTATCTTAGGGATCAAGTCTCTAAAGGAAATTTGAAGGTGGATTACTGCTCCACGAAAGAGCAACTGGCTGACATATTCACCAAACCTCTAAGAGGTGAGGTGTTTACTAGGATGAGGAGGGAAATTGGCCTGGTTGCCTTCAAGACTTAATGAAAGCAACCATGCCCTAAAGTTATTCCTAAGGGCTTGTCTTAGGAGACTGTTTTAATTGCTAAACCAGGGGTATGTCCTGGAATTCCTATTTCCTCTTGTCCTAGATTTTTTCCTAAGTGTCTTTTAGGTTTTGTATTAAGGGAGGCTATTGATTTTTTAATAAAAACCTAAAAATAACCTCAGGATTTGGCAACGGCTATATCATACACCAGATAGCCGTTGCCCCAGCAGTCATTATAAACAGAAATCTGTTTAAACAGTTATTACAATAAACAAAAAAAAACTGTTACAAATCAGTTACACTGTAACTGACTATAACCACCCACTGAGGGGTGTATTACTTTGTATATATATATAGACACAACCTGTACATAAAAGTTCTGTAATACAATTTCACAATCAATAAATTTTTTACAAGTTGTATTTTACATTGAGTGTGAGAATTCCCTTCTATGTGTTCTTCTATCTTTTGCATCACTACCTTTATGTTCCTGGTGAGTCCCTTTCAAGAGAGTTGAAGTCCCTCACAAGAAAAGAAAGAAAGTGTCAGTGATCTGTTTTTGTGACTAAAACAGAGAAGATCAGTAGAACTAAGAGAGAAGGCGTTATACTTTTTTCAGGCTAAGAGTAAAGGCGTGAAAAGTGATGTTGTGGTGATTGTTCATCAAGAACAATCACAAGAAAACCTGCAATCAGAAACAGTGTTTAGGGTTTCTGGTGTTCAACCAAAACAGAAACTGAAATTTCACTAAGAGAGTGAAATACTACCTGATACGTTGCTGGGTTGTTATCCAGACTTGCTGTCTCAACCATTGGTTCTCACAGCAACAGAAAACAAAAGGAAAACAGTACAGAAGTTAGGGTTTCGTTTGTTATCAACCAAGAAAGCAAAGATTCAAAGATCAAACAAGGGATTTACCTTAGTGAGGAGGTCTGATTCATAACCCAGCAAGAAGATCTTCAAGCGAACCTCATATGCGATTTAGGGTTTCTGAAAAATCTCTAAATCGCATAACCAGCAGCAAGGTTTTGTTAAACAGCATCATACAATCAATCTTCGTGAAGAACTGGAGTTGTTTCAAGCTTCAGATCGTGTAGATCAGAAGCAGAAACCAGAGAAGCTGAAGGAAGAAGAGGAACAGTACAGAGAGCA
Organism: Astragalus membranaceus; assembly: GCA_039519185.1. Lineage (NCBI taxonomy): Eukaryota > Viridiplantae > Streptophyta > Magnoliopsida > Fabales > Fabaceae > Astragalus > Astragalus membranaceus. The sequence goes on from CM076852.1 coordinate 10,426,540, forward strand.
GAAAGAACAGAGGCGTGAATCTTGGAAGTTCTGGTCATCTAGGGTTTCAAAGCGCCTTTTATACGCCGGGTCAAGAGGATCCACGTGCATACCCAGTGGAACCGGGTTCGGGTGCGCAAAACCCATCACTTCTGGTTTTTTGTTTTGCAAGACAAGCGTGTGATTGAAGAGGGCTGGGCCAAGTTGGGCCTGAGAACTGCTAGCTGCACCCCTTGTTCTTCGGTATACAGCCTGCAAGCAAAAATGTGTTAAAATCCGACACTTCTTGATCCATTGGCACAATTCAATTAATTAAAATATTTACTTAAGTACAAGTATATAATTATAGTAGATATGTAAAATTGACAATATAATTGATAATCCTACCTCATTATATATTTTGCATGAGAACCGCCGACTGCAGCTTGCGCTTTTGAATGAAACTAGTATATAACCCGTACGATGCACGGGGAGCAAATTCAGTTTAATATATGAAATTAAATTAATTTTTTTGAAAAAATAAATATATTGAACTACTAAAAAATTGATTATGTGTAAATTGGTAAAATATGATATCAAATATGTTATTATCGCACGGAGGCAAATATGTGTTTTTAGTATTATAAAAAAATTGATACATGTAACATAAATATTAAATAAAAAAGTAACCCATACATATGTGTAAATATAGATCATATAATGTGTATATAGTAATTGTTATAAAACTATATCAGTTAAATATACGTTATTTAATAATTGAAAATGATTCTTAAAAAAACTCGAAAAGATATAATGGATGGTAAGTATGTTTGTAACATTAAGTTGTTAATATTAGTATTATTAACGCAATGTAGCTAATCAATTATGTTATCTTTTGGATTTATAATAAGTAAACATGACAGTAAAACATGAACAAACAGATACTCATTCAAATTGGTCCAATGTTGATGGAGATTATTTACTTTGATGGGTTGAATTGGGGATATCGATAACCGCCCGAACCTGTCTGACTAAAGTTAAATTGTAAACATATATATTTATTAATAATAATCAATATTATAATATTCATTTTAAAAAAATTATCAGTTTTATTAACTTTTTCTTAAAAAAATATAATCACAAACAAACGAAGTTTATTCCAAATATAAATATATATATTAAAACACATTCAACTAAAGTTGAATATTTATTTTAATGATTTAGTCATTAATATAATTTTTTGAATAATATTCAATCTCGGATGGTGTACTTTTACTCTAATTCAAATATTATAATTTTTCACGTAATATATGTATATTATGTAATTTTCCTTATGATTTGTTTATCATTTTTTTTCGCTCTTAGGCTATAATTTATTTATCTATATTTATGTGCACGCATTCAATAATAATAATTTTTCAAATATCTCTCTCTTTTGTTACCAAAAAAATGTTTTTTCAAAAATAAAAAATCTCATTTTTATGTGAAAGAAGTATATTTACCCTTTGTGTTTTATAAATATTCATGTAAAACTCAGGACAATGTTGACATGTATTATGCATATGGTAAAAAGAATATAAGCCGACAATGTTCGAGTTGTGATATGAACTCCTTTGTGTACTTTCCTTCAAATATTTTTTAATTATTATTTTATATTTTCATATATATATATATATATATATATATATATTCTATTATTTTTTTAAGAATAAGGTTCAAGGTACTCCAAGACTAACTTTAATTAGGTTTTTTTGGTACCCCCTATCATACCTTGTACCCCCCAAATTATCCAAACGGACGATTTTACCCCTCAATCCTCAAAACATTTCCGGAAACACATAATTCCAGAACACAGTTTTTTAAAGATTTCCGGAGTTATGTCGAAACACATAAATCCGGAACACATTTTGACTTCCGGAATTATGTTGTTTGGGGTAATTCCGAAAATATTTAAAAAATGCGTTCCGAATTTATCCAATAGGACATAATTCCGGAATTACAAGGGGGTATAAGGGAGAAGAGGGGGGGGGGGGTAAAAAAAAGCCCTTTAATTAACTTACTCTACACATATTGACAATGTTAATGCTTTAATTATATAACATAATATACATGATATGCAAATTAAGGTTTAATTGCTGAGAAAAGTTTTGTTAAAAAATATATTTTATATGTTTAGAAAACTTTATAACGAAATATATAAATCCACTTAATCAAAGCTAATAGACCATATTTGAATCCATTTTGAATTACATTACTAATTAATACAGTAAATTATCTGACAAAGTTTGGGCCTTACGTTGTGAAATTAGTTAGAATCAGAGCAATAGTAATATGAACTTATATTTCTAATTAAGTATTAGTGATTGACGTGCTACTGTAGCGACCGAAAAATCCGGAGGAGGGATTCTTCGAAGTTCTTGAAATGAAGCCGCCACCAAAGTTTAGTTTAAGGGCAAACATTGGAAAATCCCTATTGAGTGGATACAGAGGTTTTGCGGACCAGGTTTAGGCTCGGGAGTCGTTTATGCGTAGGGAAGGTATTAGCACCCTACGACATCCTTCCTAAGGAAGGTTACCTTTTAACTAAATGTGTAAACACTTATTAATTCAAAAATAATGATTTACCCTTATAATAGTAAAAAAGGACTCACTAAACGGTTAATTATTTTTTGTACTTTTGGAGAAAAATGAGAGAAATGAATTAAAAGAGAAAAAAAAGGGTTTTTTATTAATGCAATTGACAGAGGTCGGCCGCCCCCTGCTCCTACGTATCTCCTGGTAGAGAATCAAATTACACGTAGTTCTTGGTGGTGTTTTAATTTATTTTGAAATTCGAAAAGGTATTCGTGACGACCAAACAAGTAAAACTCAGAGTGGTCGTCGCTCATAGCTCGTTTGAAAACTAAAGCTGTTATTAACGGTCAAACGAGCTAAGCTCAGAGTGACCATTAGTAACGAACCATGTCCATGTTTAGGAAAACATTTATTCGTTATTTGGGAAAAAATAGGTTTGTGAAAGAAAATATTTATTTAGGGAAAAGAAATCTCTTTTTTTTAAAAAAGAGAAACAGGGGGTGCTGTTAGAAAAGGGGGGGTGCAGTTAGCAGCAGGGTGTCGTATTTTAAAAGGGGGTGCGTAAAGCAGAGCCCAACTCGTTTTTTTGTGTGCTGGCCTACGCAACAAAAAGGCTTGGAATGGGGTGTATGAAGTAAAAGTGTGGTTGCATTAGTAATCTGAAAGAAACAATTGAAAAAAAAAACAGATTATTAAAAAACAAAGGGGGTATATAAAGGAAATAAAAATTTGGCTGGAACCCTAATCTCACTCTCTCAATCCCTAGCGCCGCACAGAGAGAGTTTGAGAGGGAGAGGCTTGCTGAAGATAGAGAGAAAGATGGAGAGAGGGACGGATCGGAACCGAGGGAGAGAGAGATCTTGGGCGAAGGAAGAAGGTGACACGGTGGAGGAAGGGTGGCGTTGGACGGTGCTGACGGCGGTGCGACAGGTGGGGGTTGGCTTGACGGTGGAGGCGATGGTGGGGGGTTTGATGGCGGTGGTTCGCGAGGCTGTTGTTTAAGTGGTGGTGGTTTCGTTCGTGAAGTGAGGGCGAGGCCGTGGAGGGCGGCGGTGTTTGGTTTCGCACCGGGAGAAGAGGGACGGTGGTTGGCCTGTGGATGGCGTGGTGGTGGCCGGAGGTGCTGGCCGTGAGGTGACGATTTGGGGTTGCTGTGGTGGAAGAGGAGAAAGTGATGGTAGCGGTGGGGAAGACGACGCCGGGGGAGGCCTTGGTGGGCACCGGCGCCGTGGTGGAGAAACAGGATCGGGGGAAGAGGAGGAGAAAAAGGGATTCTGGTTGGCGGCGGTGCTTGGTGGTGGTCACCGGAGACCACGGCGGAGACAACCACGCACGGTGGTCGGAGGTAATGCGGCCTCTTCTCTGCTTGTTTTCCCTTTCCTCTCTTTTGTTTGTGTTATCTGCTGTAGTGTTTTTCTTTCCAATCCCCCCCTTATTCATTTTTTTTTAGAACTGATTCCTCCCCCATTTTCACGTTCTCAAACTTGTTCTGAAATTTTGATACTCTCTAATCGATTTTTCTCTCCCTTTACTGTTTTCCGTCTTTGGTGTGGTGTAGGTGTGGTATTTGAGCAGGGGAACATTTCTCATGGAGACAACAACTGAGGTTGCAGGCAGCCAGCAAAGGGGTGGAGGTGGTTGCTGCAAAGGCTGAGATGTTTTTGCTGAAAGTGGAAAAAGCAAAGGAGCATGATGAAAGGAGGTTGAGCTTGAAGCTCAAAATGCTTTACCAGCCACAGCCACCAACCAAGGCAGCAGCGACTTGGCTGTCCTTTTTTGTTTTATTATTTTTTTGTACTTTTTTGTGTTTGTATTTTGCTTTTTGTATTATTTGTAATTAAAATTTCTTGTCTTCATGTAAATAAAAGAGCTGACTTTTTTTTGTACTATTCTGCTTTTTTTTGTAATTTTTTGTCTACATATGTAACACAATAAAAAAAAGGGGACAACTAATATAAAAAACTGATTTGATCTTATTACTATTATTTTTTACTAATAACACTTAAAAGAAGCGGGAAAAGCAACACGAACCGACGCAACCACTCGCGCACGATTCGCAACCAACACGCACTCGCGTAACGGACTTAATGTGCACACGCGTAAGTTATTAAAACTGATCTCATTTTATCCTTACTTCTCTAAAAAGAAAACGGTAAAGATAAACGTGCACCGGCGCAATTACTCACACGACTCTAAACGAAACGCGCGCTTGCGCTATTTATTATTTCATTATTTAATTTTGGATTTTTTTTCTTGAGAACAACGAGCGCCAAACAAAATTGTTGCACGAGAGTGCCAAACACACCCGCGTTTAGAACAATATGCGGAGCGATAAAATTTTTGGGATTTTCCAATTAGTCGGACAAAATTGGGGTATGACAGCTACGTAATGTCTTATTCATATAGAACAATGTGAAATAGAACACTTGAAGAAATAGATATCAAAGTATGGAGAAATAAATCGTAATAGTTTGCAATCTCATTTCTCAGTTATTGAATTCAAATAATGAAAGTATCAATAAAATGCATAGAAATAGTAAAGTATCGAAAGAAACCCAAATAATAGTAAGAAAACCAACTAACAAACAAAACTAAAAAAACAAACAATGGATTTTGCAATCCTAAATTGCAAAATATTTAGAAATAGTGTTATAGGGAAAATTGTCTAGAATCACGTTGATCTTTGAAGAACTACTAACACCATCACCACTATACGGACATAGCCTTTTTAGCGTTGGACTTTCATCAATATCCACACATTCAAGTCAATATGTTTAGCTTCGTGAGTAAATCCTATAAAAACCCTTATCTCATTCACCTTCTCAGCAAACAACTTTTCAATGCCTGTGGATAGCTAGTGTGTATTTGTGATTGGTGGTTAATTACAGACGAAATAATATTAACAATAGTTTCAGAAATCGCTGGATGACGATGTGTGTTTGGACACGCTCAGCAGGTAAATTTATAAAGTGACAAATGTCAAAATCTTGATAGAATTGGACACTGAACATATACGACAGTTATGGAAGGTTATAATAAATTTTGATTTTGGATTGTTTTTTTCAAAATATATTAATTTTGAATTGGACAATTATGTATAGAGTTATTGCTGTAGACACAATATTATTATTTAGAAAATATTTCAATTCCATTGAATTTATATTTTGAAATTTAAATTTCGAAAATAATTGCATAAAGAAATGTCATGCATACGTGATTTCTGTTCAACAAAACAGAACTCCTAGTAATAATTGGTGCAAAAATATTTCATAATCATGGTTTAGATACGAAAACCTCTTAATGCCTTAATTATAAAATTTGAATTTTGAATTTCGGAATTCAAAACATAGTTATTAAATTGGAATTTTTTTAATGCAGTAATTTTGAATTTCGAATTAGAATAAATTAATTAGACTTCATGTACAATTATTTGTAATTAGTATCTGAAGTTTAATTTTAAAAGAGTTTTATATTTTTGGTTGGCATTTTGATTACGATACCCATATTTGGAATTTTAAAGTTAAGTTTTTTTGTCAAAAAAAAGTTAAGGTTTTATTATGAAATAGCAAATATAGTTTTGATATTTATAATCATATTATGAAATAGAAAATTCACTAATTTTAATTGGATGACTAAAAGTATTTTTTTAACACAAATTTGAAATAGTTTTTGAAAATCAAAATTTGTGGTAAACGTAAGGCATTAAACCAGATTAATAATTGATACAATAACCTTCCAACATTGTTGATTTCGAATTGATTGTCATATGATATAAACATTTTAAATTTTAATTATTTTATAATTGGGATAATGTCATATAGCCAGTTTTTCATAAAGGTTGTTGGGCTGAATTTTAAGGACTTTGTGTGTGCTGTTTTAATTAGGTTAAAAAATTAGATAATAGCAAGTTTAATTGAAAAAAAATGTCTTCTGTCTCACTGATGAAGATCTATCGAGATGTGTTTTTTTTTTATGAAATGTCGAGATGTTTTTTTTATCTGTTTTTTTATGAAATATCGAGATGTGTTTAAGATAAAGATGAAAATTCTAAAAATTCATTATTTTATTAATTTTAATGAAGTTTTGGCAAAATTTAATGGTAATGAATTGTAAGAATCAGTTTTGTAAACATTTTAAAATATTTTCATGTGTGACTCAACTTTTAAGGAAGTTTTTTGTAATCGTAATAAATTGGAGTTATGGTCATTAATTTGTGTCTGCCGTAGAGATGCATGCTATACTTTGTGGATGCGCCAAGTCAGATTAAAATTGGCAAGTTGACTATCCATGTATGCTTGATTGTGTGCCTAATAGGATAGCATTGATTATCTTATTCTCAAATGGCTGTATGAGTGACACCTAAGAAAAATGGCCTTGAGAGACATTTTCCTTTGTATTATTATAGATAATTGAAAAAAATCAAGTAAATGAGTGTATTTCGACACAAAGTAACCATATAAACAAGTACTGGTGTTTTATTGAAGATTAAAATATAAATACATAGCTTTGATACGGGACACTCTTGACTACTAAAGAAACTAGTGTATGTTTCTACGATAGAAACACTAAGAGAAAACTCTCACAAATTTTTTTCTTCTTTCTCTTTCTATAATCTACTTGGCTTTGGTAAAACATTATTTTTAACCAATCCCTAGAATTCTTCAACTTTTTATTACTTCATAGGTTTCTCCACCATTGCTTCATATGACACTATTGTTTCACATAACATATTCATCTTCACACGACGCCTTTTACAATTGTCTTTTAGCCTTTTCTTACTTGTCAATTCTTGATGCAACCTTAACTCTTCCATGATAGCATTCTTTCACCTTCATGATTGATACTTTACTTAATAAAATTGTACCTAGTTATCAGAGGACAACTCGCGACTATAATTCACTTGACTCCAATGGAAGTGTAAATTTAAGAGACACAATTTTTTAGTAAATTTGAAAATATTAAATGTAGATAACTAGTTTCTTAACGGTGGACATCTTTCACTTTTGTAAGTATTAGGGGTGGATAGATTTTTCAAACCGACCGAGAACCGACTTATCCGGGAGATATTAAGTGTATTCGGTCGAGTCGGATTGGTTGACGGGTTTGCAGGGAAACACAATCAGCTTGGCATGGTTTAGTATGGTCGGTTGCGGATTTTGTTTACAAAACCCAGTGAAACTCAAAACCGGCCGAGTTGGAAAAATGTTTTACTAAAACCACAACTTTTACTCTGCCATACATACACTCTGCGCCTAGTTTTACTCTACCACCCGTACACTTTGCGCTAGTTTCCACTGTGTAATAGCTGTAAGTCAGAATAGCAAGTTAGCAACCATGTGTAACTGTGTAGTTGTAGTCTACAGTGGAGCACAGTGGAACTCTACCTAATTGTAGATATCATAGTAGGTGAGCACAGTAGAAATTAAATATACCAAAATATTTCATTTTCTTTATTTGCAAAATACTTATGATTTTTCTCTTCTCTTCCTCCATCTTTGTGTTTACCGGTTTGAATTATTTTCTTTGCATGGCGTTGCTTATCTTTCCCCTCCACAGAGTGTGCTTAATAAGAGCGCAGTGAGCGACAGTGCCAAAAGGCTCGCCGGAGTTGGGTACGGAGACGGCGTGATGGCAACAGTGACTAGCCTTTCGATGTGCCTTAGAACTCACCGACTGTTATCTTTATTCTCTCTCTGCAACCGAACAAACCCACCCATTTGAACCCGTACCCGCCAAACCGTCATCCGCTCAAACCGAAAGCTAAAACAGTCGGAAGTGGGTGCAATATCACTCTCTTCGGTTTTGGTTGGTTTGGCCTGTTTGAACCCGAAACCGGCTTACCCGACCGTTTGTCCACCCCTAGTAAGTATACCCCTATTGGTCATGAGTTTGGGGTATTTTATTTTATTTTATTTTATTTTATTACAAAGAGATTAGTGTATTTTTAGGGATTTGGATTCTCTGTTGCTGCCACAGTATGGTTCTGCGCCAGTGAGGACTGTCCAATTTAGAGAGAGAAGTGTTTTCTCTCTAGATCGGACAGTTCTCACTGGCACAACACCTTAATGCGGCAGCAGAGGATCCGTGTTCCGTATTTTTAGTACCGAGATCCAACTTATTTTTACCAACTTAAGGTAAATAACATTAGAAAATGGACCAAATTTTTGTGTATTATTACTAGTGATTTTTGAACCGCATACAATTCGGGGAAGGATCCTCTGACTTTGGCGGGAATTTCCCCCTAATTTTATGTCTATCTCTCTCTTTTTATACATTCTCTCTCATCTTATTTTTCTTTATTTCCCTTCATTTTTCTTTTCTCTCTCATAAAAAAAAGACTAAAGTTAGGGGAAGTTAACGCAAAAAAATTAGAAGATCCATTTCCATACAATTCCCAACATCTGAGATTTTCCATAGAAATTTACTAGTTTTTTACCCGTGCATACGCACGGGTGATACTGTATGGTCGGTGTATTACCATGAAGTCATAATAGTAATTTGGAAGATATTGATAAGTTGTGAACAATGTCCAAAATGTATGATTTGAAATTCAAAGTGGAATATGCATCCCCGTTGACAATCAGAATTACATTGATCCATAATAATGTATTTGGACATTAGAGGTAAAATATGCATCCATGTTGCCCCTCCCGTTTGCATCCTCGTTGGCCCTCCTGTTGGCACTCCCGTTGGCACTCTCGTTGCCACTCCCGTTGGCACTCATGTTGGCAGTCTCGTTGGCACTCCCGCTCTCGTTGCCACTCCCGTTGGCGTTCTCGTTGGCACTCCCGTTTGCACTCCCGTTGGCATTTTACTCTTTTTTAGTAATTATAAAATAGTTATTTGGTAATTTTTTGTAGTGATTAAATTGATTGATTTTATTTTTTATGAAAAAATTAACTCATTTTAATTGATTTTAGTAATTTTAGTAGTTTGAGTAAATTATAAAAATGAATAAATTTTTTTTAAATATTTGTGTGGGAAAAAGTTTAAAAAAAGTAGGTTTGAGTAGTTTGAGTAAATTATAAAAATGAATAATTTTTTTTAAATAATTGATTATACTCCAATTATTTAGTTGGGAAAAGCATAAGATTGATATTTTGGTAGTAAGTAAATGGTAAGTTTGAAAAAGTGTGTGAGAGTAAAAAAGTTTGAAAAGGTGAAAAAATAAAGTTACCTAAATATACTCCAATTGCTTAGTTGAAAAAATGATAAGATTGATATTTTGTTAACAGATTTCATTAGCCTAAAACAAATATTAAAAATTTGTCAAAATTTGAAAATTTTAAAAAAGTAAAGAGGAAAAATGAAGGTGACATGGAGATTAAATTAAAGTAGATATATTGTGAAAAATAGATAAATAGGAGAATTAGAGGAAGAAAGAGGAGAAGAGAGTGAAAAAGTGTGTGAGAGAGAGTGAAAAAATATGAAAAATAGAGAAATGAGAGAATTGGAAAAAGAAATAGGAGAAGAGAGTAAAAAGTGTGAGGGAGAGTGAAAAAGTGTGTGAGAGAGTGAAAAAGTGAAAAAGTGAAAAAGTTTGAAAAAGTGTGTGAGAGTGAAAAAGTTTGAAAAAGTGTGTGCGCCAGCGAGGACTGTCCAATTTAGAGAGAGAAGTGTTTTCTCTCTAGATCGGACAATTCTCACTGGCACAACACCTTAATGCGGCAGCAGAGGATCCGTGTTCCGTATTTTTAGTACCGAGATCCAACTTATTTTTACCAACTTAAGGTAAATAACATTAGAAAATGGACCAAATTTTTGTGTATTATTACTAGTGATTTTTGAACCGCATACAATTCGGGGAAGGATCCTCTGACTTTGGCGGGAATTTCCCCCTAATTTTGTGTCTATCTCTCTCTTTTTATACATTTTCTCTCATCTTATTTTTCTTTATTTCCCTTCATTTTTTTTTCTCTCTCATAAAAAAAGACTAAAGTTAGGGGAAATTAACGCAAAAAAATTAGAAGATCCATTTCCATACAATTCCCAACATCTGAGATTTTCCATAGAAATTTACAACAGTGTTAGTGAACAGGTGAATTTCAACTCTAAAGCGAGGAAGAAGAAGAAGAAGAGTAATGGCAATAACAGGAGAAACCTTCGACGTGATAATCTTAGGAGCATCAGGTTTCACAGGCAAACACGTTCTCAAAGAAGCACTCAAATTCCTCAACAACACTTCTTCTTCTTCATCTCTCAATTTCAACTCCATAGCCATAGCAGGACGAAACCCTAAAAAACTAACTGAAACCCTAAATTGGACAACACAACCAAATCCACCACCAAATATTCCAATTCTCACCGCCGATACTTCCGACCCAAATTCTCTCCACACTCTCTGTCTCAAAACACGTTTAATTCTCAACTGTGTTGGTCCCTTTCGCCGTCACGGAGAGCCCGTTGTCGCGGCTTGTGTCGAAACGGGTTGTGATTACTTGGATATAACGGGTGAGTCTGAATTTATGGATCGGATTGAAAATGGGTATCATGAAAAGGGTTTAAAGAATGGTTCTTTAGTAGTTTCTGCATGTGGGTTTGATTCTGTTCCTGCTGAAATGGGTGTTTTGTTTCATTTGAGACAGTGGGTTGATTTGGGTGTGGTTAATCGTGTTGAGGCATATTTGAGTGTTGAATCTGAGAAGAGAGTTGTGGGTAATTTTGGGACTTATGAGTCTGCTGTTTTAGCTATTGCTGATTTGAAGGAGATGAGAAGTAGAAGGACTACACAACAAGCAATCAAAAGAGCAAAGCCTGTGGTATGAATATCATTATTACACTTAGGCCCTTTTGCATAAACAGCTTAGTTAGACCAATTGTGTTAGACCAATACCTAGTTAAATTCAGTGTATATGTGTTAAACCAATTGTGGTCGTGTTGTGAGTACATATATTGCAGGAAACTGTAGTCAAATTTGATTGATGTTTTCCTAGTCATTGATGTGTTGTGGTTGCAGAGACATAAAAAATCATGTTGCTGCGACCCGCGACCATAATTGTTGCCAAGGACTAGTTTTTAAAATCCCGTGTTTGCTATGAAATCCCTTCCCCCATTTGTTGTTTGTTGCATTTTTCAATAGTCTTACTCTATGCTTTTAGCATGCATTTTGAAAATTAGAATTCCTGAGTGAGAGGATTTTGTGGGGACAGGCAATCAAAAATTTGATATATCAAAACAATGAACAAAGTAACATCACAAGGAAGGAAGCACACTTATAAATATATTGTCTTTGCATTAAAAGGAGTATTTTAACCAGAGACATAACCGTTAGCTTTGTTAGTTCAAATGATTAATTGGCAGATGTTTTCGCTAAGTCATTGAGTGGTCTTCATTATAAGCTACATTTTATCCAGATGATCTATATTCTCCCACATAAGAGGGAGTGTTAGAAATCATAGATTAGTTATAGTTGTGTGATATCATGTAAATACAGTAACATTAATCTTTGTATTTATTGTGATTCAGTGTGTGTGTGTGTATATATATATATATATATATATATATATATATATATATATATATATATATATATATATATATAACAGAGCTCCAATGTGTTATGTGTAACGTACATGGATTCACTTATGCGCTCTCTTGTTTTCCAGTTTCTGAATAATTTTATTGTAAAGAATTCTTCATATATATATATATATAATATTTTTTGTAAATTGAATATTCATTCTCTAAGTACTTTCTTTCCAAAATGTTTGGTTGATCCAAACAGACCCTAAGGATACATGTGCGGGGGTGGAAATGAGATGCTTAGAGTGATTTTCTTTTAATTGCCATGTCATCTATAATGTGATTTTAATTGTAATCTTGTGTAATTGGCCTTGTAGTATTTTCTTTTCTTTTTTAATGTTTCATATTTATATGTCTTTTTGCCTAATATAGTTATTAATGTGTGATGGCAGATTCCTGGCCCCCCTCCTAAAAGAGAAACAATAGAACACCAGAAGAAAATTGGCCTTTGGGGAGTAACACTTCCATCAGCAGATGCAACTCTTGTTGGAAAAACATTTTCAATTCTAACAGAAAACCCTGACGGTCTCCCTGGGTCGAATGAGAGTGCCGAGAACATTGAGAAAAGGAAAGCCTTCTGGTCATCTGTAAAGCCAGCACACTTTAATGTGAGAATAGCCGCAAAATCATTATTACGCGTTTTCGCATATATCGCTTTTGGGATAATCATTGGTCTATTAGGAAGTAACAAATTTGGAAGATGGCTTCTTTTGAAATATCCTTCTATCTTTAGCCTTGGTGGGTTCAGTAAGAATGGTCCTTCCGAAGAGGAAGTGGAGAGTGCTTCATTTAAGATGTGGTTTGTTGGACATGGTTTCAGTAATGAGAGTCTTGCTGCAAAGGGAAACTCGAAACCTGACGTGGAAGTTATAACGAGAATAACCGGACCCGAAATGGGTTATGTAACAACACCAATAATTATGATTCAATGCGCTCTAATTCTTCATAGCCAAAGGAACAATCTACCTAAGGGAGGTGTTTACCCTCCAGGGATTGTATTTGGTGCAACTGATCTACTGGAAAGACTTGAACAAAATGGAATATCTTTTGATGTCATCTCAAAAAGCACCATCTCTTCTTGACTTCTGCAGTAGCTCATTCAATTTCATCCTTTATTGGTTGGAAGGGAATACTGATTTGTAGTTATAGTCAAATAAGGTTTGAAACCATTTTTTGTTTTATTTGTTTACAAGGATACTACTATTTTTGTAACATTTGTTCTGGTGGATGAATATCCATTTATCTGACATCAAAGTGACATGTTTCATTACTGGTTGAGATCATAATCAATAATAAGTCTGTTTACCTAGTAGAGTGCTGATTGTGATATAACTAACTTCGAAATAAGTGATACTGTAATAGAGACAAAATGGTAGAGGATACTCCTTGTTCACATCACCGGAATTACAGAAACAGAGCTTATTTACAATTGCTGTTTCTAATGTATTTACATCTTTTACATTATGCAAAAGTAAATGGGTAAGATTAGAGTAAATCTACATCCAACATTATGCCTATACCTTAAATCTATTCGTTATTACAGATGACTATAATTTCCTAACCAACATTTCTCTGTAAGTGATTTGAATTGAATGAACTTTTATGGCCCGCTAGTACAGATCATCTTCATTTTTAAAAAGAAATGGAGATCATTACTAAATCTTAGTATGTAAATGCATATACACTTAAAAATAGTAATATGAATTAGGCATTTAGAGCATCACAACGAAGAAACTCGCATTTGAGTACTTAAACGGATCCCACGTGTACACATCATTTTTTTTATAATTTTTTAATATTACTACTTAATATGAACTTCATCTCTCCAAACCAGAATCCCAACAAAATTTACTAAATGGGTCCCACTAATAAATTTGCATCACTCTTTTATTAGTTTTTTAATCAAAAAGTAAGGTTGGGGTCCATACGTCATAAGAGAAAGAATTTCCTATATAAGAGCTCCACCCCAATAGGTACCCACTTTTTATTTTCCACGATATAGAATGCTATTACTTTCGGAATGTATATCTCAAATTCTAAAATCAATGAAAAAGTTCTGATCCATCGCAAATTTGACTTTGGATCAAAGCCATTTAAGTGGGACACTGACAAGTATATATGCTCCGCCATTTAAACAAAAAGGCAATCAAAAATCAAACCTCCATACTCTCTCCGATTTCATATATAAGCAACCATTTTCATATATAAGCAAAAGACGACTACAACATGCTTATTAAGAAAAATAAAAAAAATAAATATGATTCCAATATTACCCCTATTAACTTTTCTAACATCGTGAAAAAAAGAAAAAGTTGGAAAACCAAAAATTACTTGCATTGAAAAAAGAAAAAGTGAAGCAATCAATAAAAGTAAATTTGGTATATTAACTAAAAAGCTTTGACTTGCTTGTATTTAATAACTTGACTTTGTAGGTATTTATTTTTGCTTATATATGAAATCGGAGGGAGTACCATTTAGGGTATTAATCGAGACGTCCAATAGAAGAATATAGGATGATAGTTTGTATAGAATAAGATATACTGCATTATTCAATATGCTGACTTCTATACAAGAACCACTTCAAATACTCACTATTTTACAGCCTGAAAGTTCCAACGATTACTTTAAAATTTCTAAAAGTAATTGAATCAAGATTAAATTAACTAAAGTTTCACATCTAACATTATGTGCATAGAAATCCATATTTCATTTGACAAGTTAGGAAACACAATATTTTCCTAATCAATCAACATTTCCCCATTTGTGGTCTGAATGGTGTCTTTACTACTTTGAATGCTTAGGCCTTCACCGTGTTTCTTCATTTCCTGAAACCTGACAAACTCCTCAATTTTTGCTCTGAGATCATCATCAGGTATCAGCATATCAGCGGTAAGATGGGAACGGTTGAATGGGTCAGTCTGCACAAAAAACCAAATAGAAAATCATAAACCAAGGAAACTCATTTCAGAATGAAGAACAGTAATAAGCAACAAAAGGACAAAGGTGTACGCTATCGCTAAGAAGATGCCTCTGGATGACTGGACGATCAACGGTGATCCTTGAAGAGGGCAAGATAACTGGATCCTTCATCAAAGTGTACTACAATACATAAAAAAAGTACATTTCATCATTAAATTAGGATCACTGAAGCTCTAGTCACAAACATCATGCACGTGCACAGAAAAAAAGTGTAAGGCATACTTGAATTGGATCAAGGAATTCATCTGGTATTTCTCCTAGAGTAGCTTCGGCATCCATGGCCTCTGAAGCAGCAACTTTGGCTTTAGCACCGAGCTGAATAAACTCCTGTATAATTCTGCCATCCTCACCAATTCTACGAAGGACATCTGCAGCAGCACTAAACAACTGCAGCAAATTTGAAGTCAAATTGCATTCCCTTATGGATTTACGGTATTACAGATCAGAGACTACTTGAGAACAATCTGCAGTATATTGAAAGTATCACGATCATGAAACAAACCTGATCATTGTACGATCGACCATCCTTTGAGATGGCAGATGGGAAGATGGAATTGGTGTCACCTTTAGCCAGATGAACATACATGTACACAATCTACAAATGAAAATTTCAAGTTTGGTAACTTTTATGAAAAATAAATTTAATGTGCATGTGTGTGTGATGCAACATAAATGGCACACTGGATTCTAGTGCCAAAGAGGTTGATGTGGACAGTAGACACTCAACAGCAACCATATATCCCTTATAAAAAATACAAAAGAAAACCTCCCATTTACCTCTTCCAAAAAAAACCCATCATTATTAATATTACTTAACTCAGAATATTTCGCATTCAATAATAACATGGTTTGTGTAAGTATTTATATACACGAGAGGTATAATCTAAATAGGATTGTGATCCTATCATTAAGGGATCAAATAAACTATCTTTAATAATAAGGAATGGATAATATCATAATAGCAATAATAATAATATCTCAATCCAAATGTAGGCTGAAAGGGAAGGGAAATAAGCCTGAAACTGATGTTCTTTGAATTATTGTAATCAATTATGTGAAACTTATCAAAATTTTAGGACCAATCCAATATAGGCATGCTAAGCCAACAGGACACAATAGAACAGTATATCACCTCTCCTGTCATAATTATTCACCAGAAGGGGGAAAAAATAATTCACTTTAAAAAATGAAATATAGTCGACACCAACCTGTTTTAGCAAGTGCTTTGGACGAAATTCATATTTTTCAGGATCTTTCAGACTAAGCGATTTTCTTTGGGGACCCACCAATTGCAGCAGAAAGTAATTGAGCATGCTAGCCACTCTATCAACCTTGCAAAAGTGGAAAAATAAGATTACTAAGTTAATAAGAAGAAATGGAGAATAAGAAATTTCAGAGGAACTAAACTTTCTTATGGGCCGACAAGATAGATAACATGCTAAGGCTGAATATATATCTATAGAGGGAAAGAGAGAGAGAGAGAGAGAGAGAGAGAGAGGGAGATTACCATTTCAGGAAGCAGGAATGGAGCGGTAATCTGTTCTGAAGTAAATGCAAGCATGCTGACATCTTCATTTGCCAACTTCATATCTATCTTAATAATCTACAATTTTTCCAGTATTCTTTGTTTTATTAGATAAATTTAAAAACATGCAGATACATAATTACATAATAGACCAAAAAATCAGACAGACATTTTCTTGAGAGTGGAATAACCGGGTCCTTTCCTGCCTCTCTTGAGCTGGCCGTCGCTCCCATTCAGCAGTATTTGACATCTCGGCCTCCAATTCTTTTAGCTCAAGAATTTTGTTCAGACTTTCGTCAAGAAGATAAATACTATCATTAATCAGAAAGTTTAAGAAATTCAGATAGACACCCTTTTCCTCCTCTTTAGCAATCTGTAATAAAGTTAAGTTCGGTAGGAATTAAGTAGGGTTGAGTATCGTGAGGGATAAAACATTCATGTGTCTTTCATGCATTACCTGTCTCCAAGCATTACGATGACTAGGGACCTGCCATAGGTACTCAAGGAGTTCGGCAATATTATGGCGGATGTTAAACTTGTCGTAGAACTGTAATGAACAAGCAACAAATAAGACAATTAGCTAGGAACTCTTGGACTCAACGACACATAAAGATTAATGATTTCAAAATTACTGAAACCGAAGGAAAGTAATATGTATATCGATATGCCAGATATGAAACAATACTTGGGCATTATCTATGAGCTATAAAAAATTAGTGAAACAGTTTGAAATAAAGCTCACAAGGTCCCTAACCTTGCTAGTCAATACATGTTTAAGATTGTAATGATATATTTATTTAACCATCTAAAATTTAGTAAACAGGATTTCCAATACAACTCACATGGACCCCTTGTTGAAGTTTAAGATTGAGTTTGAAGATATTTATCGAGAAGGGTGATTTCCAAACGTTTCAAATATATTCCTTGTAGTAATGTATAAATTTACAGCATTAAGAAAAACAAGTTGTTGGTCACGTCACCAGGACAGTCTTGTATTGTAGACTAACCTGCGTGTGAGATCCAGTGAACTCTATGTCAACATAAAGTTTCAGAAGATTCCTCACAAGATACTCAAGAGACAGTTGGTGCCCTTCAAATAGAGTAGCTGTAGCAGATGATCCACTGCAAAAAGGAAACATGGCAGGGGAATCGGATAAAAATTATTGACATTGGACACTTCAGAACAAGATTCAGTGATATAAATTCAACAACCACCAAACTTTCAATCCAATTTTATACAAAAGAAAGACACCAAATTACCTCCTACGGGGCATCCAGCAGTTTAGGACTTCAACCATCTTAGCTCTCAGATATGGGTTTTTAACAAATTCAGGGCTGGCCATGAACATGATTATAAAGTTCATAAACTCATCCTGTGGAACAAGAATATAAATGTACAATCCTGCATAAGAAGAATTTCGGAGAGAACGGATTAATCCAACAAAAAAACTGAGGTGAAATCTACCAGCACAAGCCCATCTAAGGCCTTTGGAATCCGGGAAGCAAATATTAGAAGTTCCATGGCATCTTCTACAAAATGTTCAGGCATGGTAGCAAATTCCATTGGGCATGTTGGTGGTAAAGGCATCTTAAATCCACCAACCAAGCCAGCTAACCAAACAATCATCAAGCGGTAGAAGGAAAGTGCATTCTGAATAAATGTGTTATCCTAAGGAAAATAATGTGAAACCAATAAAGTCAAAATGAGAATACTGAAACTTTAAGCTAGAAAAACGACTAGAAGTTACAAAAACCTATCTACATAAGATGATTAGGAAATCAAGCATTAAGAACATATATCCTTATGAGGTACAATGGGACACTCTTATCCTTTTAAGTAATCACAATGATGAGTCCTCTCTTTTACTGTGGAATAAAAAAATACCCTTTAGGTCCCATCAATACCCTAATGTCACAAAAGAAAACTTGGATGGTAACACTACTAGAAGAAAGCTCACACCATTTGTGCAAATAAACAACATTGTACTCAGTTGGTTTTATTTACATCATAACATAAATCTATGCAAAGCTTGGAGTGCAAGGTAAGAGTACAACTTAGAATACAGCACAATGTAGCACATTGTATATGTATATGAAAGGGACTTTGGTATTATGGGGTATCTTAGTCTCACATCGAGTAGTATGAGATGTTTGGTCCAAAATCAGAGTTAACAAACAGTCCAAAGAGAGAAGAGGAATATGACCTACCCTCAATATCTGAGCTTCAAAACAAAACTTTTCTTGTGAGTACAACTCTAGTTCTTTCTCAAGTCGAGATATATCCAATTCCAATTGAGGAGATGGTGACTGCCCATGCACGGTTTTAAGAGTGGAAAGAGCATCTTCGGATCTAGAAATATCCTGAAAGTATTACGACCCGAGTTTATATTTTACATAACTTAGAAGAAATCATTCAAGCGGATAAGAAATAATGAAACATAAAAAATTATCCCCAACAAAATAAGAATACTAACAACCTTCAATTCTACCCAAACATACATGTTATTACCTGAACCAAGTGTTTGAAGTCAGAAAATGCTTTTAAAAGGCCTAAGTTGAGCACTCTTGAAGTCATAAAGAAGCATTCGCAAATAAATGAATATTTTGTCTTTTCACCACGTGCAGAATTTTCATTTGAAAGCTGACTAACATTATTACTACCAGAGCTAGTGGCCTCTTGAGATTGTCGCAAGCGTTTTTGACCATCATCATATTGATTGATTTCCCCAGCCTTAGCTGGGTTTTTGCTATTAAGCCATTCAGCAACTTCTTCTGATGACGCATGAAGCGCAGTCAACCCACTAAAACAGGATCATAATCAAAAATTACTTATAGAGAGATGCATGAAAATTTCCATCAGAAATATTACAATTTATTTTACAAAGACCTCACCTTAGCTTCAAACGGTTTGAGTGGTGCACATATTTTGGATCAATTTTATCCCTTTTTGATAAACTAGCATCGAGAAAAGGTTCACACAGACGAAGCATAACAGCACTGAGATTTACAAACATGCCTGAACTTGCACAAGCAATTGGGTCAACCTGTTTTTTTTTTTAAAAAAATGTAGTATTAGAAGATATCTCTGCCTGAATATGATTAGTAATACAAAAAAATGAAACATTAAATAAGAAACAAGCTATTGATGCAATTTATCATATTTCTCCATGCTTCAATTTTTTGTAAAAAAGCAGGTAAGAAAGAAAGTGACCTGTATATGAGCCCTGGATGCATTTAAATTGATAACCTCTGCAATATACTCAAGTACATTTTCACGAGTATCAGTACTCTTTAGAAGGATGAGGAGCACTTCAGATAGGCCATCATATAAGGTATTCATGACTGTTTTAATTGTAGTGAATGAAGATAATAAATCAGACGGCCTCCGAGTTGATGCATCAGAGAAGCACTGTTGCCTGGATTTAGAGGAGAGAGAACATATGCTAAAAAAGTAATCTAAAACAACCATGAACAATAAGCCAATCCATACGAATAAATCCCACGACCAAGGTTAATGGAGTGAACATACAGAAACAGGGTAACAATAAGAAAGAAGTGGAAGCATGACTAGGTTGAAATAAAAGGCAACAAAGTGGGAAAAATGAATGTAGGTATGTAATGCACAAAGCAAAAAGCATAGAAGAAGTAAGCCATCCTCCCAACATGCTATGAAGCCTAGATACTCTAAATTGCTAAAGATTTGGGGTCATGTGAATACTCGATACTCCCAAGATATGTATCCAAGGAGTATCCTCCAAACTTGTGTTTTTTTTAAAAGAAAATATTAACTGATATGTTTGGGATGCCTCTTCCATACTTTGGGATAGAGCTATAAAACTTGTATTTAAGCTTTTTGTACACCCTTGTTCATCATCATGTTGTTAGTTGACATGGAGAAGATACTCATCCATTCCTTGTTTGAGAATACATAAAAATTAAAAAAGAGAAGCACGTTTGTGGATATTAGTGGAGATGAACATGGTCCATTTGACAATGGTGGCGGCATGGACTTTATTAATTGAGTGTTTTCTTTTGGTGAATTAGACTGGGAAGTTATGCTTTTTTGGATGATAAGAATACAGAGATTAATGTGGTTGAGGCCTAACTTAACCCCACAAAACCGGCTTGTAAGGTGAGGGATGCCTCCCACTTATAGAGAGATGATTGAAATGTTGTGTGTTGATTAGCACACACATAGTCTCTATTTATAGTTACAAATAAGTATCCCCTAATAATTACAATTGATTCTATACACTCAGCGTCTAGTCAGCGTGAGTTGATTCTATGATATTCTACAGCATATTATATAATAGATTAAATAGTAAGCAATTGAATAGAGTCGAGACTTCTTTTAAATAGGACTAATGCTAGTTTTTGCGACATTGAGAAATGCTAGCAACACTCTCTTTGTCACCTTCTTTCCAACACTCACTCCATGATTAGTTAAAATTAATGTGGGTCCCATCAAATTAATGGGCCTCATTTCCAAAGTGGTGGGACCCACGTGAATTTTAGCCAATCATAGAATGAGTGTTGGTGTGAGAGTGTCAAAGAGAGTGTTGCTAGCATTTCTCCTCTTCACAAACACTACGTTAATGTATAATATGTAATTTTTTTAAAAGTTTCTAACGTATCTAGACAGTATTATCTTTAGTTTATAAGAATTTCATGTATCCCTGTATCTTTCTCATATCCTACCTGTGTTGTATCATGTATATGGGCTTCAAAGCCAAAAAGCAAATGAGTATGATAAAGAGGGAGAGAACATCTTGCCTAACACAAAGGCTGGTTGTTATTTATTGCTCACGGTGACAAAGGAGAGGAGGTTAGTTAAGGTGTAGTTCCTTATTGAAGGATGCATGCTGCCAGATAAAAATAATCAACTACGGCAACTCAGAATGGTGATTGAATTGAACCTAACAAATGTATCTATTTGAATCTATTTATTAAGGTAAATGAGTTTTGAACATTATTTTTTCTTCTTTTCTTATTGTCAGAGAAGAGGAGCAGGAGTAGAGGAGCAGTACTGCTTATTCTCATTCAGGTCTGGGGCTTAGCTAAACACAGAAAAACACAAAAGAAGCAAAAAGAGCATCCCTGATCACATCCCAAGACATCCAAAAAATTAGAAAGCTCTGAGACTCGACCTCCTTAGGGTTCACTTCATTACCATCAACTACCAGTTTCAGAAACAACAACATATTGGCTGCAAACCATTTGTTTCCATGAATTAAAAGGAAAGGACCAATTAGCATAATAGAAACCAAAAAGGTTAACGAAGATGAAAAGAATAGAGAAATTGAGAGTGATTCTATTCTGTGAATTGTGTAAATGAGAAGCTGAATACAACGTACAGGGGTTTGGTTTTTGTGTTATGTGAACTAGCTGATCGTGTAGCCACGTGTAGCCAATTGGTTACATCTGGACTAGCTTGTGACAGAAGCTAACCCAATCCTTGACCAGACTATGCACACTACACTAACATACTCTACATACTCTATTACAAAGTTAAGTATACTTTCGTGTAGTACTCTATCGATTTCCTGCAAGTCCAATTTAGCTGGTTTAGAGCTCCCTTGACTACTACCATCAACTTGTCTCTTAATAAAAGAATCCTAAGGGGGTTTTGTGAGGAGATTTGCATTCAGATCACTGGCAAGGATGAGCTGGACAATTAAGGTCTTGTTGATGACTTTCTCACTGACAAAAAATGAGTCTAGCTCCATGTACTCTGCTGGCATTCAAGACAGGGTTATTGGAGAGTGTAAATGTGCTTACGTTATCACAATACAGAATAAAAGTCTGAAATGGAACCCTCAATTCAATTAACAAGGTCTGAATTCACAGCACCTCAGAAGCAGTATTAGCTAGGCTTCTATACTCGGCCTCTGTGCTGGACCGAGCTACTAGTGTCTCCTTCTTTGACCACCATGAAAACAATTTGGGCCGAAGATAAATGCATGAGCCTGAATTGGATTTTCCGTCATCCAGGTCTGTGCCCCAATCGGCATCTGAAAGGCGGCTAAGGACAATGGCTGATTAAGGGGTGTTGGATGAAGGAGTTCACAGTGCAAGGTTCCTTTGAGATATCGGAGTATGCATTTTATTGCTTTCCAATGGCTTCCTAGTGGTTGAGAAAGACAGTGACAAGCTTTGTTTACTGCAAACCTTATCTCAGGATGGCGAGGCATTGCAGTGCTCGTGGTTTGCTGGGAGAATAATTCTGAATATGGAAAGTGAGTTTAACTATTGAAGATGGTGGTTTGCTGGAAGAATAATTCTGGATATGGAAAGTGAGTTTAATTATTGAAGATAACATCTTTAGAAAGCTAGATTCAGCCATCTGAAGCTAACCACTTGTATCCTTTGTGATTTGGGCAATGCCCTGCAGTAAACACTCCTTTCTTTTACAGCTAACCAAATCCTAGTGCTGACAGTGCACACTACTGACATACGTTATTACAGTTTAAAGTTTACTTTCATGGACTACTCTATTAAAGCATGTTGAAGTCCCACATCAACCAAAGATATGACCTAAGTAATCCTTATAAAGCATGGGCAATCCTCACCTTACAAATCCGTTTTGGGAAGATGAGTTAGGCCCAAAGCCCAAAAATTTAAGATTGCATCAGAATCTATCTTAGATCTACTATCGGGTGAGACCTCTATTATTCCACCCATTTGTTCACGCTCCAAATGTCCAGTCCTGGTGTAAGGGGGTGTGTTCAAATATCTATTATTTCACCTGTACCAGTCCACACTTAGTCCAGTCCTGGTGTAAGGGGGTGTGTTCAAATATCTATTATTTCACCTGTACCAGTCCACACTTCAAATTTCCAGTCTTGAGCGTAAAGCAGTGTGTTGAAGTCCAATTCGACTAGAGATATGGCCTAAGCAATCCTTCTAAGCTGGTTTTGTGGTGATGAGTTAGGCCCTAAGCCCAAATTTAAGGAAGCACACCAAAACCATACCATTGACAGTGTTTCACAAATAAAAACTAATTATGACTTATGTAGACATATGACTTAAATATAAGTTCTTTATAGCTGATTTGATTTTAAACAAGCTCTTAATTAATAAGCTTCTTTTCACAAATATCACATTTGATCGTAGTTCAGTAACTTGAATCAAACTTGCACAAATGAAAGCAATGATATCTTCTAGTATTATTCTCTTCATTTCCTCATCAATGAATACAACTAAAAAAGCAAGACTAAAACATCACCAATAGTTGAATTCAAAACAAACTAAACACACAATAAAAAAGACAAAAAAAATAGAAACATTTAAGCTCACCCAACATCAGGCTGGCTCCTGAAGAAGGTTTGATCAGGAAGAGCACTGATATGAAAAAAGGGACCCAAAATGCTGGTCATCTCAATAGCACGTCCATTCATGTAAACACCTTTGGGAATCCACCACTCATGGCTCACAAGAGACTTTGCACCAACAGGTAACCTAACCAAAAACAACAAAGCCCTAAGAGAATCCTGAAAGTTCCCAAGCACAGAAACCTTCATCACACTCCCTCTTAATTCCTCATATAACCCTTTCAAAATTCTATCCAAGCTTTCAAAATCAGGGTCCGTAAAAAACTCCTCCAAAAACCCTGGCGGACTCTTCACTCCTCCACTACCGCCGCTACCAAACACTCCCATTCCACCACCGCCGCCACACTCCGCAATAACCAACGGCAAGAGCGGCGAGGCAGCAGCAGCACCAACACCAGGACCAGAACTCGAATTCCGGCTAGGAATATCCGGATTTGCGAGATGAATCCTACAGTACGAAACACATAATTTCTTCGCTTGCTTAACAACGGTTTCCATCTCCGATTTCATGTTCTTATCCTTCATATTAGCGATTTTCTTCGCCTCATCATGAGCACGCTGAAAGCAACCGACGAGATACTGAAACGGCGATTCCCCGTCACTAACGGCGGTGAAATCGCCGTATAAACGATCGATTAGGATTCTCTCCATCAAATCGCGTGAGAGGAGAAGGTCTTTACCTTCGCTGAGAATCTCGGCGGCAGTTTGTTCAAGATACACGATTCTTTTATCGGTAACGGTGGTGCTGTCATCGGTGATGGTGACGAGGAAGATTTTTCGGATTATGATGTCTTCCACTTGTTGTGGAGTTCGCTGAGGTTTCGCCGTCGTCGTCGCCGCCATGGGAGCGATCGATCGATTGAACTCAGTTAATCTCTGTGGTTTTGAGGTTTAGTTTTGGAAAATTGAAATTGGAATTTTCTGTTTTGATTTTCTTGAGAAAGAAATGGAAAATTATGAGGGGAATGGATCTTGTGCTAAGGTGAAGAGATTGAGATTGAGTGAGAGTAGAAAAGAATGTTTGGGAAAGAAAGAAGATTCTTCTTCTTGGGGTAAACTCGGTTTGGTTTCACCTCAACACGAGGTGTAAGAAGATGAAACGAGGTCGTTTTTCTCAACCTTGTTTCCCATATAAATCGTGCCACCGTTAACACTCTAAACTCGGTTTAGCATTTTTTAATGACAAGAAATAATCAAAGTTACAGCAAGAAGAAGAAAAAAGAGAATGAGATAAGATAAGAGTCTTTGTATCAAGTTAGTCTCTACATATGAAGGTATAAGAGTCTTTATACCATGGAGATTGGTAATTGAGTAGTCCATCGTAAAAGACCACTTACAAGATAATGATGAGAAGGTAGCGGAAGAATAATGGACATTCAATAGCAATATTCATAACAGTTACTCCTCCGGACCTAATTATAAGCAACAAACTGCCTAGTTTTGTTGGACTCAAATATAAGCAAATATCAATTAATCCACTCATATTTAATGCTATTTTTCTACAACTACCCTTAAAGTAGCTCATTAATGTTGTGAGAAGATGACTATTAATTAGGGATAATTTTGTAAATTTATTTTTTTTCCATGAATCTAAGGAAATTAAATGCACAAAACCACTATCCTTAATAAGTGTGAAAATAGTTATTTTTGCTTATAATTAAGTCTGTTTGCGCGACAATTTATACATCATCCTAAACAAATTATAAGTAGATTCGGATCCTCTAAGTTATTATAGTATAATAAAATATAAGTAAAATTCGTGTTTATTAATCTTATTTGTTATGATTTAGTAGTGAGAAAATCAATGGAAGTTGTTATTGAGCTATTTTTTTAGGAGGAGCCTATTGTTGGTCAAAGTAATTCAAATTTTAAATCTTTGACTTTTGTTGTGAAGGATACGTTTGCGATGAATGAGGTTGATGGTCAATCAATAGCTGCGGGTCAACTTATTGCTATTACTAATTCGGTGGTTGGAGATGCTTTGGGCCAGTCTCATGTTAGTGTTGGACCAATTAATAGGTCTGTCTCATTTGAACTTCCTTCGATCCAAAATGCGCATGACCCAAGCTGTGGTGTGAAGCAGATTCAGGTGAATCAACTTAAGCCCAAAAGAAATCAAAAGTGGCTCGTGGTGGGTCCGAAGAAAGGTAAGATTCTCTGTATTGTTCGCGAACTGGAAAAAATCCCTCTAGTCTCGAGTGATATCTGAAGCTTAGCGGAGGAAGAAAAGTCCATGTTGGCTAGAGCGAATTCTTCGTCCCTTTTTCTAAGCGAGCACGGTACTATGTGTTGATTCCATTTCAAGCTCTGATATCAAGATGTGCAACAACAAGTTTTGGGCTCTCCAAAGCAAGTCAGTGGCCATGAAGGTGTGGGATGCGGCTAAGAGCATTGGGGTGGTTGGCACTCTTTTATACGAGAATTATGTTGATCTTATTGAAGCGGGAGAGAGGAGAGATGAAGTTGCGAGGAATAAGGGGGCGAACACCATAGGTATCCCATGAATATTTTATCTCTTAATTTACGTGGGTGACGCGATAAAGCCAAACGTCATCAGTTAGGAATAGTGACTTAAAGTTTCTGCATAAGGGATTGCACCTAGATTACTTTAGAAGTAGCTAGAGTCAGGCTTCTGTATTCACCCCCTGCTGTAGATTTGGCTACTAGAGTTTGTTTCTTTGACCACCAAGCGATGGTATTTGGACCAAGAAACACACATGCACCTGAGGTAAAACGCCTATCATCAACATCTGAGGCCCAATCAGCATCACAAAAGACCCTAAGAGTTAATGGAGAAGTTGTTGTAGCTGGTTGAAAAGCAAGGCCATAACCATTTGTACCCTTGAGATACCTGAGAATTCTCTTTACTGCTGTCCAATGAGAGACAAGTGGTTGGGACATGAATTGACACACTTTATTTACTGCATAGCCTAGTTCTGGTCTTGTTATGGTCACATATTGAAGAGCACCCACAATACTCCTATAGAGAGTTTGATCTTCAAAATAGTCTACACCTGTGTTTTGGTCAGTTTCTCATACCAGGCACGTGGAGCTTGTTTAAGGTCATTGTGAACACTCAATTTTTACCGGTATTTTTCAGTTTTTCGAAAAAATTACAAAAAGTAGTCGCTTTTTGGGTATTTTCGGGTTTTAGTTTTTAGCTACTATGCGAACGCAATTTCTCTCTCCTCTGACCTCGTTTTGACGATCCGAACGGTGAAAGTGGAGACATATGTCCCACGAACCTGCTGTCAAAAAACGAAGATGATCCAACGGTTAACGAATCCGGAATCGCACCTTTACGGTGAGAGGTTTGAGAAAAACGGACCAAAAACTGCAGCTATTGCGAAGGTAATTTCTCTCTCCTCAGACCTCGTTCGACGATCCGAATGGTGAAAGTGAAGATATATGTCTCACGAACCTACTATCAAAAAATGAAGACGATCCAACGGTTAACGAATCCGGAATCGCGCTTTTACGGTGACAGATTTGAGAAAAACGGGAATTATGTTCTCTAAGTGGGAATTGCTTTCTCTATCTTGTTTTAGTCCCACATTGCTTGCAAGAAACAACAACCCTATAGCAATTGACTATAAAAGAGGTTGAGAGGTGAAGGTTTGAAGGGGGGAGTCATTGGCAGATTAAGTGATCTTTTGGGCTAGCCTTTGCGGTCCAGACACTAAAAGTCTGTCTTTGATTATTTTGTAATTTTTTTTGAATTGGTTTTTCGGTTCTCAAAGCAGTCCGGTTTGCAGTTGACCTGGTCAGACTGCTCGGTCCGGTTCGGCGTTCATCGCGTTCATCAGCTTGAGGTTAGTTTTGTATTTATTTATTTATTTATTTATTTATTTATTTATTTATGTACATATTTATTGATTATTTATTTATTTCTTTAGTTTCTTTTTGTATATCTTTATTTTATGCTAGATATAAACCCTAGGGTAGAAGACTATTATTTTCTGTATATGTGTTTGTTTGTTTTGCAGCTAGGGGGTATATTTAACATTTTGCTCCTACACACACTCCACTATCACACTTCTGCACACACGTGAGAATAGTCCTGTACCCAGACTGGAGAATAACCTAAGTTAGAACGAGACTGCGTAGTGATGGCCTACTGGATGTGCGTCCTGTTGGGTGGTCACGAAAGTCTCACCTAGAGTTTGGTCCCTCTTGAGAATGCTGGCACTCCTAATAGCTTGCCTATTGTTGTTGATCAGTGTTCTTAATTGGGGTCGTTGGCTCTAGGAACCTTATTTAGAACTCTATAGAGCTACCTTTGAGAGGTTCACTTGATAGAAAAAGCCTTAGATCTATTCCCAAAGGGACCCCTCTAGGACACAAAGGAGCTTAATACTTTTGCATTCAAGCAAACAATAATACAACTCCCTTTTTGCAAACTGCACCCCATTTTACTATTGCACCCTCTGTTTTCGTTTTTATTATTTCATTTTACAAAAAAACCTATAAAAATAAATAGATAAATATTTCATTTTCAAAAAAATATAAATAGGGGACTAAATCGAATGTACAGCCGGGTTAGTCAGCTTTTTAGGTTACTAATGAACTGTTACGGATCATGTCCTAAAATCCCTATTTAAAACAAACAATTTCTAAATCAAAATAAACACAAACATATTTCTTTCCATAAATCAAAAACTCCATTTTTCGAAAATAGGGGACTAAGCCGAGTGTACAGACGGGTTAGTCAGCATTCTAGGATAAATGAACCGCACGGTTCAAGAGTCCTAAAATCCCTATTCAAATAAAATCAAACCAACACACATAAAATCATTTTCCAAAACTCCAAAAACTCCATTTTTATAAAATAGGGGACTAAGTCGACTGTACAGACGGGTCAGTCAGCATTCTAGGATGGATTAGTTGTACAGCTCAATAATCCTAAAACCCCTATATTAAAAAATACCAACCAACAAATTTTTTCAGGAAGAACTACGTGACTTTTGAGTTCCTCATTGCACCGGAGGATACGTAGGAGCGGGGCTTCCCCGTCAAGTCAAAATTAAACTTTTCTAAATTAGCCCTTATTATTCTCTACTATTTTATTTTTGGGTAAAACAAATAAATTCGTAATTTATATTTGCACAATCAGATTTAGGGTAACTGTCTTAGGACGGATGTACTAGGGGTGTAGTGGAATTAAGTTTTCGCCGTTCCCTATGCATAACCGACTCCCGAATCCAACCTAGTTTACGCAGACCATTAATTTTAAGATAGGTTTTTCTCAATTTTCCCTATTTAATAAATTGGGTGGCGACTCCCTAAAATATCGAGTTTTGGGCCGTCTACGTCAGGATCCCGGTCACGACAGATGGCGACTCTGCTGGGGACGGTGATGAGAGTCAAGCCTATTGAGTTTGTTTGTGCAAAATGATTATAAGGTACGCTTTGTTTACCCCTCTTAATTTATTATTTTTTCTTTGTATATATTTCATTTGATATTTATTTTATATTCTGCTTGATATAAACCCTAGGCTAGAGAACACTTGATATTATTGTCTGGTTGTATTTTCTGGTTGATATGCAGGTTCAATTTGGTTTTTTTATTAGGGTTTGAGGTCTGTATGTTCCCTTCACACACACACACATACACTGTGAGCACACAAATTGAGTTGGGCTTATACCGGAGCCTAAAGAAAAACACTTAAGTTAGAACGAGGCTGTGTAGTGGTAGTCATTTTGGATGTACATCCTGGTGTCTGCCATGAATTCCTCATCTAGAGTACGATTCTCCCTTGAAAGTATTCACGTTTTGGATGTACATCCTAGCGTGTTTAATCCTTCTAGGAGAATACTTGACTCTAGAGACCTGAAATCTCCGTAGGTTATAACTACTAACCCAGTGAGTATCACAATAGAAGGCTGTAGATCCGTAGGGTTCAGAGTCCAATAGCATGGACTAACCAAATTAGGCCAGTCTTGGCAAAAATTAGGGCACAAAAGAAAGAGTGATCAAAAAGCAGAGGGGGTGAAGGCTGTAGATCCGTAAGGCTGTAACGTCCCTTCACTAAACCCTGGACAAGGATCGACACTACAATAGAATTTAGTGCATTCAGTTTTCCAAAGTTATAGAGATGGTGGAAAAAGTTCAAAAGAAAAGAAAAAGAAAAAAATGAATAAAGCCCGCAAGACTGAAAGCAAGTATTGTCAGTCTTGGCAAAAATTAGGGCACAAAAGAAAGAGTGATCAAAAAGCAGAGGGGGTGAAAAAAAAAGTAATAAAAAAAAAGTGAATGATATGAGGTCTGTGGAACACAATAGAAAGCTGAATGCACTAAAGATCCTTGATCCGTTCCCATAACCCATAACCTAAAACCTTTCTTTGAGACCTCTATTCATTTGTCTCCCATAGCATGTAATCCATACTCGCAAAACATTTCTTTGAACCTTCTACTCATTTCCTTTCCATAACCCATAATACATGCCTGTAAAGCATTCCTTTAAGCCTCCCAATCAATCCATCCCGATAACCTGTTACTCATGCCCGTTCTTTGAACCTTCTAACCATCTTTCTTCCATAGCCCATAACTCATGCCCGTAAGACGTTTCCTTGAGCATTCTAATCGTCTTTCTTTCATAACCCATAACCCATAGTCACATTACAAGCCTCCAAAATCCCACTCTGATTGATGAATGATCGTTTTCATTTTCTTAATGTTAATTTTGAGATAAATCATTTGCTTCTTTTAAATTATTCTTTGCTCTAATAAAAAAGGAAGTGAAAAAAAAATCCCGCTAGATTGAAAACCCGAAAGGGCGGTCTAGGCAAAAATTAGGGAGAATAAGAGAAAAATAAAGCCCGCTAGACTGAAAACCTGCAAAGGCAGTCTAGGCAAAAATTAGGGCACAAAAGGGGAATGAGACTTACAATGAGAAGCTTATGTAGTTCACTGGGAAATTTCTTCTACTTGGGCCACACAATAGTGTACATTTGGGCAACTTTGTGAAGGATAAGCTTGAGAGTCTCGAGAAAACCCCACACTGGGGCAAGTTTCGTAAGACCTTTAAGAATCAAATGTTTCTTGTTACATCAGGTAGTATTCTCTCAGGGCAATGTCTTTCACAAGAATGAGGCAAAATCCTTACCATACCCTACATCCGTTAAGTTTGCCACACCAGTGCACTCTTGTGAGCAACAACTTTCACCAGTACTGGGGCAAAACCTGTGTAAGACCCGTCATGAGTCAAAACTTTCTTTTCCACACCTGAGCTGTTTGAAGCAAAATCTTTGCAGGTCCTTTCATGAGTCAAACTTTGTTTGGTACACCCATGTAGCCTTCTCTTGGGGCAATACCTTCTACTAACACCGGGGCAAAAGTGTTTGCATAACCGTGAGTTAGATTTTGCTTGCTACCTCTGGAAGTCTCCCCTATGGTAAAACTTGTTTCCAATACCCAGCCAATTCCCAGCAGGTCAGGCACCTCAAGTAAATGGAATCCCCAATAAACTCGAGGTTGCCATAATACCTTTTTTCCCTACCATCCTGTGTCGCCTTTGTTTTCCCTCCAAAATAACCTCCACTTTCAAACCAAAAATCCAAACCCAAAAAGTTCCATCTCTTAAATACCTGTGGATCCATGCATGCTCATTAAGTAATGCTTCAAAAATAGTCAACTTGGAATCAGTAATGTGATTTAGAGAGCTAATGACAATCAAAAAAAAGAAGAGAGAGAAGATCAAATTTGAGGGTGATTTGCTTGAAAGGAGAGAAGTGGTCATAAAAAGAGAAAAAGGGCCTAAGCAAGTTAGCTGTGTTGAGGATAAACTTCCATATGAGGACAAGCTTGATTGGTTTCAAATAAAGCCTGCACAAAAAGAAGAAATTCTCAGTGAATCCAGATTTCAAGACAAGTGCATCTTAATTTCAACTCAAGATCATGCATAATTCATGCATTTCATGTCATAGTTTGCATACATTTCATGTCCATCCATGCATTCCACTTCATGATTAGAATCATACATTTGTGTTCAGTACTTTGTAAATAAAGTAATAAAAAAAGAGTCCTCCAAAGCAAGACGTGCATTGACACTGCTTTACTTCTCATGCTAACGGTTCAGCCCTAGCATGTGTCTTTTTAAATTTGTTGCTAACGGTTCATCCCTGGCATTGTCTTTTAAATTTCGTGCTAACGGTTCAGCCCTGACACTGCTTTACCTTTCGTGCTAACGGTTCAGCCCTGGCATTTGTCTTTTAAATTTCATGCTAACGGTTCAGCCCTGGCATTGTCTTTTAAATTTCGTGCTAACGGTTCAGCCCTAGCACTGCTTTACTTTTCATGCTAACGGTTCAGCCCTGGCATTGTCTTTTAAATTTCGTGCTAACGGTTTAGCCCTGGCACAGCTTTACCTTTCATGCTAACGGTTCAGCCCTGGCATTGTCTTTTAGATTTCGTGCTAACGGTTCAGCCCTGACACTGCTTTACCTTTCATGCTAACGGTTCAGCCCTGGCATTTGTCTTTTTAAATTTCTTGCTAACGGTTTAGCCCTGGCATTGTCTTTTAAATTTCGTGCTAACGGTTCAGCCCTGGCACTACTTTACTTTTCATGCTAACGGTTCAGCCCCGACACTGTCTTTTAATTTTTCATGCTAACGGTTCAGCCCTGGCATTTGTCTTTTTAAATTTCGTGTTAATGGTTCAGCCCTGGCACTATTTACTTTCATGCTACCGGTCTCCCCCTGGCGTTGTTTTTAATTTTCTGCTATCGGTCTCGCCCTGGCATCATCTCCGTTGTAATATAGCTTCGACATCGTACTTTAAAAAAGAAAAAAAAATTCGTGGTTTTCAATTCACCTCGACAATCGCATATTTCACCGGTTAAAATTGAGGTTCGTATCTGTACTTATCTCTTACTTTGATAATATGACAAAACATGTAGAACATGGTTTTGTGTGTTATATCGTAAGAGAGTAAGCACAGAGGGGCAACTGTGAACACTCAATTTTTACCGGTATTTTTCAGTTTTTCGAAAAAATTACAAAAAGTAGTCACTTTTTGGGTATTTTCGGGTTTTAGTTTTTTGCTACTATGCGAAAGCAATTTCTCTCTCCTCGGACCTCGTTTTGACGATCCGAACGGTGAAAGTGGAGACATATGTCCCACGAACCTGCTGTCAAAAAACGAAGATGATCCAACGGTTAACGAATCCGGAATCGCACCTTTACGGTGAGAGGTTTGAGAAAAACAGACCAAAAACTGCAGCTATTGCGAAGGCAATTTCTCTCTCCTCAGACCTCGTTTCGACGATCCGAATGGTGAAAGTGAAGATATATGTCTCACGAACCTACTGTCAAAAAATGAAGACGATCCAACGGTTAACGAATCCGGAATCGCGCTTTTACGGTGACAGGTTTGAGAAAAACGGGAATTATGTTCTCTAAGTGGGAATTGCTTTCTCTATCTTGTTTTAGTCCTACATTGCTTGCAAGAAACAACAACCCTATAGCAATTGACTATAAAAGAGGTTGAGAGGTGAAGGTTTGATGGGGGGGAGTCATTGGCAGATTAAGTGATATTTTGGGCTAGCCTTTGCGGTCCAGACACTAAAAGTCTGTCTTTGATTATTTTGTAATTTTTTTGAATCGGTTTTTCGGTTCTCAAAGCAATCCGGTTCGCAGTTGACCTGGTCAGACTGCTCGGTCCGGTTCGGTGTTCATCGCGTTCATCAGCTTGAGGTTAGTTTTGTATTTATTTATTTATTTATATCTATTTGTTTATTTATTTATTTATTTATGTACATATTTATTGATTATTTATTTATTTCTTTAGTTTCTTTTTGTATATCTTTATCTTATGCTTGATATAAACCCTAGGGTAGAAGACTATTATTTTCTGTATATGTGTTTGTTTGTTTTGCAGCTAGGGGGTATATTTAACATTTTGCTCCTACGCACACTCCACTATCACACTTCTGCACACACGTGAGAATAGTCCTGTACCCAGACTGGAGAATAACCTAAGTTAGAACGAGACTGCGTAGTGATGGCCTACTGGATGTGCGTCCTGTTGGGTGGTCACGAAAGTCTCACCTAGAGTTTGGTCCCTCTTGAGAATGCTGGCACTCCTAATAGCTTGCCTATTGTTGTTGATCAGTGTTCTTAATTGGGGTCGTTGGCTCTAGGAACCTTATTTAGAACTCTATAGAGCTACCTTTGAGAGGTTCACTTGATAGAAAAAGCCTTAGATCTATTCCCAAAGGGACCCCTCTAGGACACAAAGGAGCTTAATACTTCTGCATTCAAGCAAACAATAATACAACTCCCTTTTTGCAAACTGCACCCCATTTTACTATTGCACCCTCTGTTTTCGTTTTTATTATTTCCTTTTACAAAAAAAACCTATAAAAATAAATAGATAGATATTTCATTTTCAAAAAAATATAAATAGGGGACTAAATCGACTATACAGTCGGGTTAGTCAGCTTTTTAGGTTACTAATGAACCGTTACGGATCATGTCCTAAAATCCCTATTTAAAATAAACAATTTCTAAATCAAAATAAACACAAACATATTTCTTTCCATAAATCAAAAACTCCATTTTTCGAAAATAGGGGGCTAAGCCGACTGTACAGACGGGTTAGTCAGCATTCTAGGATAAATGAACCGTACGGTTCAAGAGTCCTAAAATCCCTATTCAAATAAAATCAAACCAACACACGTAAAATCATTTTCCAAAACTCCAAAAACTCCATTTTTATAAAATAGGGGACTAAGTCGACTGTACAGACGGGTCAGTCAGCGTTCTAGGATGGATGAGCTGTACAGCTCAATAATCCTAAAACCCCTATATTAAAAAATACCAACCAACAAAATTTTTCAGGAAGAACTACGTGACTTTTGAGTTCCTCATTGCACCGGATGATACGTAGGAGCGGGGCTTCCCCGTCAAGTCAAAATTAAACTTTTCTAAATTATCCATTATTATTCTCTACTATTTTATTTTTGGGTAAAACAAATAAATTCGTAATTTATATTTGCACAATCAGATTTAGGGTAACTGTCTTAGGACGGATGTACTAGGGGTGTAGTGGAATTAAGTTTTCGCCGTTCCCTATGCATAACCGACTCCCGAATCCAACCTAGTTTACGCAGACCATTAATTTTAAGATAGGTTTTTCTCAATTTTCCCTATTTAATAAATTGGGTGGCGACTCCCTGAAATATCGATTTTTGGGCCGTCTACGTCGGGATCCCGGTCACGACAGTCATATATGGCTTTTTGGAGCTTGCGTACAAGAGTAGCAACAAGAGAGCTTGCATATCATTGGACACTATAGCACTAAGTGTTGTAGCATATGATGTTGTGCCTTTTAGTCACTGACGCCAGGGTTTTGTTACAGTCCACCCCTGTATAATGAACAACCCACAATGTTTACCTTATGAACTATTGCTCCCCTATGTCTAGGGTTAAGCAAAAGTTGTTTAAATGTGTTTAAACAACCTTTCGTTCATATCAACCTTTGAGTTAGAATCGTAGACCATGTATGTACCTACGAATGTACCCATTTCAGTTGGCCATTCACAAAATAAGTTTGAAAGCATTAAAGCACAAAGATTGAAACGCAAACATCACATTATTATATTAACAACACTAAAAATTCATTACAAAGTTCCAAGCAATCCAACTACTAAGTGTTTAGCTCACGATGAGCATCATCAACACAATACAAACTACAATGTTCATATCACCGAAAACAACAAGAAGAGTCACGGTTGTAAAGATACAAAACGTGACTTCCTATTCATAAACGGCTGATGACGTTATAGCACAGCTTCACAGCGTAGGGAAATGATGATTTTTACTTGAAAAATAAAAGTTTGATATGGAGGATTAATGGAGGAAAATGGTGTCAAGTTTTTCTTTCTAAAAACTCTCCAAGTCTCGAACGTCGTGTGTGTTGTGCAAGAAGAAGTGAGATATATTTCTTTATTCTTCAAAAAGTAGCTTTCCAAAAAGTAGACAAGACATTCCCCACCAACCAAAAGTGATCTTCCAACAACAAGTGGACAAGTGTCCACACTAGCCAATGGTTGGCAGCCGCGTCAGTCCTAGGCGCAGAGAGATGAGGCTCTGATTTGACACAAAGAGTGAGGCTCCAAAATGTAACTTTTCTTTTTGATCTCCAGCTGTCCCACCGTCATATAGCGCTATAGCGCTTTACGCTGTAACACTGAACAAAGGCATTAAAATCTTCACAAAGGCACCATATGTGCCAAATGATAACAAATTAGCTTCTAACCTTTCTTTTCTCTAAATAACTAATATATTTTCTAAAGCAGGAATATTACTTGAGAACTTGCATTAATTTAAGTAATAAGAGCATAAATAACTCATATAAATATGAGTTATCACACCCCCAAACTCAAACCATTGCTTGTCCTCAAGCAATGACACTTGACTAAAACAAGAAAACAAAAACTCATATTTACAGAATTCAACACACAATCAGTTTCTTCTCTAGCTCAAGCAATTTGTCAAGATTACTCTTAAGGGGCTAACCTGTTAGATTCACACTCACTCACACACACCATTGCATTTCACAACATCTAAAATTATTACTGCGCAATTGTGAGTGTGTGATTTCTAAACTTAGCTTAATTCCTAGGTAGGTTCAGAATTTCTCTTAGCCTTGGGAAGAGTGGCTTTCTTTTGGCCAAATCATAGAATGTTTCAAAATAGAGAGTAAACTAACAACTTCACATAAGAATTGAGGGGGCTTCAAAGCACAACAAAGGGCTTGATTAGGCATTTCAGATCTTTGGCCAGTTCACTAACTATTGGTATGGTGATTTTTCATGATTAGTGCTATAGCGTTAGATGCTACAGCACTGACAATTTGATGAACAGGTTTAGCTGCAATGCCCTCATTACTGAACTCCTTATTTGCATTTTTTTTTGAATATGCATTATTGGAACAGTTCAGCTTTTGTTTCGGGCAATTGCAGCTTTTTACAATATACATGACCATTTGTACACTTTGAGATCCTATTGCACTGGCCATCCTATGATCTTCATACCTAGCCTTAATATAACCGATGCACCCCCAAACTTAGCTTCAAAAGCTACTCTAAATTTTTAGTAAAAATTTGACTTAACCTTGGTTAACCAGGACTAACTTCAGCATCAAATAGTCCTTAGCTAACTAAGTTTCTCCTTAAGTTTAGAGTTTTGTGTAGAAGCAGCAATAAGATTAGTCATTAATCAAGCAAGGTTACACTACACTTATGCACTTAATCATCATTAAAATTAGCCCAAAAAGAACAATTTCTAATATTGCAAGGTTAGAAAATTCAACTGATCATGCATTTCATTCAACAACATTTAACAAAATAACACATATAATGTGGTCCTCCCCCCAACTTAAGACTCAGCAGTGTCCCCACTGCTCATGCATACTAAAGGGCGAGGCCTATGGATAAAACTCAACAGAATTAAAAACAACAGAAGTAAAATCCTAAGCTTACTGTTAGGCACAGGAACAGACGCTATAGCACTTAACAGGTTTATTTAAAACAGGCAAACACACACATATTTTTGTTTTTAACAGAAGGGTTAGCTACTTCTCTACTAACCCATATTTGAGCCTTTTGCTTGCTCTGGTGGGTATTGTGGTGGCTCTGCTGTTGGATGCCTTGGGCTTCTTCTTTGTTGGCTTCTTCACTACTACCACTTCCGGCACTACAGCATCAGGCATTGTAGCGTCAAGTTGAGTATCTTCTGCTACCACAACAACTGCTACATGAGTCTTTTCTCACTTCACAAAATTCACTCCTGCACAAAAGAAAAATTAAAAACACAGAATTGTGAATTCAAATCCATGGGTTGCCTCCCAGGAGCGCTTGCTTTAAGAGTCGTCATCCAGACTTCCTCTTTTGTTAGAGGTTTTGAAGTTCAATGGTGGTCTTGTCCTTGACCACATGTTCACCATAGTATTGCTTCACTCTTTGGTCATTCACCTTGAAGGTTCCACTAGTGGTTTCATCAAACATATCCACATCAGTTGCTGCAACATTCACTTGTTCAGCAGATGCTACAACAAGGTTTTCTTCAGCTTTTGGTTTTGACCACTGTGGTGGCTGGGTGGTTTCTGGTTGTTTGATTTCAGCAATGACTTGAGTGCATTTGGAGATTTTTGGTGTTGAGGGTGGTGGTATGGGCTGTTTGGGTGGTCATTGTGGGGATTGGGGTGATGGGGTTTGTTGTTGGTTGAGGGTTGCTTTAGGGTCTGGCTCAGGCTAAATCTCCTTAGCACTCTCTTCTTCTTCTGATCCATCTCTTCCTCCCTCACTCTCCTTAGAGATCTCATTGACATCAGCCTCACCTTGTAACACACCTTCTTCCACAAGCTTTTCTTTTTCAGTGTTGGCAAGAGCCTTGACCAAGTGGTCACCTTGCTTGTGAAAGTGTTTTTGAATAACAGAATCAAGAGACACCACAAAAGAACACTCCTCAGTTCTTACATCTGGGGACTTGAGAGCATTCATCACATTAAACTTAATCTCTTGATCATTGACTCTTATAGTCAGTTATCCCTTATGGACATCAATCAAAGTCTGTGCAGTAGCTAGGAATGGTCTCCCAAGAATGATAGGGTCCTCCTTATCTGCATCAAAATCAAGAACAACAAAATCCACAGGAACAACAAATTTGTCAACGTCCTTAATGAGTAGATCCTCTATTACCCCCTCAGGATAGGCTATGGACCTATCTGCTAACTGAAGGATAAGAGTGGTAGGCCTAACAATACTAATACCAAGCTGTTTAAATATGGTTTTGGGCATCAAGTTGATGCTTGCCCCCAAATCGCATAGTGCACGACCAGAATAAGATTTACCCATAAAACATGGTATTGTGAAACTGCAAGGATCCTTCAATTTCGTTTGGATCTTGTTCTGCATGATCATGGTGCATTCTCCAGTCATTGCTACTGTCTCAAACTCTCCTAATCTCTTCCTCTTGCTGAGCACTTCCTTCATAAATTTTGCATAGTTGGGAATTTGTTGAAGTGCTTCCAGCAAGGGAACATTGATGTGGAGTTGTTTCAACACATCCAAGAATTTACCAAATTGCTTGTTCTCATGAGCCTGCTTCAACCTTTGTGGAAAAGGAGGGTATTCTGGAACAAGCTTAGGTGGTGGCACATGTGCAGGATTAGATGCTATAACAGTTGGGGCTATAGCATCAGAAGTATTTTTTTCTTTTTCCTTTCTACCATCACCTGTTACAAAAGATGGCCCTGTCAAATCCTTCCCATTTCTTAGAGATATAGCCTTGACATGCTCCTTCCCTGCTGCATGAGAAGTCGAAGCTTCTGTAGTGGAAGGTAATGATCCACTAGGCCTTTGGGTGAGAGCAGAGGCTATCTGCCCAACTTGTGTCTCTAAATTCTTTATAGAAACTTCATGAGTTTGCAAAGTTGTCTTACAATCACTCATGAAGGCTTTCAACAGAGTTTCCATAGAGTTATCCAAAGCTGGGGCAGCTTGTCTTTGATGGTTTTGAGCAGGAAATCCTGGTGGCACAGCAGGTATATTTGAATTTGTTGCTGCAGCATTGTTACCACCCCATCTGAAGTTAGGGTGATTTTTCCAGCCAGGATTATAAGTATTTGAATAGGGATTGTTATTCTTGTTGAATCCCACATGATTAACAAAGACGGGATTGGTTGGACATTCTTCATAGAGATGGCCTCCTCCACAGTATACACAACTGGCTTCTCCTAGAGGTGCTTGTTCAATTACAGCAACTGATGAATTTGCAGACGCTACAGCGTCAGGCGCTGTAGCACTTGAAGTGTTGAGATTCTTTATCATGTTTGTGAGGGAAACCACTTGTGCTG
This sequence comes from Astragalus membranaceus, assembly GCA_039519185.1. Classification (NCBI taxonomy): domain Eukaryota; kingdom Viridiplantae; phylum Streptophyta; class Magnoliopsida; order Fabales; family Fabaceae; genus Astragalus; species Astragalus membranaceus. The sequence goes on from CM076852.1 coordinate 10,466,289, forward strand.
ATAGAGCAGATACTTCACTAATCTCATGGACCCCAGATACCTTCTTCATTGAATTGAGCCTCTCAGTAGGCCAATGGGAGCTGTTGGTTGCAATAAGCTCTATCAACTCACGTGCTTCATTATATGATGAGTTCAAGATCACTTCTCCAGATGAGGCATCCAACATGAGTCTAATTTGTGGCTCCAACCCATTGTAAAAAGTTTCCATCTGAATAACATAAGGTATCCCATGATGAGGACACTTTCTCAACAAATCTTTCCCATGCTTCATACAATGATTCACAATCTTTTTGTTTAAATGAAGTAATATCATTCCTCATTCTAGCATTTTTGTTAGGTGGAAAATATTTTCCCAAATTTTTTTCTGCCATTTCATTCCATGTATGGATAGAGTTAGGTTCTAGAGCATTTAACCAGGACTTAACTCTATCCTTCAAGGAATATGGAAAAAGTTTTAATCTAAAGGCATCTTCACTAACACCAAGAATGAGGAAGTTACTACAAACTTCCAAAAATTGTTTTAAGTGTGAATATGGGTCCTCTTGAGGAGAACCACCAAACTGTCCCCAGTTTGAAGCATTTGGAACATCATGGGTTTGAATTCAAAATGAGATGTGTTGAGAGTAGGTCTAGCTATGCTGGTTTGCATTGTTTGAGGATCAAACATAGTATAGTCTCTCATGGGTCTATCCCTGTCATTCACCATGTCTCCAGGACCTTGATTTATGACTTGCTGCCTGTACCAGTCATCTGGATCATGTAATGTGACATAACGAGTGATTGGACCTCTACCCCCATGGATTGGACCACCACTAGGGTCAGATCTACCACCTCTTATACTACGGCCACCTTTGGAATTTGATCTTCCACCAATTGTACCTCTACCAGAACCATTGTGTTCTGACATGGTAGGTCTCAGTTGTTGTAATCTCTAAAGTTGTCTTAACCTTCTAATCTCCGTTCAAGTTCTGGATCCAATTCAAATTCTGGTGGCTAGTACCTCGGCATGCGCTATAGCACCTACTGCAGTAGCACCAAGAAACAAACACACCAGAGTAAAATCTTCACTAAATGCTAAAAACTTAAACAATAAAAATTAAATGCAATCCCCGGCAATGGCGCCAAAAACTTGTTGTTCGAAAAGTAGTTGTGCAAGTGTACACTATCGCAACAAGTAATATATTGATAAGTAGAGATCGTACTCACAGGGATTGATGTTAATTTTAAAGTTTAATTAGTTAACACTCTAGTGAAGTAAGCAAAATAATAACAATGTGTTTTTGGACATAAAAAGTAAGGAAGTTGTATGAAAACAGTAAAGAAGTTCAAGTATTTGGTAAAATGAGTTGGACTGCTCTTTGCTAAGTAAATCCTTTAAAGTAAATCGCTATAACATTGGACGCTATAGCGCTAAGTGCTGTAGCATATGATGTTGTGCCTTTCGGTCACTGACGCCAGAGTTTTGTTACAAGAATCTTATTTCTAAGTTCTAAATAAGTCCACCCCTGTATAATGAAGAACCCACAGTGTTCACCTTATGAACTATTGCTCCCCTATGTTTAGAGTTAAGCAAAAGTTGTTTAAATGACTTTAAACAACCTTTCATTCATATCAACCTTTGAGTTAGAATCATAGACCATGTCTACCTACGAATGTACCCATTTCAGCGGGCCAATCCCAAAATAAGTTTGAAGCATTAAAGCACAAAGGTTGAAACACAAACATCACAATATTATATTAACAACACTAAAAATTCATTACAAAGTTCCAAGCAATCCAACTACTAAGTGTTTAGCTCGTGATGAGCATCATCAACACAATACAAACTACAATGTTCATATCACCGAAAACAACAAGAAGAGTCACAGTTGCAAAAGATACAAAACGTGACTTCCTATTCATAAACGGCTGGTGACGCTATAGCGCAGCTTCACAGCATAGGGAAATGATGATCTTTACTTGAAAAATAAAAGCTTGATATGGAGGATTAATGGAGGAAAATGGTGTCAAGTTATTCTCTCTAAAAACTCTCAAAGTCTCGAATGTGTGTTGTGGAAGCGGAAATGAGATATATTTCTTTATTCTTCAAAAAGTAGCTTTCCAAAAAGTAGACAAGACATTCCCCACTAACCAAAAGTGATCTTCCAACAACAAGTGGCAAGTGTCCACACTAGCCAATGGTTGGCAGTCGTCAGTCCTAGTCGTAGAGAGATGAGGCTCTAATTTGACATAAAGAGTGAGGCTCCAAAATGTAACTTTTCTTTTTGATCTCCAGCTGGCCCACCGTCATATAGTGCTATAGCGCTTCACGCTGTAACACTGAACAAAAGCATTAAAATCTTCACAAAGGCACCATATGTGCCAAATGATAACAAATTAGCTCCTAACCTTTCTTTTCTTTAAATAACTAATACTTACTAAATAAATCAGGAATATTACTTGAGAACTTGCATTAATTTAAGTAATAAGAGCATAAATAACTCATATAAATATGAGTTATCAGTACACCAGTGGGTGAAGTAGCTGGTGTAGTAGGTGAGACAATGCCAAGAGAAGTAGAGGAGGACTTTTGGTAAGTGGAGGACTTGTTCACATTAGTGGAAACACGATTGAAGGGAAACATGTGTTCATTAAACAAGACATCTTTGGAGATGAATAGTCTACCATTGGAAACTAAACACTTATACCCTTTGTGTGAGGATGAGTATATCCAAGAAAAGTGCACTCAGATGACCTGAACCGAAGTTTATGATTATTGTATGGTCTCAATAAAGGATAGCAAGAACACCTAAACACTTTTAAAAATTTGTAATCAGGGACAAATTTAAACAATGTGTATATTGGAATGAGATTTGTGTGTGATGCAGGAAGTCTATTAATAAGGTAAACGACTGTATGAAATGCATGATCTCAATAAGGGTATGAGAGGGATGCTTGAGACAGTAGTGCTAGACCCATTTCAACTATATGTCTATGCTTTCTCTCAACCACACCATTTTGGTGGTGAGTATGTGGGCATATGATTCTGTGGACAATCCCCAACTCTGCTTGATATTGCTTAAATGGTCGAAACTCACCCCCTAGTCAGTTTGAAGAGCCTTGATTTTAGTATTTAACTGAAGTTCAACAAGGATTTTGAACTCTTTGAATTTAGATAGGGTTTCATCTTTGGTTTTGAGAAAATAGATCCATGATGTCTGCTAAAGGCATCAATGAAAGACAATAGTATTTATATCCCAAAAAGAGACCATAGGTGCGGGTCCCCAAAGGTGACAGTATACAAGTTGTAAAGGTTCATTATAGACAGTTTGTGAAGGCTGGGAAGGTAATATGTGGGATTTCCCCATGCAACATGCAACACAAAAATCTGTATTATTGCTTGAAAATGTACTGAGATCAAGGTTCTAAATAGCGATCGCGGTCGCGGTCGCGTTAAGGCTGTCGCGGTTATGGCCGTTACGGCTGTTGTGATGTGGATTGCGGTCGTCACGGTGTGACTTAATCACAACATTGCACAAATTTCATTAAAATTAACTGTATTATCATACAATGTATAATAACCTAAATTTGTGTTTTTTAATTATTTTAAGATGTCTAAAGTTAATAGTCTAACTTAATTAATTACTTTGCAAAAGAATGGGGAAAGTAAATAATTAATACATTAAAGGGGCATTAGAGGTAAAGTTTTAATCCATACCTAACCCAAATTCACAAATAAGTTAACCCATGAATATCAGTTTTTTTTTAAAAAAATCAACTTCCAGCTGTTTTATGAAAAAAAAAAAAGAAAAATATCATATTTTATGAAAAAAAAAGAAAAGAAAAATATCATGTAAATGAAGAAACTATCTTGTATTTTATTTTATATAATAACAAAAAAGAATCAAATCAAATGTGTAAAATTAGAGGATATGAATTAATTGCAAAATTGCTATGGCCCAAAAAATCAAATATGCACATTAGTTTTTGGCTGTCACTATTCCACGAGACACCCAGCCATGGCGAGTACTCGAGGGTTTGAAGGCCCTCGTGAGGCCATTCCGTAGACTTAGGAAGTATGGTTGTGTATATAGTAGGAGGAGCCGGAACACACAATAGGACTTTTTTTGTATGGATATTATGTATGGATATTATGGTTGTGTATACAGTAATTTATATTTCGGTTTACAGTTTAAAACACCTATTTTTTTTAAAGTTTTAAAAACACCTATTCGGTTTACAGTAGAATTTTTTTAAAAAACATAACACCTATTCGATTGCCCCTGTCCGAATAAACTTGGTTGGGGTTGTCCGAATATATTCTGTTGGGGCCAGTCGTACCTTTGAAAATTTGAAAAAGGGGTGTGTCTCAAAAAAATAACTGTTCGGTTGTGCCTAACTAAAAATATTCGGTTTACCCTAACCGAATCGGCGAACTTAGCGCTTTTCATTAATGGCATATTGGTCATTTCGCAGGGTTTGGGGGTGTGTGGTGAGTAGGAGGGGATGTGGGAAAAGCATGGGCCTTAGTTTTTATATGGTATGGCCAAACGGGTATAAGGCCCAACCCAGATCCACAATTAGACTTCACTTTTTTACGATCAGAGCTGAAAACCTAGCAAAATAAACAGAGCAGCTCAATCTAATTCCTTACTTCTCTGTTCTCGCTTCACGGCGGCTTCCTCACAATTCCAAATTTCAACCCCTCACTAGTTCTAAATCGTTAAAGATGCAGATCAAAGTTTCCTATTATTGGTGCAGTGTGCTTCTAGAGGAGAATACCGAGTGATGCCAATGAACCCAAGCTCAGAGTGGTTCACCGTTCACAGTGCCGAGATGAAGGTGAGAAGCTAGGGGATAAGATCGAATTGGAGGGGTAGAGCTTGAGATCATGAGGTGAGTTGGGATTTCACATGGTTATTCTTCCCAAGGTTCTAAATAGCGGTCGCGGTCACAGTCGCGGTCGCGTTAAGGCTTTCGCGTTTTCGGTCGTTGCGGCTGTTGAGTTACAAGTCGCGGTCGTCGCGGTGTGAATTAATCACAATAATGCATAAATTTTATTAAAATTATTTGTCGCAGCCGTTTTGTCGCGGTAACGGTCACTACCGAGACAGTTTTGCCGCGACCATTTTTGGCATAACAGACCATTTTTTAGATCCTTGATTCTCCCCTTCTATCAGTTTATTCTTCAGATTAGCGTTTTGTCGCCGTCGTTGCGGCCGTAGCGGCGTTTCGTCACGGCCGTAATGGCGTTTCGTCGCGGTCTTCATCTGTGATTTTCATTCTCTCTGTTGTAACGTCCAATAGCGGTAACGGCAGCCACCGTGACCGTTTTGTCACAGTCGTTTTTAGCATATCGTTCCGTTTTTTAAAACCTTGACTGAGATTACAGAGTTTGAGTACATTATTCAAGGTAACTAGACTTGGATGTCCAAGCCTGTTATGCCACAAGGATTGTAAAGTACTAATGTGTGGGATTGCAATGAAATTGACAAGGGAGGGGTTAACTTTATTTGAAGAAACTGAAACAGAAACAGCAGACTGATGAGCTTGAGTAGAGAGAGGGTAGAGACCACTGGAATACTCTGGACCTTGAAGTAGGGGACTGTTATCAACCTGTGATTTCACAAGGTAATGAAATGGGTGAATTTGGAAATAGCAATTATTATCAAGAGAAAACTTGTGCACACTAATTAAGTCTTTGAGATGTAATTGAAGTGCAAGATTAAAAGGAGATGGAAAAGATTTAGAACTCATAAAGTGTACGGGCAAACCTTGACCGTTGCCTAGGGACACATTCTCTAGGTGAGGTGGAGGAGGCACACTAGTGTTGGCTTGTGGAGGAGTGGAGCCAAAGTTGTTAGTAGCACCTATGTAAAAAAAAGTATTAGTGTTGCAGCAGCAGTGTTAGTGTACATTGTCTGAGGTGTTAGCGGAGGTCCAACAGGAACTGAGGTAGTCCAGGGAGGTGTTGGGGCAGATGTAGCTACAGGCCTGATGTGTGACGGCAACCGATCATGGTTGGAAGCAACGACGCTGAGAGAGATTGTTGCAGCCACGAAAGTAACATTTGATCTTGAACCTCACACTCGAGGAACGCCAGATTGAGAGTTCCAGTGGTGTGATCATTTTCATTGAGATATTGAGGAGGAATTTCTGGCGCTACGCAAAATCGGTGAAGATGCGCGCATAACACGGACTCAACCTGCTGCAACCACACTAAGTAGTTGTTGTCATCAATTTCTCTGTGAACTTGTAATTGAAGTTTGCAAATGGAGTTGATGACGCTGTGGATGAAAGCGCCAGAGAAGACGGCATTGCCATGGTGAATAAACGACGACGCAACGGTTGTGAGACGGTTGCGATGCGGAAGCGGAGGATCTAAACTAAGCCATGGTGGTGGCAAAAAAAAGCTCTGACTACCATATTAGAATCAGAGAAGTGAAAAGAAGTATTGTGTTTTCATTGATTTGGAAGAGAGCATGATGCTCTATTTATACAAGAAGTGATGGCCTTTCATATTCTACTGAATTAAGGGCTGACCTTTCATATCCTACTGTATTTAGTGCTGGCCTTTCATATCCTACTAAATTAATACAAGAAAAAGAAACGAAAAGAAAATAAAAGAAGGCAGAAGGACTTAAATTAATGCCTTCATTATCTAATTGTTAACTAAGAGAAGGCAGAAGAATTCTCTTTCTCTATTACCAGTTAGCTTCTTTAATAAGAAAATATCCGTTTGATTTTATTTGTCTACAAGAAACAAAGAGGGAGGTTATTGATGAAAAATAATTAAGCATGTTGTGGGGTAATCAGTCGTTTAGTAGTGTTATAAAATCATCTTTGGGTCTATCGAGTGGTATCTTATCCTCTTGGCTGGTTAGTTCATGGTCTGTTAGTTTTACTTTTACAGGTACTGGTTTTGTGGGAGTTGCTGTGAATTTTCAGAATTTTATTCTTTATGTGGTGAATATTTATGCATCTTGGCTCGTTGCCTAAGAAACGTAGAGGGTGGGAGGAATTGAAAGAGCTCAAGCAGAATTATCTGTTGGGGGAGTGGTGTTTGGTTGGTGACTTTAATTCAAGTACTAGTGTGGAAGAACGCAAACGGAGGAGTATTGGGGGTCTATCGCAGGAAATTTTGGATTTTAACAGTTTCATAGTGGACATGAATGTTATAAGAAATAAAAACATCAAATTTGATGATGAAAAGAGCGAGTCCATCTTGCAGTTCATGTTGCTCAATAAAACTCGTCTAGTCAAAGCAAAAATAATATAAACATGTCTACAATTATAAGAAGCTTATTTAAAATATCATATAGAAAATTATAATATGAAATATTATTACCAAAGATGAAACAATCCAGAAAACATAAGCCACACTACCTTCTTAAAATGTATCACTTGTTTGTAGCTGTAACTCAAGGAAGATTTAGAAAGGGTTTGGGATGGATATCTACTTCATGTGTGGCTTATATATATATATATATATATATATATATATATATATATATATATATATATATATATATATATATATATATATATATATATACACACACACACGACAGATAAAGAGCAGTTGAGAAGCTAATTTTTTTTCCGAATTTTGTGCAACAAATATCATAAAAATTAAACAATAAAATACAATAAAAATGAAAGGAGTATTATTTTACATTGATTGTAATCAGATAACCATTGGCTCAAAATGAGGTGAATAAATAGTTTTTATCTTATTTTCACCCCTTGAGTGGTGTGCTCAACAAAGTCTCACTTCAACTATATATAAATTTGATTCAGAAAAAATGACAGAACAAAGTTTAAACGTAACACCCCGATATTTTTTCTTCGACTAAAAATGCCCGAGTGCACATTAGTAATACATCAGAGATATACAAGTCCTGCATAATTACTGAACACTGCAACATAGTTTTTCACTGAATAACAACCAAGCAGTCTTATCATACATAAGACCATAAAAAGGTTCTCAGACCATAATATTCAGCAACTATTGTATTTAGTATCTCACAAGAAAGCGGAAATCTAAAAACATCACACTAAAGCCATAGTGTTGTGATACATAGACAACAGAAGGAAAATAAACTTAAACATAAAGCTAAGTCATCATCCATCTCCCGGGGCCACCTACTCGTGCCTCCGTGGTTTCTTCTGTCCCTGTTTCTCTGTAAAACAACAACATATAAACAATGAGATACAATCTCAGTGAGTTCTACCGAGACCCCTACTAACACTCTCGGTCAAATTATAACTTATGATTAACTCAACACGACACCGACTGTAACTTTGCTAAAAACCCCGGTGAACCGCATTATTTAACTTTTAACAGGTCACCGACTGCAACTTTGCTATATCCCCGGTGAACCTATTATGACACCGTACGACACTGACTGCAACTTTGCTATATCCCCGGTATCACGCAACAACTTTTTAACATAACACTTGTAACGCCCCGAATTTTTGAAGGTTCGTTTATTATATTATTAAATATATTAGCAATGTGATTTACAAGTTCTCATTATATTTTATGCAAATAATCAAGTTAATTGATAGTGCAAACTTACACTATTTGTTAATTTGATTATATTAGAAAATGCGGGATCAGAGTCAAAGTATTGACTCATGATCAACCTTATATTAATGATGCAAGTTTTTGATGGAGTATATTTAAAATGAAAATCAAGTCGAAAGTAATTATATATTTTTTTAAACACTTTCATGTTTTATAAATTCAACCTGAATTAGCATATGAGCTAATTTTTATTGAGAAATATTATTTTGAGTATTTTAAAATAATATAAATAATTTTATAAATGAAAATATTATCATCCCCTCAAATTTGTGAAATTTCATTGTCTGCTTTGTTAGTTTACTTTGTAGTTGGTTGTATCAACATCCTGTTGTCTATATTCTCAACGATAGATCGTGGTAGCGAGTTTAACCAAACTGAAACTACTTTTAGGACCTAATATATTGTATTAACTCATGGTTTAAATTCTGTTTCAAAACTCCACCGAAATTTAGACGCGTTTTGGACCTGCCGGACGGAATTTGCCCGCTTAAAAACCCTAACCGTGACCCGAATTTGAAAATATTCGACGTCAAGGTTGTAAAGGACAGTTAGGATAATTTATTTAACATCCAACGCGATGTTATTCCGCAAAAGCGCTAACTATCGTTTAACCGTATTATTATATTATTATATCTTATAAATATCTTAGATATTTTAACATTATGTTGATTAAAAAATTAAAGGAAAAGAAATTATATACTTCTTTAAATTAACTCTCGACAAGCTTAATCCTCCACCACTCAATCCCCTTCATCCTTCTTTCATTCACTTGGCTGAAATTCTCTCAAGCTTAAGTTAAAAGAAAACAAATATGTTTTCATCTTTCCATCACACTCCAGAACCGTAGCTCTCATACATCTTCTTTCCTTCATAATCATCTTCATTTCAACTTTAATACAAACCCCACCTCTCTTTTCATCATTCTTACTTCACAAAAAGAAAAGTATCAACATCAAAGTTTTTTTAGGATCTTGGATCACACTTGAAGAGGATTTTTGAAGGATCATCTCTCCCATTCTCATAGTACTTCTACTTTGATCATGAAGCACACCCCCTAAACTCAAGCTCAGTGACACTCTTTCCCAGTTGTGCTTCTAGTCATTTTCTACTTCTAAGCTTGGTAAGAAAATATATATCCCTTCCCTTTTATTTTTATGATATAACCATGTCTCTGATGCAAGATTTAAAAGATATATTTTTGTTACCTTATTTTCTTATTTGAAAACCTTTTTATATACATATTTGGACCATGATCAACATGTTATTTTCCATCACCATTCAATTTTGGCCGGGAACTCTTTTCTAAGGAAACAAACAGAAAGTAATTTCCTTTTTGATCTTAAAAGAAACAATTTTTCTTAAGGAGAAGGATTAATTAAGCTTTGAATATAAGTTTTGGTAGTTTTTCCCTTTGACCTATACTACTTTCAAAAGGTTTCACTTTATTGGAGTTAGAAAGAATAATTTTTGAGTTTTGATGAAAAGGAAGATATAGATTTTAGTAAAAGTTCAAATATTTAGTAAGTTAAAAACTTTGAGTCACTAAAGTTTTCCTTAAGTTAATATAATATTTTTGATTATGAAAAAAAAAATGGTATCTATGATGGAAAGGAAGTATTTTTGTAGTTTTTAATATGTTGGAATGATTTTGAGTAAAAATATCTATCTTGGAAGAGTTTAAGTTGAAGCTTTGAAGTTTTGGGAAAATCATTAGGAGAAAAAGTTTGACTGAAAGAATCTTATTTTGTTCTAAAACCTAAAATGGGTATGTTAAGTGTTTTTACGATTCTTCTTAACATACACCTCACTTTGACTTGATTCTTTATTTTCTGAAAACTAGACCAATTTTGCTACTGTTTTGGTATAAATTTTGTTGGATTTTACTAACTATATATTGATAATTAACTAGTAGTTTAAAGACCGTAGTTTGTACCTCCTAAAAAGAATTTAGAACCCTAAGTTCCTATTGTTGTTAGAATCTTACATGAAGGATTAGGACCAAAGACGCAAATTTAATTTATACGATCTTACGTGTGAAGGTGTTAATTTACCGGAGAAATATACGTGCGTGATTGAAAGTAGATAGCGGGAAGGAAAGCGTCCAAGGTAAGGGGATATCTGAGTTTTAGCTTTCCATGTTGCTTGCTTAATTGCCTTGGTTGTTTGGTTTGAATTGAATTGTGTAATATGTGGTAGTAATATTATCTGGTTGGTTGAACTATTGATGTGCATTGATTTCTGAGTATTCAATTAATGTGTTTGGAGATTGTTGTGCTGGTTTGTTGAAGTGTTGGAGGCATAGCTTTTGTTATGACCTACATATTGTAAACTGAGTTGGATGAACGTAAAGAAGAATTGTAGAGGTTTTCAAGGTAAAAAGGAAGTGACCATGATAATGTTAGTAATAGATCACGTGGAATTTCGAAATGAAAAACAGTATATTGAGAGTTAATAGGATAAAGTAGCATTAAAAGAAAATGAATAACTTAGACATTATTAAAAGAAAATGATTTACGAGAAAGCGTATAAGTTTGTGAAAACCCGAACTTCTCCAACGGATATTATATTCGGAGTGAACTCTATTTTGAAAAACACGCTCTTATTTCAAAAAGGAAACCTTAGGCATTAGAATGACTAAAACCACAAAGTGAATTAAAGTGTGGTTGAATAGCGATGAAAGTAAATTTAGTAATGACAACACTTGAGTAATCTGTCTTTATGAATTGAAGTGTTTTCGAAAAAAACTCAAAGGGGTGCTCTTCATCCGTTAAAAGATGAGACTTCTCGGAAAGCTATGCTAAGTGGAATGGGACGCTTAGCATCGTGCTCTAAACTTTGAGCGCAACATTTGTAAGGAAGAATTTAAGAAAAATTTGATTACTCAATGATTGTCATTATGTAGAGAAAGTTTCAAAGTTAAGTGTTGAGTAGAGTTGGAATAGTGAAGAAAATTTGATAAGAGAAGATAAATATTCAAAGCGGAAAGAGCTGCCTAAGATTTGTTGGTTAACAATGAAAGTAAGTTAGTAAAGATAATAATTGAGTATTTTGACTTTATAAAAGAGAAGCGTTTTCGAAAACTCAAAGTGGTGTTCTTGTCCGTCAAAAGATAAGAATACCCGGAAAACTATGCTAAGTGGAATGGGACGCTTAGTGTGGTTCTCTAAAACTTTGAGCGCATCATGTTAAAAAGAGAATTTACGAAAATGGGATACTCAATGATTATTGATATGTAATGAGACTTTCAAAGTTAAGCGTTGATTTGAGATGAGAACTTGGGGCCGAGTCTTAATCTAGATGTGAGAAAATCTAGCAAATATTCGTATTGATTATCTAGGTACCATCGATGACCTAGAGCGTTGAGAGTGTAGAACGTTTTTAGGGCGTTGTTCCAACCCGGACGTGTTGTAGTCCTGTGTTGAAGACTGCCTGAGTAATTGCTGTAGGTCTGACGGGGAATCCAGATCTAGGTTACAAGGGACACGGAGACATATGTAAATGTTATGTCTGCCGGTGTTGATCTAACGGAGAATCTAGATCACAGTATTGGCCTAGGTGACGATCTAGTGCTATTCCATTTCGTATGGAAACTTTGATGATATTGATAATCGATGTGAGGAACGATTACTAACATGGACCGTGATGTTCGTGGTTGACTAACCATATCTTGCTGAGTTCTATGAATTGATGTGTTTATTAATTATGTGAGTGGTTCTTGTTATAATTATGTGATATTGCGCATGTATATCATACGTATTAGTAAAATGCTTGTTATTGTATTACGTATTATGTATCCATGGAATAGCTTGCGATGAACTCATGTATAAGAGATTCACCTTGCCAGTTTGTTTGTCTACCCATCTTTGGGGTACTCGAGTACAATGTTTCAGGTATATGGGGCTGAGCCCATTGGCGGTGTAGAGGTTGAGTCGCGATTTGCTTTGTGACGTGATCGAAGGCATGATTCCTGAGGAAGCGTGAAGAACGCCTCTATGAAGAAGCAGTGAATTTCTGGACTTATCAAATAGGTGTTTGGTAAGGGTCCATGTTTAGGTATGTGTCCAAAAAGGGTTGTGATCCCCTTTCTGGTGTCTCTGACTAGTAATCTAGATCAGTAGACATAGAGTTTTATCTTAAGACCAGCTCATTAGATTGTGTCCTTAGTCTGGTTCTCAAATCGTGACTAAGTGTATTGTTTTTGAAGATGAATGTTGTACGCCTAATGGCGGAGAAAATTCTGTGATCAATGAGGAATGATTGTGTTGTGTTGTTGTATATCAAAAATGAGTTTTCAACTAGTGTCAGATTTTCTGGAAATACTTTGTGAACTTTTGCTTTAAAAAAAAATCAACTACAAAATTCGATATTGAGTGTAGAATCTGTGACGCCCGGAGAGGGTGTTACAACACCGACTGCAACTTTGCTATATCCCCGGTGAACCCCCTTACCAACGGTGTTTCCCAATTGGCACGGAGCCTAAGGTAAGAGTGCATGACTACCCCGCCTTAGTATGTTAACATCATGGGTCGTCACCCAAACTCGATATAGTATACACATATATCCACTATCACATGAACCCATAGTTCATTTGCATTATACTTTACCACGTAGGGCTCATAGTTCGCTTTGTTATCAATAAAACATATCCGCACACGTATACTATTATTCGGTTTTTCGAGACAATTTCAACTTCAAAAGTATTTTATAAAACCCTTTTGAAACATACCCAAAATCATGGTATTATAAGCCTAATATCATTATAGAAGGGTTAGGAAAGGATTAGAAGAGGATTGGAATCGAAACGGAATCATTTCGGGCACTTTGTAAAATTTTGACAGAACCATGCGCACGGATCGTGCCCCCCAGGCGCACGGATCGTGCGCCCTGTTGAGCACTTTGAAAATCAGAAACCGAACCAGGCGCGCGGATCGTGCCCCTGGGACGCACTGGTCGTGCGCATTTGACAGCATTGCAAAAATGGCCTTTTTCATGAAAATTCGCTTTCCGATCAATCCGAAACTCGCTCCGATCGATTCCTAACTCGAAAACAGACAATACCAGGCAATATTCCAGTCCAAACAACATTAATTCATTTCTCAATCAATAAAACATATCAATCGAAAACTCAATCTAAACGAATTTCGTCAAAACGCGATATATTTCAAAATAACGTTTTCGACTAAAAATTTTTCGAAACCAAATCACATAAAATTCATTTCAAAACGGAATAAACCTAAACGTGAGTAAAACTCACCCTTGACGCGAGAGCGACGGTTGAGCCGAAATCACCGAAACTTCGAAAATCCCCAAACGAACCCTAGAATCACCAATCCGCTTCCAACTTCGATTCTAGCTTCAAAACGCGATCAATCTTCCTCGGCTTTGATCCGAAGCATGATTCAATCATCAATTTCATCACGCAATTCAAGATTTCACCAAATCACCATTTTGAGGATGGCATACTTAACTTGGGGTCTAGCCTAGATCAGGAATGGTTGTTGCTGTTAAAAGGCTTTAACCTGGATGTTTTCAAGGTCATCAAGTGTGGTTGGTAAGTGTTTTCTTTCTTCTATATAAGCCCCAATTGAAAAGAAATCATGTTGTTTTTTTGGCTTTCTTATATATAAGCCCCAATTGAAAAGTTATATTAAGTGTTTTCTTTTCTGATAGTGAGTATGTACTTTCGGCTTTTCAACCCATGCACTTTTGGAACCTTTAATAATCCAACTGATTTGTCAATCAAGAATTGTAACTGATAAGTTGAAGAGGTATTTTTTTGGCTTTATATAACAATGTCATTCACTTTTTGGTATTTGTGGTGATTTTAACAGGGTGGTAAAGTTTTATAGATTTGAATGTGGTTTTGTGACAAGTAAAATCTCTAAGCGAGTAACCAATTAAATAAAATCATGCATTGAAATCTCTAAGCGAGTAACCATTTTGTATACATTACTACCAGTACTCCTCCACACACACAACCTCCTTACCCTCAATTTTTAGCTGAATACTGTTCCAACTTTTGGAGTGCTATTCTCGGAAGCTACTTCCATGGTATTCTTTGGGATTGATATATTCAATGTCAAGAAGGTTGAAAATATAGTGTTCATGAATTTAAAGATCTTTACCTCAGAATCTCATACATGCTCATGGATTTACATAGTCTACTTTAGAATGTCCTACACACTCATGAATTCGTCATTTTGTGTTTGCAAAGTTTGATTTGCAGGCAATTGTAAATATATTTCTATTGGTACATCCTGCAATCACTACTGATATAATTGTCAAATCAAGATGTTTTTTATTAACACTTTAGATTCCGCTGGCCGTTAAAACCAACGCTAAACACATTTTACATTTGCTTAACTTCTATGTTTGACGCAACCAGCTTATATATTTTGCAATGTGCATTGTTGTGGCAGCTAATTTTGTAGAACTTAATAAATTTGCTTTGGATGTGATACTCGATTAAGTAGTGTATAAACTTATGTAAAAGGGTAATTGCACATATCTCATCATATTTTTAGTTATTTATTTGAATGCTTTTGATCTTTAATTATAGAGTTCTATTTATACTTATGCACCGCTATATTCAGAGGGCTTATTGAAGCAGGTATGAGTTCATTCATCCACCTTTACTGTATTGCCCATTATATTACTGGTGAAATGAAGATATGCCTAGTCTGTGCTGTTTGTTATCTTTTCTTTTTGACATCTTCTAGGCTGGTGCCTATTCATGCCCCACGAGAAGCAATTATCAGATAACCACTGGATCAAGAGAGTTTGACAAGATATTGTAAGGTCAGACTCACAATCTATAGCCTAGCTTACTGTGCAAGTTTATCTTCTTTTACTTGGATTGCAAATTTGAAAATTAAAATAAATTGGTGTGCATTTTAAACTATTCTACCATAATATTTCTCATTGGTTTATTCTCAATGATTCCAGAGGCATAGAATTGAAGTCTGAAAAGTTTGGAATGAAGAAAAGGGCACAAAAAAACAAGGAAATACCTTACAAGAATAGTGGAGTTATAAATCAAACAAAACTTTCATATATTACTAATCATGAGGGGGTGAGGAATCTGAACAAAATATTCATTTCCTCATGGTAAGCACTTTTTAAGTTTTTCAGCAACCATGGAATTATTTTTGATTCAATATCTCTATATACAGGAGGTATGACGTATTAAAGAATACGTCTAAGGAAGGAAGTTAAAATTGTAATCCTTTGGAAGCTAAGCAATTCGAAATGTGCCTTGGAACATGGCATGAAGAATATTCAGATTTTGAAGAGATACAATGGAAGTGGGGAGAGATAGTCAACAATTTCTAATTTTTCTTTTGATTTCGTATTAATGTTTTTTCTGTAGATGTTTCTTCAACCACGTATTTTCTGTAAACTGCAAGGTTATGATCAATTCTTACATGGTGAATAGTAAATCAACTTCCCATGCCTTCTTTATTTTTCTTTCTTATTACAGTTCCTTCTCTTTTTTCTCTATTGACATGTGTTTTGTTCACTGGCTTCTCAATGTTTTTCATTGGTTTGCCTCTTCTTTTACCCAATCACTAGGGGAATGTCCGTGCGTTGCACGAGTTGTTGTATAATATCGTTTTAAAATTTTATGGAATTTTTATATAAAGATATATAATTTTAGTGATATACATTATGTATTGTTTTTTTTTTCACAAAATACATTATGTATTCTAAAAATATAGTATAACATAAATATATTGTTCAATTTTTTTAATATTGAAAAGTTATTTATTTTAAGCAAAAAATATTATATAGTGTATTCTCTTTTTAATATGTTTAATTGATGGCATAAATTTTAAAAATATATGCAGATGAATATGGCAAAACATATATCATAGAAAACAAAAATATAATCATCTTTATTATTTTATTTCTTTGATCTTTATCACCAATTAATAAATCATAAATTCAAAGTAAAACTATAAATTAAATTTAAACTAAAATTTTAATTAAAAAAAATATTATTTAATTATTTATCGAAATAAATTTATTTCATTCAAAGTTATAATAGAAAAATAAAAAAAAATATTTTTATTTTTTCTAATGAAATGAAAATTCCAATTCATGATTTTTAAATGCTTATAACTTGAAAGAATAATATTAAAATATACACAATTTCTCAATACCTACAACTTTACAAAAAATTGTAGTTCTGTTGCATTATTCACTACTGATCCAAAATTGTGCTGCCCTTTATCTTTTTTGTGAATGTGAAACCCCTCCCCTTCAATGCATAATTGTTACATAAAAAGAATTTTAAAGTTCAACTAATTATTATTTTTTATCACAAAAAAAACTTATATTGTATTGTAATATTTTTAATTCATATAATAAACTATTATAATTAGTAAATATATTTATCCAACTTATTTAAATTTTTACAAAATTCCAATAATATAATTTATTAGTAACAAAGTATATAATTCCAAAAACTATGATATATATATATTTATATATATATATATATATATATATATATATATATAGAGAGAGAGAGAGAGAGAGAGAGAGAGAGAGAGAGAGAGATGTTTTTAAAGAAAAATAGACAAAAATCACAAATAGAAGAATAATCCTCCAAGTAATTTGATCATTTACAATTAAGTCTCCATGAGAAGCATGAGGCACACAACATGATCCAACAATCACATATTGAAGAGTAATCCTCGTGCAAGAAAATTGAAAAACCAATTGAAACAAACTTATAAAGTAACAAAGTCATTACGCTACATAAAAGGGTAGGAATAAATAAACCTGATCTATATAGTAGAAACGAAGAAAATAAAATTAAACATTTTTCTCAATAATAATATTAAAATATACATGATTTCTCAATGTCTATAACTTTACAAATAAATGTTGTCTCCATTGCCTCATTCACTAATTGATCCAAATTTATCTTCTTGCCTCTTTGCCTACTTCAAAATTGTCAATAACATGAAACCCTTTACCCCTTTTTGTGCATTCCACCTCTTCTTGCAAAACTCACTCCTTTCTTCTACTTCACGTTTTTCATTATGAATTTTGTTGTCAAAACCAATCCCCTCACCATCCAAAAATGTCTTGTTTAAATAGTCAATTCTTGCTATAATTGACTTAAACTCTACATCTTCCACTCATATTCTACTAACTCATGAGTTTATTATCAATTAAAGGAATAATTCATATGAATGTGAAACTTCTCCTTTTCAATGTATAATTGTTACATTAAAAAGAATTTTAAAAGTCATCTATATATTACTTTTAATTAAAAAAGAAATATATTTGTATTGGAATATTTCGAATTAATCCAAATAATTATAGTTAGTAAATATATTTTTTAACTAAATTTAGATTTTTACCAATTCTTATAATACTATAATTTCTTTTGTAAAAAATATATACTTTCAAAAACTATGTTGAGATTTATGCTTTAAAAAATGGAAAGAAAACAACTCTACCTCTTCTACTCATTTCATACTAATTTCTGAGTTTATTAGCAATTAAAGAAATGATTCAGATTCTTAAAAAAAATTCATATAACGTAAAATAATGAATAACCGTTAAACTAAATTTAATGTTAATAGTCCACTAACTATTTTATATTTTAAAGATAGTTTTAGATTAAATTTAATGAAACATATATTATATTATATTATAAATATATTGTTAATTGTTATTATTATTTCAGTTTTTCCATCAGAAATTAGAAAATATCATTTTCATAAAAATATAAACATAGTTAAATGATATTCCACTATGAGTATCATTTAATAAGATAGTGACAATTATTAGATTTCATTAAAAAATACATTTTAATAGTTAAATTTCAAAGAAAATAAATTCAAAGTTAGAAACCTTTCAATTCCATAACTGTTACAACATAAATAAAAATCAAGTAATAAAATTATTTTGTTTTTTCTTTGAAAAGAATAATATTATTTTGGTTAAAAATGGTAATAATATATTTTTAATAGTTTAAGAAAATTATTTATTGTTAAAAGGAAAAAGAAATTCAAACATCCACTATTATATTTTTAATTAATTTTGTATCAATTTGGATAATACTATAATTTATTTGTCAAAAAATTATATAACTTCAAATGATATGGATTTTTCTCTTCTTAGAATTTGAGTTACCTAACAAAATATGTTACGAATCAAGAAAAGGCAAATACATGCATGTTGTAATAATCTGAGTTCATCAAAAAACATTAATTCGTAAATATTTTTATTCCTCTATTTGAAATTTTACAAATTTTAATAATAATATAGATATAATTTATTAAAATATAGATACTTATCTTAAATGGGATTTATACTTATATTATAGTATCTTGGCAATTGTTATTTTCAATTTCTATATTTCTATAAGAAAATATGATTTTCCTACCTATATAAAAAAGGTTAAATAATAAGCAATTAAAAGAATAATATAATAGTGGCAATTATGTGGTTTAATTAAAAGTTAAAGTCTCATTTAAGTGCAAATAATAGATAAATATTTTAATAGTTAAAAATCTTGAGAATAATTGTGGAGGCTCCATTGGGGTCTCATTTACATATATATAAATATATATATATATATATATATATATATATATATATATATAAATATATATATATATAGATCCTTCATCTCTCACATGTCACATTGTCACTTTATTTTGTCTTATTTATTGTTGTCTTATTCCTATTTGTTTTAAATATTCCTCTTGCTGTCATTTATTCTAACTATTATAACTCTTTACTAACTTAATCTTTTAACTTTACTCTCATTTACTTATTATAACTCTTTAACTTTTCATACATACCCCTCATTCTAACATAACTTTTCATACATACACATCACTCTAACCTTACTCTCATTTGTTGTGACTATTTAACTCTTTGTTATTCGCCATTTATTTATTTATTTTATTTTTGATGATTTATTTACTTTTTATTTCGTCTTATTTATTGTTATCTTATTCCTATTTGTTTTAAATATTCATCTTACTCTCATTTATTCTAACTATTTAAATCTTTACTAACTTAATCTAATTATGCATTTCTTATTTAATTTTTCTTCCTTTTGTCGTTATTTTTCTTATTTTGTTTTTTTAATATATATTCAGCTTGCTCTTATTTACTTATTCTAACTCTTTAACTTTTCATACATACCCCTCATTCTAACATAACTTTCCAGTTTCCATACATACACCTCACTCTAACCTTACTCTCATTTGTTGTGACTATTTAACTCTTTGTTATTCGCCGTTTATTTATTTATTTATTGATGAGTTATTTACTTTTTATTTTGTCTTATTTAATTATTTTTTGATGAGTTATTTACTTTTTATTTCGTCTTATTTATTTTTATATTATTCCTATTTGTTTTAAATATTCATTTTACTATCATTTATTCTAACTATTTAACTCTTTACTAACTTAATCTATTTATGTATTTCTTATTTAAGTTTTCTTCCTTTTGTCTTTATTTTTCTTATTTGTTTTATAATATTGTTTATTTATTTATTTGTTGATGAGTTATTTGCTTTTTATTTTGTCTTATTTATTTTTTTGATGAGTTATTTACTTTTTATTTCGTCTTATTTGTTGTTATATTATTCCTATTTGTTTTAAATATTCATCTTACTCTCATTTATTCTAACTATTTAATTAACTCTTTACTGACTTAATCTATTTATGCATTTCTTATTTAATTTTTCTTCCTTTTGTCTTTATTTTTCTTATTTGTTTTATAATATTTATTTATTCAGCTTGCTCGTATTTACTTATTCTAACTCTTTAACTTTTCATACATACCCCTCATTCTAACATAACTTTCCATACATACATCTCACTCTAACCTTACTCTCATTTGTTGTGACTATTTAACTATTTGCTATTCACCGTTTATTTATTTATTTTTTGATGAGTTATTTGCTTTTTATTGTCTTATTTATTTATTTTTTGATGAGTTATTTGCTTTTTATTTCGTCTTATTTATTGTCAGGAGGGGAAAACAGTAACTCAGGATCAATAGAACTCCAGGAATATTAAACTCGGCATAGTTAGGTCTTTAATCGGATTTGGATGGTTAGACTATGCTTCATTGTGTTTATGTTGATGTGCTTTTCTAAACTTCAAATTTTTCAACTATATGTTATTGGTTTTTGTAATACTATTGTGACTTATTGGTGTGCTTATCCATTACTTTAAACTTTTTAAGTTTTTCTTAATATGTGATCTTCTTAGTTATTTTAGTCGCTAATTAGAAGAATTAGTTTAATCGATACTAGCTCTCCCCGTGCATCGCACGGGTGATGATGCTAGTATCTATAAACCCTTAAGACAAAGTTGTATGTAGACATCTTAAGAATTTTTTTAGGCGCCAACTTTTTTGGGTAGATTAGAAGCTTTTTATAAAATTATTTGATTATTTGATAAAAGTATATGTCACTATGCATGTTTTACGGAAACCAAGACTTACATGATTATATTTTTTAGATATGTAATAATTTATTACCTATTTGCCTATACCTATATACCTATATGTTTTACGGAAACCAATACTTGCATGCATATATTGTATAGTTATGTAATAATTTGCCTATACCTATGTGTCACATATTACCCCTTTTGTTCCTCAAGAACCGGTTTGGTGAAAAAAAATAATTTCTCGACAAAATACTAAAGTGCAATCGTAAGCAATGTGTTTTGGGGTACTTTAAGGTTCGGAAAAAACTTCTAACTATTTAAATACACAAAGTTTGTTCCTTGATAACCGGTTTGGTAAACAAAAAAAATTCAGCGACAAAATATGTAAAGTGCGACACTAAGCAATATGTTATGGGGTACTTTAGGGTTTGGAAATTTTTTTAACTGGTTAAACACACCAAGTTTGATCCTCAATAACCGACAAACGCGAAGAAAAATTAATATCATGATAAAAAATGTCAAACGCGACACTTATCAATGTGTTTTGGGTACTTTAGGGTCTGAAAATTTTTTTAAGTACCCATCACAAACTCATTCTTCTTCAGCAAACCTCCATGTGCTTCAGAAGACCATCACAAATTCTCAATAGGAAAGTTGTTAAAACAATAGCTAAGTAATTATAGAGTTGAATTTAAAATAGTTGGGTGATTCTGAATGATAATTTTAATTTTTTCCTTGAAAAAAAATATTTTTGTTTTTATTTTTAACTGAAATTACTTAAGTGAGCATTGTTTCATTTTAAAATTCAACCTCTATATATGTCACTAATTTGTTTCATCGCATAATTTTATCTATGAGTTGGATTTATTTTTTTACATAAAATTCTCCAATAATACACTGCCTATCAAATAGTTCAAATACATAACAAATCGAAATGTGCATAATACTACCTATTTTTTTATAAGGATATCTTGTGCATCGCACAGGGCTAAGGTCTAGTTTTCCACTAATGGATAGATTGCAACGGGCAAGTTTTTTTTTTTTATATTTATAAATACTGCTCTACTAATTTCATTTTACACACAAAATTTCATCTTCTGTCATTGGTGAAAATATTCTCGTATTATACATATAATGGATCCAAACAATGCTTTTGATAAGATCTTCAATGAAATCGTAGATGAATGCCTTGGGGACAACATTGAAGAGGAGGTAATAAGGTTGGTACGTGAGGTACAACAACAAGCCAACAACACTAGTAGGCGCAAAAAAAGAACAATTAATGATAGATTGAAGTCATGAAGAAGGACACAAGTGATTGTTCAATCACTACTTCTCTAAAATTCTTGAATACACAGATGCTCAATTCAGACGAAGGTGCCGAATGCGGTTTCGCATCGTAGAAGCCCTTGACAATCATGACGAGTACTATGTGGCGAAGCTAGCATCGATTTTATGAGGGGGATAACTATAAAAGTTTACTTGTATTTTTCGTCTCTCAACTTTTTTCGGTTTGCGAATTTAGTCATTTTATTTTACTTTTGACAATTTTTCTCTTTTAATATTTTGATAATAATAGACTAATAGACTTAAAATAATGGACTTGTTGTTTTTTATCTCCTTAAACAATAAACTTAGTTAGAGTAGCTAAATAATATATTATTGGGGTAGCTCAATATAAAATAAACCTACTTATTCAAATTACATATATTATTTTTGGGGTAGCCGAGACTACCCCACAATAACACTACTCTCCGCCCCTGCAGAGAAGGGTTGGTGCAATTGGTAGAAGGAGACTTTCACTATTGCAGAAAAACACCGCTGCTCTCGCATATGGATCACTTATTGATAGTGTGGATGACTATGTTCGCATTGATGAAAGCACAACATTGGAGTAATTAGGTAGGTTTGTAATAGGCGTCTGCGCCGTATTTGGTGCTCAATACCTGATAAGGCCAAAGAGCGAAGACCTTGTACGTCAATTTCAAATTGGAGAGGCATGCAATTTTCCACGTATGTTGGGATCAATAGATTGTATGCACTTGGACTGGAAAAATTGTCCAATTGTGTGGAAAGGTTAATTTTGTAGGTGATCATGGCAAACCCACCATTATGCTTGAAGCCGTGGCATCTCAAAACTTGTGCATTTGACATGCATTTTTTGGAACTATGGGTTCTAACAATGACATTAATGTGTTAAACACATCAGATGTATTTAACGATGTTTTGAATGGGCAAGCTCCTACCGTGAATACACAGTGAATAGAACCGCATATCATATGGGGTACTACTTAGCAGATGACATTTATCCTAAGTGGACTACATTTGACAAGACCATTCCTATGCCACAAGGAGAGAAGAGAAAATTATTTGCCCAACGACAAGAATCAGCAAGAAAGAATGTCAAACAGACATTTGGAGTGCTCTAATCCCAGTTTGTGATTATTTATCCTAAGTGGAATACAATGAAAACATAATATTAGCATGCATCATATTGCATAATATGATCTTCGAAGATGAACACAACACATATGCTGATAATTTTGATTACGACGACATAGATAATGATTCCTCCACAGCTGAAGTGTCAAATGGTCCCAATCCCAATTTTACAACATTGTTTCAAAGGATAACACGTTCATCAAAGACAAAACCATTGCCAACTTCAAGCAGACTTGGTGGAGTATATTTGGAAGCGATTCAGACATGAGAATAACAAGATTAATTTTTATGTATTATCTTATATTCTACTCAAAATGTAATTCATTGCTCATTGTTATGTATTCTTTTAATTTTATAATGTTATATATTTTTTATTATTTTAAATTTGTTTTTCTCAATTTTTGTTTTTGTTTTTTTAAAAATTAATATTTTTTATGCGTATTAATTAAAATAATTAAATTAATATTAAATTCAATCAAAAATTAAATACAAATAAAAAATATAAACAAATGGAGTCATATATGGTTTCTTATAAATAACTCTCATTAGTCTTTCGTTGAAAGTGTTGAGACACTCCGACAGGGATGGTCCGAACCAAAAAAAAAAAGTAAAATCACTTGAATTAACTATGAATTGTTTAAATCCTATGTAACACCGTAGGCACACAAAAATCATTTTAATTCATCCATTTAAGATAGCCATTAAAGATAATCTAAGAAAAATGATTAATAAAAAACAAGCACTAGTAATGCTCGGAAAAACCAATTACAAATTTTGTATCTCGTATATTTTGTATAGTAGCAATTAGCACACCTGAATGACTATTTAGTCGTCTAAATTCTAAAGACTTAAATATATGTTTGGCCCCTGTAAATATGGCCATAATCCATTTAGGCCCCTGTAATTTTTTTTGTTTAAAAATGACCCTTGCAAATATTAAGCGTTTATAGTTAAGCCCCTCTGTTAACTTTTCATCCAAAAAAATTGACGTGGCTAACAGAGATGACATCAGCATGACATCATGAATGATTAACAGAGAAAAATTAAACAGTGAA
Source organism: Astragalus membranaceus (assembly GCA_039519185.1). Lineage (NCBI taxonomy): Eukaryota > Viridiplantae > Streptophyta > Magnoliopsida > Fabales > Fabaceae > Astragalus > Astragalus membranaceus. The sequence continues at coordinate 10,490,790 of CM076852.1, forward strand.
AGATTATAGTTTTTGAATTGTGTCAATCTTTCTCTGTTAATTATTCCCTTTTTTTGGAATAGTCTGAAGCGGAACTGAATCGTTTCAATCTTTCTCCGTTAATCATTGATAATGTCATGCTGACGTCATATCCGTTAGCCACGTCGGTTTTTTTTGGATAAAATATTAACAGAAGAGCTTAACCTTAATGGATTCCGGCCATCGACATGCGGCAAATCATATAGCCGACTCTAAATAAGCAAATTGAAATACGTAATGATTTCACATGGCCTCTTGCCAATGGAGTATGGGCCAGGTGAATGACGAAAGCGACGTCGTTTTGGTGAAGAGTTCTTTGAGATCGAATTGGATGGTACAGAAGCGTCTCTCTCCTCGTGCCCACTGACACTACTCGCATTCTTCTCGTTTCTACTCTCCCAATTCTCTATTTTAGCGCGTAATTAATCGGTAATATCTTCTACTTCAAATCCAATTCGATTTCCTCTTTCTCTCTTATTCGTTGCTTCATTTTAATTAGGTTCCAATTTCTTTATAATTTGGGATTGCAATTTTCCATCGCTTATCTCGTTAATTGACTAGTTCACTTTTAATGTTTAAAAAATCCTTTATTTTTCCTAGCTTTATTTACTATAGATTTGAATTATGTGTTTGATGAGTGTTTTAGCTTGTTCTCAAAGTAGCTTATTTCAACGAGCTATTTGAATTGGGGGAATTCTATGAAATGGGGTGAACATTGATGTTATATTGGATTTATTGGAAGAAGAGAAAATCTCAAATCTGTGTGCTTTATCTCATAAATTCTGCTTCCTTTTCTTATTTCTTATGGATTTAGATCTTCAATAATATGATATGGATTGGTCATGCTGGTGAGAAACAAAGAAAAATTGTTTTTAATATGCAAGGATCATAATGATTAGCTATCTGGTTTATTAGTTATAGCATATTCTCTTATTCAAGGTAAGGGATCCTTCAAATCCCATTTCTTCAGCTGGTAGAATAGTACAAAACCAAAACTTGGGTGTTTATTGTTAAGTGATGATCTGTGATGCTAATATAGCTCTCTAGTTATGGTATTCTATTCAGTTGAGTAGTTTATGTTGGGGTGGCATCTAGTGAAACACATTATTCATATTTGGTTTCTAATTGTTAACCAGATTGAGCTATCTTTAGGGTCCATTTAGATAAATTTCTCATTAAGTATTTATGGAAAATAAATACCAAAAGAATCTCCCAATAACTATGAGTTTTTTAATCAATAGCTTTTTGTATGAGATGAAATTAGCTTATGCATTGTCAACCTTTTCCATTTAACCTCTTTACAAGCATCTATGAACTTATACGTACTTTTTCATAAGCAAAAGATCATAAATTTTTTTTATTTGAGAAGCTCTCACTAGTCAAAATGGGTACTACCGTACTAGTCATATACCATGAAATCGATTAACTGTTTTATGCATGCTATATGGCCATGCTTCCATGTTTGAATGGCGAATATATCCTCCCATGCCCTACTTTATTATTCTTGATGTCTAGCATTTTTGTTTCAAAACTGTGGTTTGGAAATTCATTTTTGGACTAGAAGGAAATTTTGCAAAGTAAAACTTACTTAAAGCTGTGCTATCTATTTTTTTGATAACTTGATAACTTCCTTTCTTCATCAGATCCTGAAAATATCGTCTTATTAACAATAAAAACAAAATAAAGCATGCATGATGGGCACTCAAATATGGATTGTGTGAAGTTGTTATTATGGAATTTTAAGTTTTAGGTTTATCATTGTCACACAAGACAAGTTAGAATTAGTAATGAAGCCATTGGAGAGGAAGTTGGGGTAACTCCTGCAGTAGCAACATTAGTAAAATCTCGTCTTAGGTGGCTCAGACATTTATGAAGAGGACCTTTAGAAGCATCAATTATGAGGGTAGACCAGGTGAATGATAGTGAAATGGTCTATTTATTTTATATATGTAGTCCATGACAGAAAATGATGTGTTACTTAATCTCTATTGTCAACCTCATCTATTGGGAATTTTTTTTGTTGTTGTTACTCTTTTGTGACTCTGTCCTATTGGCATGTTTCAGATTTTATGTGTTGTGTCCCTCATCAATTGATCACATTGAGGACTGAATGAATCTGATGACTTCTGATTGGTTATTTACTTATTGTTATTCAGAATGTGGAACTTTGCATCGAATTGCATTGCTGGACGCGTAGGACTAAAAAAAGATTCTTCAAACCCAAATCATTGTGCTTCAGAATGTTCTGATGATGAGACCTCTGTCGGAGACAGAGAGGAAAGGCTAGAATGCCCAGTATGCTGGGAATCTTTCAATATTGTTGAAAATGTGCCGTATGTTTTATGGTGTGGTCACACCCTCTGTAAAAATTGTATCCTAGGATTGCAATGGGCTGTTGTAAAATTTCCAACACTGCCAGTTCAACTCCCACTTTTCATCTCCTGCCCATGGTGCAATCTTCTATCTTTCCGCGTAGTTTATAAAGGAAATCTGAAATTCCCTCGCAAGAACTACTTTCTTCTTTGGATGGTTGAGGGCATGAATGGTGATAGAGTGAAATCGCGTTCAACTTCGTGTGGGGATAATCATCAACATTGTCCAAGCAATTGCAATTTAACCACAGGAAGCCAAACAAACCATGTAAACCTTCAGAGGGGGCAAGTTCGCCATCTAGAGCCATCAAGCTCCAATCAGCATTGGGGTAATACCGGTAATTACCTCACTATGGAAAGGTTGCATATTTTTCTCCGAAAGTCACTGATTTTCTTTTTCCAGTTGACAGCTAAGTTCCCATTGGTCTTTATATTTCTTTTGATTGTCTTATATGCAATACCAGCCAGTGCAGCCATTTTAGCTCTATATATACTTGTGACTATTCTGTTTGCTTTACCATCATTTCTCATCTTGTACTTCTCATATCCTAGTTTAGACTGGCTTGTCAGGGAGATACTCACTTGATATCACAAGCTAGTTTAGGCTTATACTTTGCAAGCATTAAGACGACACATTTGCTTCACCATGGCTCCCTGGCTTTCCCTTTGGTCTTTTACTGGTTGTGTCGTTTCTCCTCCTATCTGCAGCACAACTCAATTCAGTATACTCGAGTCTCGATCTCGATTTAAGCACTGTGGAATAGGGTAAGGATAATGCCCATACCTTTTTTGTGGAGGCAAATATTTGTTTATTAATGTAAGGTTTGATTTGTATCGCATGGATGGATGTTCCTTTTTGTACACCATATATTTCTATTTAAGTTGTATATATATGAAATGATGACTGAGTTGTTTGTCTGGCTATGTTTGAGTACTTTCTGCATAATTTGAAATTTGTTTCCTGCTCTTGGCTGCCACAAGTTCTGCCATAGTTTTTAAGATATGTATGTTTCATGGATGGCATCCTGTTTGAGAAATTCACGTGTTAAGCACATTGGGTGCGTTTGATTTGCATTGAGTTACAGGACAAGGAGATTATATACAATATATAAAGTATTGCATAGTTTATAAACACGTTCAAAATTTCATGTTTTCTTGTAGTTGGATGTAACCATTCTTATAGCTATAATGTTCTCTACAAATCACAATAGATGGCACAGTCCACTAAGATTCATCCCTTTCAAATAATGTTGCAATCGAACTTTAACCGATGTTTGCTTCCACATCAACGACACAGTAAATCCATTGATGTGTGAACTCGAGAAATTGGTTTATGAATAACACATCACTCTTTTGTTTAGGCGTGCACACATAAGTAGGTAGCTCAGTTGGCGAGCTAAATAATACCAAATGAGTGCATGTAGGAGGTCTTGGGTTTAAACTCGATTAAAGCATTTGAAAATATCCTACTTTTAATGCGGGAGCTCTGCAGTCGTGCTCCCGCCCGGCACTTCCCCCTCCCCTTTTAATAATAATAAAATAATAATAATAATTGTTATGGTAATTAGAATTTCTGTTATTTACACCCCCAATGCCCAATTACTTAGAGGCCCATTCGTGGAAGTGAAATCCATTCATCAACGGCCATGATCATTATGCAAGATCGAACGGCCCAAATGCATCAAGCCAAGCACCTTCAATCTCTATAAATACCACACTCAATGCTCATAAAAAAGCATCTTTACAACTTAGACTCATTCACTCAAATACTGACTTGAGCGTCGGAGTGTTATTGCAGGTACAACCCCGCCACCTCAAGATCGACCACCTCAAGACCGATCAAGATCGACCACCTCAAGACCGATCAAGATCGACCTCCTCAAGATCGACCAAGTCAAGGCTGAACAAGGTCGACCTCCTCAAGATCGACCATCTCAAGACAGAAAGACATAAACAGAATCAAGGATAAAACATCTACTAACTGCGTAATACCGATCACTAAGATCGGAAGCACAGTACTGAACATTGGCGACCACAGTGGGAGGATCAGTACCCTATTTTTCCCACCATCTCCTTGATCTTAAAAATGGCGCCAACACGCCAATCAAGACCGGCTAGTCTAATGGCCGAACCCGAGGTCAGTCCTCAACGAACCCCTGAAGGCCACGTCCAGGAACTCACAAATTCATCACAAGCTCGAAACCAATATCCCAACACAGGACCGCCCCGTGTACATTCAAGCACAGATGAAGCGAGCTTACCACCGCCTCCTCAATTACTTCCAGCTTTGACCGATGCGGTTCAACAGCTCATTCAGCTACTGGCCCGACAAGAAGCCCTAAACGAAGAAAGAAGCGACCGTTTCACTAACCTCGAAGCCGAGGTAGCAAGGCTTCAAGGTCGGAACGTTCCGGACCAACAATCGTCCGGGTAGGACTCCCTTGAGGAAAGAAACCCAACTCAAAGAAGACTCTTTCGTCGATCACCCCCTAGGAGAAAGCTCAATCATCGTTCTCCCCCACGTCGTCACCGAGGGAATGGTTCCCGTCCTCCTCCGGCTCGACGTTTCGAAAATCTTGAAGGCTCATATAACCCCCCTCAACATCATCCACACAGGGACTCGACCTCGCCAAGACGACGTTCAAGGAGCCGCGACAACATTCAAAACAATCAACCGCGACGATACGGACATCCCGATCCTCATTACAGACACCAACCACAATCTCGGGCGAATCAACCTGGGCGAAAAGGTCCGTTCACAAAAGCAATCGATAATTTCCGAGTCCCACGTTATCTCGAAAAACCACCTGGAGGACTGAAGACTTACGACGGAACGGGCGACCCCGACAGGCATCTCGATCAGTTTGACACGACCATGCATTACCGGAACATACCGATGGAAATGAAATGCCGAATATTCCCATTAACCCTAGACAAAATGGCTTCCGAATGGTTTCGGACGTTGAGATCGAACACCATTTCCTCGTGGGACCAATTAGCGAAACATTTCTCGGTGCACTTTGCCCATTCCAAGAGCAAACCCAAAAACAAGAATGTTTTAGCATCCATTGTACAAAGGGGAAACGAGCCCCTGAGAGAATACATAGAGCGATTCAACAACGAAGCTCTTCAGGTTCGACAATTAGACGACGCTTTTCGAATCTTCTTCATGGCCCAAGGTCTGCTTCCTGGAAGCTCGTTCCGAAAGCATATTAACACTTGGGAACCTAACACCTTGCAGGAGTTCCTCGAGCTATCCCAGTGTTTCATCAACGAAGAAGAGAATGCCAAGATCGACAAAGTATCGTCACATGCCGAACCATCAAAACCCCGCATCGACATCGATCACTGAAAGAATTCGTGGAACCTCAGAAAGATTACCTTTCTTCATTATAAATAAGTCGTTTGTATTTACATAAGATCGGAGCACGCTACGGTGTCCCTTATGCGAAATGTACACGATCCCTTTTTCGAAAGATAAATAACTCTTCAACTTCGTTGCGTTCCAAGTTCTGTCAATCTTTTGGGTTAGAGAATCCATCGACAGGTAGGATCTGTACATCAGATTCGATGTTAGCTGGGATCATTTCGCCAAAACTTGTGCTTTTAAAGCTGTTCGAGCTTCATACGTAATTCCAAAATCTGATAGTTCTACAGCCCATTTAATCATTCTCCCTGCAAGATCGACAACATAACGATCTCAACGATCATCGTTGTCCTCCACGCCGTCAACGGGGGAATGGTTCCCGTTCTCCTCCGGCTCGACAAACATAACGATCTCGACGATCATCATTGTCCTCCACGCCGTCAACGGGGGAATGGTTCCCGTTCTCCTCCGGCTCGACAAACATAACGATCTCGACGATCATCATTGTCCTCCACGCCGTCAACGAGGGAATGGTTCCCGTTCTCCTCCGGCTCGACAACATAACGATCTCGACGATCATCGTTGTCCTCCACGCCGTCAACGAGGGAATGGTTCCCGTTCTCCTCCGGCTCGACAACATAACGATCTCGACGATCATCGTTGTCCTCCACGCCGTCAACGAGGGAATGGTTCCCGTTCTCCTCCACCTGGGACCGATCTTAAATGATCTCCCTGAGCGACCACCCAAGGTCGCAAACTCTTTGAGAAACAGTTAAATCCGAGCCGAGTCTCAGTAAACTATCTCAAAGAGACCAGGTCTTCAAGGATCGAAACGTCCTAAGAACGACCATCGGCCACAGCTGCCGATACCCCTACAGGACGAGTTAAATCTGGGCCGAGTCCTGGTAAACTGCCCTATAGGTTCGAGCCCGGTAAATCGAGTTCCTCATTTACCGACGTTCTTTCATCGTACATATCCACCTCGAGTCCCTCGGGTGCGAAACGACACACATGACATGCAGAATTATAAAAGCATTCATAAAGCTCGTAATCTGGAAACATCGTACATATCCACCTCGAGTCCCTCGGGTGCGAAACGACATACATGACATGCAGAATTAAAAAAGCATTCATAAAGCTCGTAACGAGGTCCTAAAATTCAAGATCGGCATCAGCTCAGGACTAAAGGAACTTCTACTCAAAGAGCCAAAAACGCAAAACCGCATCATCTTATCAAGTCAAGATCGCTCCTCAAGCGACCAGACTTGGGGGGCCACTGTTATGGTAATTAGAATTTCTGTTATTTACACCCCCAAGGCCCAATTACTTAGAGGCCCATTCGTGGAAGTGAAATCCATTCATCAACGACCATGATCATTATGCAAGATCGAACGGCCCAAATGCATCAAGCCAAGCACCTTCAATCTCTATAAATACCACACTCAATGCTCATAAAAAAGCATCTTTACAACTTAGACTCATTCACTCAAATACTGACTTGAGCGTCGGAGTGTTATTGCAGGTACAACCCCGCCACCTCAAGATCGACCACCTCTAAGACCGATCAAGATCGACCACCTCAAGACCGATCAAGATCGACCTCCTCAAGATCGACCAAGTCAAGGCTGAACAAGGTCGACCTCCTCAAGATCGACCATCTCAAGACAGAAAGACATAAACAGAATCAAGGATAAAACATCTACTAACTGCGTAATACCGATCACTAAGATCGGAAGCACAGTACTGAACAATAATAATAATATTAATAATCCAAAACTTGGCATTTTTTTTTTCAGTTTTCATATTTTAAGTATTATTTTAGGTCTTTTAAAACCCAACTTTTTTTTTTGATATACAAATACCTATTTGATATGCGCCAGCCGCTCTGCAGTTGTCCTGCAGTTGCGGTTCCGCGTCAAATGCATTTTTTTTGTTTTTTTATTTTAATGTCTTTCTTAAATAATGTTCCCTTTTGTCCTTTTAAATCCTATTTGATATGCGCCAGTCGCTCTGCAGTTGTCCTGCAGTTGCGGTTCCGCGCCAAATACATTTTTTTGTTTTTTTTTGTTTTTTTTATTTTAATGTCTTTCTTAAATAATGTTCCCTTTTAAACTAGTGTAGTATTTATTTACTAATAGCATTTTTTATGGCTTTTATTTTGATTACTTTAGATTAACTGGTATTAAAAGAAAACTTAATTTAGTGTTTATATTATATGTGAGTACCGCGACTTCAATATGTACTTCGCACCAAACTTTTAATGCGGGAGCCGCTCTGCAGTCAGCCTGCAGTCGCGCTCCCGCGCGGCACTTCCCCCTCCCCTTTTAATAGTAATAAAATAATAATAATAATAATAAAATATTAATCCAAAACTTGGCATTTTTTTTTTCAATTTTCACATTTTAAGTATTATTTTAGGTCTTTTAAAAACCAACTTTATTTTTGATATACAAATACCTATTTGATATGCGCCAGCCGCTCTGCAGTTGTCCTGCAGTTGCGGTTCCGCGTCAAATGCATTTTTTTTTGTTTTTTTTTTGTTTTTTTATTTTAATGTATTTCTTAAATAATGTTCCCTTTTGTCCTTTTAAATCCTATTTGGTATGCGCCAGTCGCTCTGCAGTTGTCCTGCAGTTGCGGTTCCGCGCCAAATACATTGTTTTGTTTTTTTTTGTTTTTTTATTTTAATGTCTTTCTTAAATAATGTTCCCTTTTAAATTAGTGTAGTATTTATTTACTAATAGCATTTTTTATGGCTTTTATTTTGATTACTTTAGATTAACTGGTATTAAAAGAAAACTTAATTTAGTGTTTATATTATATGTGAGTACCGCGACTTCAATATGTACTTCGCACCAAACTTAATAGTAAGTAATAAGCAATTCGACCATGAGAGTGAACAAACCTGGGGCTGGGTTGACAATCAAATCTAGAATGGCGCCGCTTGGAATGGGAATCACGACCAGACATTCGGTGAATTTTGTGTTTCAGAAAAACAAATGAAACAATTTTATTTTAGGTTAGTTCACACTTTACACTTCTCTCCGCAGCTTCCTGCCTTACTGCCTTACACCGTTTACCAACTGAGTCAATCTCATATTTGCTCTTATTTTATTCTAAATATGGAAGTATGATTGTAATTTAAGGAAAAAAAACATCTCAAAAAATAATCACACAATACTTATTATAAAAAAACATCTAAAAAAATATAGATACACGTTTAATATCATTTTATGCTACCATATCTCAACAGTTGGAGGTTGAAGAATTTTCCATTCAAAAACAGCACACAAAAAATCAGGAATTTAGATATAATTTACTGTATACTACCTATATTAATTTACATACTACAAATATTAATATGTTATACCTTTATATGCCCCGTGCAGATCACGGGAACTAAAACTAGTATCTGCAAATGGGAAAAGGTAAAAGTTGACGGGAGGAGTATTCTACTAAATAAATCCTACTTAAAAATCCTACTAAAGCCTATAAACACAGATGAGCTAAATCAAACACTATCTAGATCATTTTCTAAATTTTTTTTTAGAAAAAAAATACTTTTCCTCTTTTTATAAAACTCTTTCCAAATTACTAGATGTGTTAATTAATTTTTTCAAAAATACCATGGTTAATTAAGTAATAAAATGACGAGTCCCAATAATTAAAGGATAATTTTGAAAAAACAATACTTATTATTGATAGATTTAATCTAAACAACTTTAGTCTTCATTTTTTTGCGTAAAAAATGTGCTATATATTATTGGGACTATTATTCATCTACCATAATAATAATAATAATAATAATAATAATAATAATAATAATAATAAATAAATAAATAAATAAATAAATAAATAAATAACGCCGTTTACAAGATTCTAGAACAACAAGAAGAAAGTTCACTTCTCCTTCTTTATTTTTGTTTTACACTCTAAAATGATTACTTACTTCACTGCTTCCACAATTAATCTAAGGCACAAAAAAACCCATCTAGGAAAATCTTAAAAACCAAAATCCACGTGTCATAACCATATCCAAGAATGCTTTACCAACCACATAACCATTGCATAGGTTTACTGTGACAAAAAACAAAGTAAGCTTCCAAAAAATGGTGGCAGCCATTGCTATTTCTTCTCCAAAATCCACAGTTTTACATAACCCCATCAACTTAAAAGACCAAAGTTCAAATTTTTTTGGTGGGTCTTTGAAGGGTTTCTTCTTGCATGTAAAACCAAAGCAACAAAGAAGAGATTTAACCAATTTGGTTGTTGCTTCATCAGTTACTCCTTCTACAACAACTAGCAATGCAAATGGGAGATTTTACTTCAACTTCACTGGCTTTCCTTTCCCCCTTGGTCCTTTCCTTAACAGAAGTACCATTAGAACTGAGGTTTACCATCTTCCTTTCTTATCTAGTATATTTGGTTTTGTTGCTTATTTTTTATTAGTGATTGATTTGGTTATTGTGATTTTTTTTTATAAAGATTATTGTGATTTTTATTAATTGGATTATAGATCTATCCATGACATGTTGCTTAATTGCTTATGTGATAAATCTTCTTATGTGTTTATTTTCCTCAAAGTACTTTGTCATTTTTTTTAAATAGTAATGCTATGGATTTGTATGAAAGTGATATGGAATACATGAATATAAAGAATTGTTTTAGGGTAACTATTTAATCTTTCTAACTTACACTCAATTCATCATAATCTTTGGTGTAATTTTTTGCAAAAAATCACATGTACCAAAGAACATTTTCTCTTTTTAAAATTTATTGGGAGCAACAGTAAAAGAAGAAGAAATAAAGAAACGAAAACGCAAGAACACGATCTTGATCACGCAGTTCGACCAAAGTATGCCTACGTCTGCCACTATAGAGCAACTATAGTTTCGTCTTATTTCAGAATGAATTTGGGTTTCAGTGTTACAATTGATACTTATAATTTCTCGGTCCAGGTTACAACAATACCCCTGAACTGGGTTTTGCTTCGCTACGCTAGCTCAACTCCCCCGCCCCTGCCCCATAGAAACTATAGAAACTACATATGATCCATACTCAGCAAGTGGATTATAATTTTGATTGATTGAAGAAACTCCTGATATTTTTTTAGCTTTTTTTTTTTGGTTTGTTTCGGATACTTGATGTGCAGATCACAATAGCATCTACTTCTATTGGATTCTGAGTGCATATACTTCTTAATGAAATAAGTTTTTGTTTTGGTGTCGCATGTAATGCTTAATGGCATGTTGGTATTTCCTAGTATATGGAAATCTTATTATTTCTTTGGAACATTTCAGTATAGATTTTAGCTAGAATACTGTTTTTGAGAGACTTATCATTTATGTTTTAATCATGCTGTAGGCTGTGAAGGGCTGTATATGGCTATTTGAGCAAGAGCAAGCATTAGGCTTCAGCAGCGTTTCAACTAATATTAGAATGACCGTTATCAAACTCAAATCCGGTGGCTTATGGGTCCATGCGCCTATAGCTCCAACCGACGAATGTATTCAGGTTCCATTGTTATTACCAATTTCTCACTTTGAGTACACAAACTTGTAATGCAAGACTTGTAATGTATTCATTCCTTTGTAATGCTGCAAGGAAATTTCTATGAGTTGATCATGATCATTGTTTTTCTAAGCAAAGGAATATAAAATCCATATTGATAGTGTGATTTTGTTATGCTTTCTTAACTTGTAAATTTATTTTTTGTTTCTTGCAGCTTATTAAGGAACTGGGAGCTCCAGTTGAATACATAGTCCTGCCTACATTTGCTTACGAGCACAAAATATTCGTCGGTCCATTTTCACGAAAATTCCCCTTCGCTAAGGTATGGGTAGCACCAAGGCAATGGAGCTGGCCCTTGAATTTACCTTTGGAATTCTTTGGCATTTTTCGCGCTAAAACTTTGAAAGACGCGGATTTATCCACTCCTTGGGCTAGTGAGATAGAGCAAAAGGTTCTAAGCTCACCAGAAGTTGGTAATAATCATTAGTTGTTGCACATTTTCATTCTTAACTAGTAGGATACCCGTGCATACGCATGGGTGCTGTCGTGTTCTTTTTATGAATGAACTTAGACAGTATTTAAATAGTCGGAACATTACCCCGTGAAAATAAAGACAAATTTAAAGTAGATAAAAAAGGAGTTTCAAATAAAAAATAGATAAATATTAAAATCTAAAAATGTAAAAGTATCATTTAAAAAACAATCTGTGCATTTATCTCGTGTTTTTTTATATATCAGTGCAGCTATCCCGTGTTTTTATATATATCATTGCAGTTATCCCCATATTTTTTTATATATCAGTGCAGTTATCCCGTGTTTTTTTATGTATCAGTGCAATTATCTCATAGTTTCAATTGATTATTTGAGTTGATTAGTAGATTATAGTAGATAGTGAAAGATAGATAGTAGATTATCAATAAGAAATATTTATCCAGTGTTTTTTTATATATCGGTGACAATTATTTTGTCATTTTTTAGGTATTAGTGACAAATATTTGTCACGTGTGTTTTAAATATTAATCAGTTTAAATAGTCATTAAGTCTTCTTGTTTTTTTAGATAGTAGGTTTATAGTAATATTCAAAAATTATAATTATAAATGGCAAATATTAATCCCATGTCTTTTTATACATCAATGCAGTTATCCCGTGTTTTATTTTATATATCAGTGCAGTTATCTTGTAGTTTCAATTGATTATTTTAGTTGATTAGTAGATTATAGTAGATAGTAAAAGTTAGGTTTATAGTAGATTACAGTAGTTTAAATAGTCATTAAATCTTCTTGTTTTTTAGATAATAGGTTTATCGTAGTCTTCAAAAATTTTAATTATCAATGACAAATATTAATCCTGTGTTTTTTTATATATCATTGCAGTTATCCCGTGTTTTTTTATATATCATTGTGTTATCTCGTAGTTTCAATTGATTAGTAGATTATAGTAGATGCTATAAAATAGATAGTATATTATCAATAAGAGGTGATAGTCGATTATCAATAAGAGTGTAAACAGATTTTGGAGAGAAAAATTAAAGTTGTAAGGTGATAACTTTTTCCCAAAATGTGATCGTTTTTTATTTATTGTGACTCATTTACATTTTTATAGGTAATTTTAATAGAGTAGTGTTTGTATAAATTTAGAAATGTAGTTAAAAAAACTAAAGTGAAGTGATAAGAGAAAGAGAAACATTGTTTATGGGAAAAGTAAAAAGAAAAAAGGAAAAAAAAAGTGTAAGAGAAAAGTGAAAATGAGGAAAGAGAGTGTAAGAAGAAAAGGAGAAAAAACGAAGAAAAAGAGTGTAAGAAGAAAAAGAAAGAAAGAGAGGGTAACGACATTTTTATCTTTAAATTAGATATATGTCTTGTTAAAAAGAGACCCAAATTGGTAATTTCATAGGAGCCTTGTTTGTATAAATAGATATTAGATCTTCATAAATCAACTATGAAAACGAAAAATATCATTTGCTTATTGTCTCAGGAATTGGACCATACGTCGAGGTAGCTTTCTATCACAAACCTTCAAGGACATTATTGGTAACAGATGCTGTTATTTTTGTACCAAAACAGCCACCTGAGTGTATAAGCAAGGAATCTCTTTTAGCTTCTGCAAAAAATGGTCTGGCTGTGAAAATTCTTAGTAAAGGAAAAGAGGTTCCTGATGAACCAGTAATTGACGACAAAAGGACCCGGCAAAAAGGTTAGGCCCCGTTTACTTCATTCTTCGTTTTCTGTTTTCATTTCCACTTATTTCCTATGAAGTACAAACACCACACACAACACGGACACAGATACAAACACATAGATACCGGTTTTAATGTGAAAGTAATTGAAGTGTTGGTGTTGGTATCTGACATGATACGTATCGTACATCAGCACGTCTTCAACCAGAAGTATCGGTGCTACAGAGTTGATTTCCACTAAAACTAGAAATGCTTTTAAAAAGTAAACAAACCCTTGTTTACTCTATTTTTTTTTTTACTTTTTCGACTTGCACAAAGCATATTATTTTTCAATTTTTCATTAATCTGGGGGTTGTATTTTGCAGGATGGGAAAGAATGGTTCTACAAATCTTGTTTCTTGGTCCATCTAATCTTTTGGAACCTAACGCTAGCTTTGAACAGATGTCACAGAAGTTGATTGTTTCACCTATTGTCAAGACTTTGGTCTTCAGCAAAGTTCCTGACAAGGTAATCTTCTTTCTTCTAAATCGATTCTTTTTCGTTAATCAAATTTAATCTGATTATACCTGATATAAAGTTATTAATTGACAATGCGATCATTAGTTAGTTAGTTAATATATTGACTAACAGTTCAAACTTTGTCTTTAACTTATACATTGTTATTATGATTCAGGTGAGAGACTGGGTTGATAGCATCTCGCGAGATTGGAGATTCAAGAGAATAATCCCAGCTCACTTTGCTGCTCCAATAAATGCTAGTAGATCGGATTTTAGGGCCGCATTTGCATTTTTGGACGAGTTTTTGGTTGACCGATACGATACATGGCCTTCACTTTCTCTTCTTTTCTCATCAATCATGGGAAAGGCAGCCAGTTATTTTCCTCCTGATGACATGAGAACCTTATCATCCCTTGACGAGTTTTTGGTTTCAGTTGGAGCTGTCAAGAAAACTGTTTCAGGAAGAAAACGGTAACTATGACTACTTCACTGGCAATTATTTGTCAACTTTGCAAATTACGGGTAGTACTTTTCACTCCGTCTAAAAAAGAAAAAAAAAAGAGAAAATTTGTCAACTTTGCGAATGTGAAAGTTACTTATAGTTTTGTTACATTAATAGCTTGATTCTCAAGGAAGATGTAAATGTTTCACAATGGAAATATATATGCTGTGCATTTCATGTGTAACACATTTGCTTTGTGACTCTTAAGATGTAAATGTTTCACTTTCCCTATAAATTCACAACATATATTTTTTTGGATGAAATGATAGGGGATACACATGATTATACATTTTTTTGCATTTCATTTCATATGAAGCAGAGAGCCATGCATGGATACTTAGAAATTCCATTAGTTGCTACATTTGTTGAGGAATAAACTGTGGTAACGTAGGTTAGACTCAGGGTTTAGTGTGTTAATTATATATATATATATATATATATATATATATATATATATATATATATATATATATATATATATATATATATATATATATATATATATAGAGAGGGGGGTTGCTATCCACTGCACGGATAGTAGTGATATATATATATATATATATATATATATATATATATATATATATACATACATACATAGGGGTTGTTATCCACTGCACGGATAGTAGTGACTAATCTCTCGCTCATTGTAGGTGCCTCGAGGGGCAGGACAACTGACCCAAAATTTTAACGTTGTTCCGTACCCAATGCGGGGATCGAATCATAGGGGGTTGCTAACCTACACCCACCTTATTTTTGGAAGGAGTAAGTTAGCATCCTGCACCTTCTTGATTTTGACCAAAAACCCAACTTCCTTATTTTAAAAGCTACTTTAAATAGTGTGTAGTATTGTAATTTGGAATTTTAATTTTAACTTTTTTAATTTCTCTTTCTTCCTACCATTAATGTATGACCATTCTATTACCAAAAAAAATGTATGTACACAATTAATATATCCTTTTAATCTTAATTATTCTTCTACAACTTACAAAAAAATATTTTCTACAACTTACATACCTAGAAACACATACTCTTATTTTACTTCAAGTAACGAAAAAAATAAGGCATTTTTTTCCCGTGCAAAAACACTCAATTTATTTCTCATTAAAAACATACTATTGTAGTATCTTTAGGGTACTTTTTTTTTACGAATTTGTAACTGAGATTATCTTAGAATAAGTTGTTTAACATTTAAAATTTTGCCGTAACAGAAAATGTCTTTAACGTAAATAGTTCTATTAGGTTTTTTTTTTTGTAAGTTGTAGAAGAGATATATTAAGATAAATCCAGGAGGTGCGGTTGGGGCTCATCCTCATTTTTAGGGTACTTTTTTTTTTTACAAATTCGTAACTGAGATTATCTTAGAATAAGTTGTTTAACATTTAAAATTTTGCCATAACAGAAAAGGTCTTTAACGTAAACAGTTCTATTAGGTTTTTTTTTGTAAGTTGTAGAAGAGATATTAAGATAAACCCAGGGGTGTGGTTGAGCGGTTGAGGCTCATCCTCCCTTAACCAAGTGTCGAGGGTTCGATCATCGCCTTGGGTATGGAGCAACTTTAAATCCCTGGGCCAGCTGTCCCACCCTTCGAGGTGCCTCCAATCCAGTGAGGGGATTAGTCACTGCGTTCAGCGGTGGATACCCTGGTTTGCACCAAAAACAAAAAAGAAGAAGAGATATTAAGATTAAAAGGAAATATTAATTGTGTAGAGAGGGAATGATCATCGAGAAAAAGAGGGAAGAGAGAGTGATGGAAGAGAGAAAGAGGTGAGAATTAGAGTAGATTATGAGGGTTGTTTGGTTTAAGGGAAAGAGAAGAGAAATAGGGAAGAGAGAGTTGTGCCTCTTAGTTTGGTTGGAGCGAAAGAGAGAAGAGAGAAATGATATTAGTTTTAAAAGGACAAAAACACCCCTATCTGTTTGATTTAAATTTTTAATTTAATTGACTTAGTATTTTTTTTGACAAGTAGTATTTATTTTAATTATTTAACTAAATTAGCTAAATATTTATTTTAATTATTTAACTAAATTAGCTAAATATTTATTTTAATTAGCTAATCACTATTTTAAACATTTAATTTAATTAGTTACATATTTATTTGAGCTATTTAATTTAAATTTATAAAGTGTCCACATCCTTTTTTTTACAATAATTGTTATTTATGGTAAAAATAATTTAGTCGATGACAAAATGGTAAAAGTAAAATTTAAGAGTCATTTCTCTCCACATATGGAGATATTACAAAAATCACTAAACAAATCATCCCTCACTCTCTCTTTCCTATTTCTCTCATTAACCAAACATGTTAAAATCACTCTTTCTTCCCTTACTCTCTCTTCCCTCTTTCACCTCAAACAAACACACCCTAATGGTAGGAAGAAAGAGAAATTAAAAAAGTTAAAATTAAAATTCTAAATAACAATACTACCCACTCATTAAAGTAGCTTTTAAAATGAGGAAGTTGGGTTTTTGGTCAAAATCAAGAAGGTATAGAATGCTAACTTACTCCTTCTAAAAACAAGGTGGGTGTGTAAGTTAGCAACCCCATATATATATATATATATATATATATATATATATATATATATATATATATATATATATATATATATATATATATTCTGTACTGTGCTTCCGATCTTAGAGATCGGTATTACGCAGTTAGTAGATATTTTGTTCTTGATTCTGTCTCTGTCTTCGGGCTTGAGGGGAAGATTTCGTTCGACCTGGAGAGGTTCGATCTTGAGAGGCGATGTTGAGATATTCGATCTTGAGATGTCCGATCTTGAGGGGCGAGGTTGTACCTGCAATGATACTCCGACGCTCAAGTCAGTATTTGAGTGAATGAATGTTTGTTAAAGAAAGTGCTTACCATTAATGAGCATTGAATGGGGTATTTATAGAGTTTGAATGTGTTTGTGTTGGCGTTTTTGGGCCGTCCGATCTTGCGGGCTGATCTTGGCCATTGAAGATTGGACTTTCTCAATATGATTTGAGCTTCTCATAAATTGGGCTTTGGAGAGAGGGGGTGTAAATAGATAATAGTGTAATTACCATAACAGTTGCCCCCCAAGTCTGGTCGCTATGAGGAGCGATCTTGACTTTGATGGGCGACGTAGCCTTTATACTTTTGTTTTTGTTGAGTGGAGATTTCTTCGGTCTCGAGCTTACGTCGAGGCCGGGGTTCTTGAGCGATGTTAACTGTCCGTCGAGCTTTCGAGCGAGGTAGATGGTTTTTTGAACTCAGTGCTGCTTTGGAATCAGTGTAATCTTGGAATCAGTGCCATCTTTACTGTTTCTGACAAGGTGTCTCTTCGCAGTGGCGGCGCATGATGGTGACATTTTTTCTTCAGCGTGCGGATTTTAATGGACCATGGTTTGGACGTGACATTTCGACTTCCCGGCCCAGGCCCATTAGATTCGCCTTGCTATAAATAAAGGGTCTCACCTCCTCATTTATTGCTTGCTGTTCATTTGTTTTTGATTTGCCGATCTTCGAGAGCTCCCGAGTTTCTTTAAAGTGAACGAGTTTGAAGAGATTTCGAAGTACTTTTAAGGTCGGTTTCTGTGGATCGACAACCGTATATTTCCAGATATAATCAACTTGCGACATAGTTCCGAGGTTAGTCTATTTTTGTTTTTTCCTTACTTTTCTTTTCGTTTGTGCCTGGACCTCCCCCAGTCCCTTTTGATCTCAGAATGGGGGTCGTCAGGTCGGGTTCCGACTTGCTCGCGAACCCATTTTCGATCTTTAACCCTGACATTTCGTCCCCCATTCCTGTAGATTCGCTCTGGCGAGGACGAAACAAACTCGGAGAGACGTTACTCAGTATCGGAAAGAGTTTACGAACGCGATGGCTTCTGGTGGTGAAGTCCCTGGGGTTCGTACCGAGCCTTTTGAAGTTGCCGCCCCGGACGTGCAAGAGCATTCTGCTTCCGCCCCTATGAGTGATAAGGCGGAAGATAATTTTGAGAGTGAGAGTTCCTCTCCTGCGACCGATGCTAATGAGCCGAACGACGATACTCCTGAAGATGTGGAGGAAGATTGTTTGGTGGATGTGATGGCCATCACTTCTGAGTCCGATGAGGAAAACCCGGTGGAGGAATCAGAGGATTCCGAGGTCGATCTTGTGTTGAGTTCCGAGTCTGCCGATGAGTTCGTCAGAGGGAGTGTTGGAAGACAAGTTGAATCTCGCCCTTCGAGTCAACCGGGTTCCAGCCGAGCTTCTGCTGCTTCTCTGGATGGGTACTCTAGTACTGGTTGTGGGGACCTTGATGTACCGGTGCGGGAGGTCTCTCAATATGATTGGGTTTCCAGAAATATTTTGGAGATCGAGTCGTTGTACCAGCACGGGTTTAATTTGGAGAGGGTCGGGAGGAAAGCTTCCGGTCGCTCGAAGCGAATTTGGAGAGTCGAGGGAATGAAGAAAGGAGAGCCTGTGGCTTTGTGGCCTGGAGAGCTCAAGTTCACGTTGTATCATATGCTGATAAATGAGATGAATATCCGGCCTCCTTTCACCTGGTTCGAGCAGACGGTTTTGGCGACTTTGGATGTTGCGCCTTCTCAGTTGCATCCAAACGCGTGGGCTTTCGTTCGAGCCTATGAACTACTGTGTCTTCACCTGGAGAGGCCGGTCTCGCCGTTGCTCTTTTTCCATTTGTTTGAGATCAACCGGAACAGCAGTGAAAATAAATTCGGTCGCGAGCATGTCAGTCTTCGCTCGAGGCGAGGGGCCAAGATTTTCAAAGCTTATGCGGACTCATTGAAGGGGAATTGGAAGGAGTTATATTACTGGGTCGAACCGGTGACTGATGAAGCGATCGAGAGAGTGGGAAAGTTTTCAGAGGATGGTCGGACTTTGGTGTCCACCAAGTTTCCCATTGGTTGGAGTCAGGCCCATTTTGAACGATCCACCAATTCCTTTTCTGTTGGTCAGGATCGGTTGAACGCTGCCGATCTTCTTACCAAGAGGATCCTGATGTTTATTTCTGAGAACATTCCGTTTTCAAAACATAAGTATCGGGGTATCCCTGCGGCTAAGATAGTTCAGGCTGGGAAGCGAAGACGAGTGCAATTTGTCTTTGGTAGTTCGTTTTTCTTGTTTTGATTTTTGCATATCTTTGACTGTAGTTTGTATGACCCATTTTTGTTTCTTTTCCAGATACCATGGCCCCAAAGAAGCTCGCCGTAATGAAGGCGCTGGCGATGAGGAGCGTCGATATATCTGACGATGCTGAGGAGGTGGGTGCTCAACTTCCGACGTCTCCCCAAGTTGAGACTGTTGTTGGGACAGTTACTGCTGCTTCCCCGATCAACACTGTTACCCAAGAGGACCTTGCCTATGAGGCTCTGGTCGATCTTGTTTCCAGTTCTCCTCCCCCGGCTGCTCCCGACATCGGTGCGGGGACCTCGGCGAAGAGGGTGCGTACCGAGGCAAGTGGCGAGCAGAGGCCGGAAAAAAGGAGTAAGACCTCAAGGAGACCGAAGCATAAAAACAAGGACGTACCTTTAGAGGAGGGCTTCTTGGAGCAAAATTATGCCCAATGGCGGGAGGATCCTGTCGGGGCGTCTGTTAAACTTTTGGCGAACTTGGCCGATGTTCATAAGATCGAAAAAGAGAAATACGAGAAACGGGCTAAGGGTAGGTGTTTTCTTGTTTGCTCTTTGTTTTATGATCTTTTTCCCACAACCTGATTTTTCTTATTTTCGTGCTTGCAGTTTTGTTGGAGCTCGAGAAGTCTAAAAGAGTGAAGCTTGTGGAAGATGTGTCTTCGAAATCGAAAGAGCTCGCTCGAATAAAGCAAGAACTTCAGACTCTGAAGGAAAGCCAAGGGGAGGTTGTACGCCGGGCGGAGTTCGTGGAAACTCGCGTAAAGGAGCTGGAAGAAAAGGAAAGAGTTTTGGAGGGGCAATTGGTCGAGGCTAATCAGAAGATTAAAAGTTTGGAGTTTCGGGTAGTCGGTTTGGAAGATGATTTGAAGAAGGCATCTGAGGTAGGGGTCGGAACAAGCGGTGATGCCGAGGCTCGAATTGCGGAGCTCCAAGCAGCCCTTCAGCAGAGCAGAAAAAATGCTAAGGAGGCTACGAAGATTGCAAATGAAGCTAGGAGGGAGGCTCGTGAAGCTGCTAATTCCGCAATTGAGCTGTATAAGGAGGGTTTTGAGTGTGCCCAGGAGCAGATTGCTTTGGTCAATCCTTCCGTTAATTTGGATCGGTCGATTATCGATGCCGACCATGAGGTTGAAGGGGGTATGATCGTTAAGATCGATGCTCAGACGGAGAAGAAAAGTGTGATTTTTCCGACCTCTACTGCCTGATGTTTTAACAGTGTTTCTTTTTGTAGAAGTTCCTGGTGTATGCTTTTACCTATGTAGTTTTTGTATAGATCCGGAACTTCTTTCGATCCAGCTGGAGATATTTGTAATCTTTTTTTTTTGGGATATGTATATCAGACCTTTACGAGCTTTAATGAATGCTTTTTGAATTTCGCATGTCATGTATGTCGTTTTTACGAGCTTTAACGAGTGCTTTTTTAATTCTGCACGTTGCGTATGATGTAAGAACGTCGGTAAATGAGGAACTCGATTTACCGGTTCGAACCTATAGGACAGTTTACTAGGACTCGGCCCAGATTTAGCTCGCCCTATAGGGGTATCGGCAGCTGTGGCCGATGGTCGTTCTTAGGACGTTTCGATCCTTGAAGACCCGGTCTCTTTGAGATAGTTTGCCAAGACTCGGCTCGGATTTAACTGTTTTCTCAAAGAGTTTGCGACCTTGGGTGGTCGCTTTTTGGGGAGATCATCTAAGATCGGACCCAGTTGATTCCCGGTGGGGGGAATTTGGTCTTAACATTCTGTTTGATGAAAATCAAGAATGTGTGGAGACTTGGTGAAAGCTTTTGAGAAGCTTCGAAAGCGTTTGAAAGAAATGTCAAGTTTTTTTGTTGATTAATAACTTGTTTCGAGTTTACATAAGATCGATGTACATGATTTCTTTCTAAGGATAATAACTTTTCAGTTTTGTTGCGTTCAAAGTCCTCTCAATCTTTCTTCCTTGGAGGGTCTCCAATTTAAAGGCTCCCGTACCAGTTTTAGATAAAATTCGGTAGGGGCCTTCCCAGTTTGGGGCGAGCTTTCCTTGGGAGGCGTTTTTCTGACCGATGTCAGCTCTTCTGAGTGCCAGATCGCCTGGATCGAAATCTCTGTGAACGACTTTGGTGTTGTATCTGGTTGCAACCTTTTGTTTGATGATTGCTTCTCGGAGCGAGGCCCGACCTCGGATTTCATCGATGAGGTCGAGTTCTTCTCTTAAGGCTTGGTCGTTATTGTTTTGTTTTTTGGGATTTGCCGTTCTCCAACTAAGTTCGCCGATCTCGACGGGGATGACCGCCTCGCTGCCGTAGGAGAGCCTAAAAGGTGTTTCCCCAGTGGAGCTTTGGGGGGTCGTCCGGTATCCCCAGAGGACGTAAGGCAATTCTTCTACCCAATTTCCTTTGGCATCGTCCAAACGTCGTTTCAGCCCGTTCATTATTACTTTGTTTGCAGCCTCTGCTTGACCGTTGGTTTGAGGGTGCTCTACTGAAGTGAAATGGTGTTTGATTTTCAGTTCGAGCATTAGTTTTCGAAATCCCGAGTCTGTGAATTGAGTTCCGTTGTCCGTCACTACTACCTCGGGGATCCCGAACCTGCTCATGATGCTTTTTTTGAAGAATTTTATGCAGTTTTTTGCAGTGATGGTCGCCAAGGGTTCCGCTTCTATCCATTTGCTGAAGTAGTCTACGGCGACGATCAAGAATTTGATTTGTCCTGGCGCCTTTGCGAAAGGTCCGAGTAAGTCCATTCCCCACCATGCGAAAGGCCATGCGGAGGATAAACATGTGAGGTCTGTAGGGGGAGCTATGTGGATATTGGCGTGGATTTGGCATTTCTTGCATTTCTTCACATGATCACTAGCATCGCCAATCATGCTCGGCCAGTAGTATCCGGCTCGAAGAGTTTTCCGTGCTAAAGATCGAGCTCCCATGTGCTGGCCGCAAATTCCCTCATGAATTTCTGTTAATACGTAGGCCGCTTCTTCTCCCTCGATGCATTTTATTAGCGGGGAAGAGAGGCTTCTTTTGTAAAGCGTTCCGTTGATGACTGAAAAAGCCGAGGCCCTCCTCCTGATGTATTTGGCGTCGTTACGGTCTAGGGGTTCTGTTCCTTTGACGATGTATTCTACAATTGGAGTGATCCAGCCGTCCGTTTCTTCGAGCATACAGATAGTCGGGTTAAACAGAGGCTCGAGAGATACACTGGGTTTGTGTAGCGTTTCTTGGATGGTTGTCCTCTGGTTCCCTGGGGTTTTTGTGCTTGCGAGCTTGGCGAGGATATCAGCTTGTTGGTTTTCCGTTCTTGGGACATGAACTATCTTGCTTGTTTCAAATTCAGCCATTAGCGACCGTACCTGAAGCAGGTATTTCTGCAGGATTGGTTCTTTGGTCTCGTATTTATTTCCGATCAGGGATACCACCAGAAGAGAGTCGGTATGGAGTTTTATTTGATGGACTTGGAGGTCAATTGCCAGGCGAAGTCCGGCGATGCAAGCCTCGTACTCTGCTTGGTTGTTTGAGGTGGGAAAACTGAATGTGAGGGAAACTTCGATGATGATCCCCGTCGGGCTTTCTAGCATGATCCCAGCGCCACTCCCTTTTGGTTTTGAGGACCCATCGACATACAGGATCCATATGTCAGATTCGGTGTTAGCAGGCGTCATTTCGGCGATGAAGTCCACCAAAACTTGTGTTTTAAGTGTTGTTCGAGCTTCATATTTAATCCCGAATTCTGAGAGTTCCACAGCCCATTTGATCATTCTTCCAGCCAGATCGGGTCTATGGAGTATCTGCCTGATGGGGTAGTTAGTTCGGACAACTATCTGATGGGCGACAAAATAGGCTCGAAAACGTCGAGCTGCGACAATGAGAGCCAGGGTGATTTTCTCGATTTTCTGATAACGACTGTCAGCTCCGTGCAGAGCCTTGCTTGCGAAGTAGATCGGGCATTGCCCGGTTTTGAGCTCGCGCACCAGAACGGCAGCTAATGCTTCTTCCGAGACCGCGAGATATAGGTACAGGGTTTCCCCTTCCTTTGGTCGAGTTAAAATTGGAGGCTCGGAGAGAGATTTTTTTAGTTGCTTCAAAGCTTCGTCTTGTTCAGGCGTCCATTCGAAATCTCTTTCTTCTTTTTTGAGGATTTTAAAAAGTGGAAGAGATTTGAATGCTGCATTTGGTATGCAACGAGATAGAGCAGCTATCATTCCATTGAGTTTTTGCACTTCTTTCTTGGACGTCGGAGTTCGCATTTCTGTGACGGATCGACATTTATCTGGGTTCGCCTCGATTCCTCTTTCTGTTTGGAAAAAACCCAAGAATTTCCCTGTTCGAACTCCGAAAGTGCATTTTTCTGGGTTTAATCTCATTCTATTCTTTCGTACCTCACAAAAAATCGCTCTTAGATCGCTTATATGGTCGTCATCACTTCTGCTCTTGGCGATCATATCGTCGAGGTAGATTTCTACGCTTTTACCGATCTGGTTTTGGAACACTTTGTTCATCATTCTTTGGTAAGTTGCTCCAGCGTTTTTTAACCCAAAGGGCATGACTCGGTATGCGAAGTTCCCTCGGTCGGTGATGAAGGCGGTTTTTCTTGATCTGGGGGAAACATGGCTATCTGGTTGTATCCGGAGTATGCGTCCATGAAAGATAATAACCGGAAACCGGAAGCGCTGTCGACCAAACGATCGATGCTGGGGACCGGAAAAGCATCTTTTGGGCAAGCTTTATTAAGATCGGTGTAGTCGACACACATACGCCATTTTCCGTTAGATTTCTTCACCAGGACTGGGTTTGATAACCAAGTCGTGTATTTGACCTCGGAGATAAAGTTGGCTCTGATGAGGTCGTCTACTGCTAAGGTGGCAGCAATGGCTTTCTCTTTGCTCTGAGCCCGCTTTCTTTAGGCGATCCATTTTGCTTCTGGGTTTATTGCGAGTCGATGGCAAGCAACCTCTGGTGGGATTCCAGGCATGTCTTCGGCCGACCAAGCGAAGATGCCTTTAAAATCTTTAAGACA
This sequence comes from Astragalus membranaceus, assembly GCA_039519185.1. Classification (NCBI taxonomy): domain Eukaryota; kingdom Viridiplantae; phylum Streptophyta; class Magnoliopsida; order Fabales; family Fabaceae; genus Astragalus; species Astragalus membranaceus. The sequence continues at coordinate 10,515,347 of CM076852.1, forward strand.
TTGGGTCAAATCGATTTTGATTTTTTCTGGAAGGTCGATCCCTATTTTGACATTTTGGGAAGGGTCTGAACCGAGCTGTATTTCGGCGAACTTTCCATCAGGCTCTGGTCTTTTGATTTTTCGTTTGAGCTCTTTGGTTAGCTCGTCGACGTCTTGCTGATTTTCGATTTTCGGATTGCAGCCGGTTTCTACATTAGTGGTGGCGTTAACTTCAGTCGATCTACCTTTTGGTAGTTTGGGAGTTGACAGTTCTTCCGAAGGGGGAACCCCTTCATGCTCCGAAGCTTTTTGTTCGTTCTTCGTCCATAGGAAAAAACACCCGGAGGCCGACTCTAAGTCAGAGTTTAGAGTGATAACTCTGTTGCAGAGAGAGTGGAACTTCATCTTTAAGTGTGTTGTGGATGTAACCGCCCCGAGCCTGCCGAGGGTCGGTCTTCCTATAATACCGTTGTAAATGGATTCACAAGGTAAGACGAGGAATTTGGTCTTAACGGTTCGAACCGTTGGTTCGGTCCCGTAGGTAACCATTAGCTCCAGATGCCCAAGGGGTTTCGATCGAGATCCGTTAAAGCCAGACAGAGCCGTTCCTCTATAAGAGGTGAGTTCCTCTTTGTCGATCCCCATTTTGTTCAGAAGATCGAAAAAGAGGATGTCTGATGAGCTCCCCTGATCTACCAAGATCCTACGTACTTCTTTATTCGCTATGATCGCTGATATTAAGAGAGGTACGTGTTTGTTGGCCTTTCCGCCAATAAGGTCGTCGTCGCTAAAAGATAATGGAGGTCGATTGCTCTTGATCGGGGTTGTTGATGTTGAAGCCACGCATAACAATTCCTTCCATTTTCTTTTCATTGATTTTCCCGATCCTTCATGATCGAACCCTCCAGTTATCATCATGATAATCGAACGTTTTTTATCCAGTTCTTCGTGGTCTGGGTCGATTACTTCTTTTCCTTTATCCCTGGGATTTTCATTTCTTTCTCTTCCGACATTGTGAGATCGTTCTCCCTCCCTTTTGACATAGGAAGATAGCTTTCCCCGTTTTATTAAATCTTCAATGTCGTCTTTTAGGGCGTTGCAATGGTTTGTGTCATGGCCATTGCTTCTGTGGTATCGGCAGTATTTGTTGGCTTTCTGCCCAGGCCGGACAGGTAAAGACCTGGGAGGCTTGACGTCCCTGAACTCGACGTTCCAACATTCCCCTAGTAACTGGGCGTTGGAGACGTTGAGTTCGGTATATACCTGGTGGCGATTCTTTTTACCGGTGTTCCACGAATTTTTACGAGGGTCGATCTCGATGTGGCGTTTCGACGGTTCCGTATGTGACGATGTTTTGTCGACTTTGGAATTTTCTTCTTCATTAATAAAGCACTGGGATAGCTCGAGGAATTCTTGAAGGGTGTTAGGTTCCCAGGTGTTGATGTGCTTTCGGAACGAGCTTCTAGGGAGCAGACCTTGGGCCATGAAGAAGATTCGGAAAGCGTCGTCTAACTGCCGAACCTGAAGAGCCTCGATGTTGAATCGCTCTATATATTCTCTCAGGGGCTCATTCCCCCTCTGGACAATAGATGCTAAAACATTTTTGTTTTTGGGTTTGCTCTTGGAATGGGCAAAGTGCACCGAGAAGTGTTTCGCTAACTGGTCCCACGAGGAGATGGTATTCGACCTTAACGTCCGAAACCATTCGGAAGCCATTTTGTCCAGGGTTAACGGGAATATTCGGCATTTCATTTCCATGGGTACGTTTCGATACTGCATGGTTGTATCAAATTGGTCTAGATGCCTGTCGAGGTCGCCCGTCCCGTCATAAGTCTTCAGTCCTCCAGGTGGTTTCTCGAGGTACCGGGGGACCCGGTAGTTGTCGATCGATTTTGTGAAGGGACCTTTTCGCCCAGGTTGATTCGCCCGTGACGGTGGTTGGTGTCTGTGACGAGGTTCAGGATGTCCGTTTCGTCGCGTTTGATTGTTTTGAATGTTGTCACGGCTCCTTGATCGTCTTCTTGACGAGGTCGAGCCATCAAGATCGTCAAATTGGCGTGCCAAAGGAGAACGGAAACCATTCCCTCGGTGGCGGCGTGGAGGAGAATGAGGATCATCAAGATCGTCATATTGTCGAGCTGATGGAGAACGGTAATCATTTCCTTGGTGAGGGTATGGGGAAAGGCGAAGATCGTTGGGACTATTATGTTGTCGAGCCAGAGGGGAACGGGAACCATTTCCTCGTTGACGGGGTGCGGGGGATCGGTGATTGAGCTTTCTCCGAGGGGGTGATCGATGGAAAAGTCTTCTTTGAGTTGGGCGTCGTTCCTCCAGGGAGCTCTGCCCGGATGATTGCTGGTCCAGAAAATTTCGACCTTGCAGTCTCGCTACTTCGGATTCGAGGTTAGCGAAGCGGTTGTTTCTTTCTTCATTTACCGCTTCTTGCCGAGCCAATAGCTGAACGAGCTGTTGGACCGCGCCTGTCAGGGCCGGAAGTAATTGAGGAGGAGATGGTAGGCTCGTTTCATATGCGCCCGAATGTGCTCGGGATGGTCCCGTGTTGGGAAGTCGGCTTCGTGTTTGCGACGAATTCGTAAGTTCCTGGACGTGGCCTTCAGGGGTTTGCTGAGGGCCGAGCTCAGGTTCGGCCATGAGACTAGTCGGTGTTGAACGGCGCGTTGGTGCCATTTTAATAAGTTCCAAGGTGAGAAAAAATAGGGTATTGATTTCTCCCACTGTGGTCGCCAATGTTCTGTACTGTGCTTCCGATCTTAGAGATCGGTATTACGCAGTTAGTAGATATTTTGTTCTTGATTCTGTCTCTGTCTTCGGGCTTGAGGGGAAGATTTCGTTCGACCTGGAGAGGTTCGATCTTGAGAGGCGATGTTGAGATGTTCGATCTTGAGATGTCCGATCTTGAGGGGCGAGGTTGTACCTGCAATGATACTCCGACGCTCAAGTCAGTATTTGAGTGAATGAATGTTTGTTAAAGAAAGTGCTTACCATTAATGAGCATTGAATGTGGTATTTATAGAGTTTGAATGTGTTTGTGTTGGCGTTTTTGGGCCGTCCGATCTTGCGGGCTGATCTTGGCCATTGAAGATTGGACTTTCTCAATATGATTTGGGCTTCTCATAAATTGGGCTTTGGAGAGAGGGAGGTGTAAATAGATAATAGTGTAATTAGCATAACAATATATATATATATATATATATATATATATATATATATATGTGTGTGTGTGTGTGTGTGTGTAAGTCAGCAACCCCATTATCTGTTTAGATGCTAGCAAAGCATCTAAGCAAAACTATGCTATACTGCCACAATTAAAATAATTAAATAATCAATTAACACCACCTAGAAAGAACATGCAACTAAACCACACTCAGGCCTTACTCGTAGTACCACATCAAATCTTGTTCTGCAAAACCAGAAAGAAGAAGAAGATAAAAAATGTGAGTGAAGATACATTGTATGCTATTGTGTTGTGATAGAAGAAAAATGGGAAAGAAAAGAAAGAAAAAAGAAATGGAAGCATAAATATACCAGGAATCAGTGAGCAGAGCATATACATCGGGGATATGAGAAATGACAAGACACATACCAATGCCGACCGTTAAAATATAAATAGTAAATCCATTAGTTAGTAGTAAAGCTCATTAGTTGGATAGTATATAAGGTAGATAGTAAACTCATTTGTTTTTTTTTAAGATAAGCAATTGTATTAAGGGGTGCACAAGGGGTGCACCAACCCCTTACACCTAGGGCCTCATTAAAACCTCTGAGAGCCAAAACCCAATGGGAAAAAAACCCAGGGAGGGAAAAAGAGTACCCCGACTACATTGTTCAAATACAGACGGTATTCCTATTACAAACGGAATTACAATGCAAGTAGACATCTCATCGAACAATTATACCAATCCGACCATCCAACCCCACAAGCTCTCCCTTGCCTAGCCTTGAACCAAGCTCACGCGCAATCTTTGATACCCGAAATCAATCCCTTCTCATTTGTAATCATCCATTCTCATTTTATAATATCTCACTACTTTCGATATAATAGACTTTTAAGGGTTTTCTCTCTAATTTCCATGGATGCCATGTTTTCCAACACAAAATGCCAATCCAGGGAGGAAAATCTCAACCCCTTGATATATATATATATATATATATATATATATATATATATATATATATATATATATATATATATATATATATTATTCATCTAATAGTTCAGTTCATGAGAACCAGCTTACCACAACACAAGCTTAGCTATGAAAAAACATGTAAATAATTACCTTATTTGTTGTCTTCAAAATAAAGAACAGACGGAGAACTCCTTTCTTCAAACTTCAGAGGTTATATTATAAGAAGAGTGTTTACAAGAGGAGAAGTATGTTACAAGAGAGAGAGGGGGGTAGGCGAAGCTCTGCCTAAGAAAGGAAAACAAGATGCCTTATATAGGCAAACTAAGGCTTACTATTTAAGCCGGTAAAAGGGCTACTGTGTATCTCGGTAGCCGGTTACAACAAACGACAAAATTTCATTAATTATGTCGGGTACACACGGGGCCCCATCGACACATAATTGAATGAAAAATACAAAATTCAAAAGACAAAAGTACAAAATTAAAAAGGTAAAGCAAAGAAAATGTTGACAGCATAATTGCGTGTCACCCACCAAATCTTGGCATGTGATCTCTCTATTGATGCTCTTAAATTATGGCACTTATTCTTGTCCTTTTCCTTTTACATGCTTAGTCATAGATTGGATCATAGCATCCCAGAAATCTTCTGGATAAGGATCCTCTTCTTGCTGAGATTCTCCAGCTAAGCAATCCATTTCACTTGGTTCAATAGATCCTTGTGAGGATGTTGACATTTCTTTAACTTGAAACGTACTGAAGAATTGTGTCTTCATGTGATCAAGAGTTCTAACCATAATTTCTTCCTCAGATTCTTGAGGGTACTTCTTCTGAAAATAATGTTTTAAATTTGCCATAGACAAATTTTGGAGATTAACATTATTTAAACCATTTTCTTTGTCTTCATTAATATTAGATAAGACCTGAGATATTAATTTTTTGAGATCTTCAGGATCCATTCTAATCCACCATTTATAGAAGAAATTTCTTCTAAGTATAGGAATATTATTTTGGTCTTTTCCGATGGTCATAGACCACCTCCATATCCATGGGATTTGAAATTTGATGAAGAAAAGGCATGGACATTGTCCTATAATAAGCTTACTTGAAGCTATTTTTGTTACAAGAGGACTATTATCACACCATGAGTTGTATAAGTTCAATAATTCTTTTGGAAGAATTTCCAAAGATGGCCCAAATTTTTGCCACCAGTTGTAAAACTAATTTGGTATCGGTTTACTAACCACTTCTGGGTTAATACTAAAGAACCATGAATGTTTGTTTTTTGGGTTCTGATAATAAAAAGCTTTAGAAAAAGCCTGGATATAATCCCAATAATTAAAATATGCATATGAATTTTCAGCAATTTTTATTGCTTTTTCCCCATTTGGGTTTAATCCCCATTCTCTTGGAAGAAGGATTTTGTTAATATGACATTTGCTAAAGTTTATAAAACTTTGAGGATTGTTATTTTGATGGTGGTGAGTAATAGTCACTGATTCAGTAACTAATAATAAAATTTCTAAGTGTGGTCTTGATTTACCATATAATCCTGGGTATCCTCTGGATTCGAGGTACCTGGTCTTTATTGACCATGGATCTTTTGTAATGCTGAGGTCTTCATCATCAATATACATGATGTCCTCAGTTATTGGATTCTCAAAATATTCTTGAGTTTGTTCTTGAGAGTCACTAATAATAGCCCCTGCATAAGAGCTTTGTTTTGTTCCAGAAGAAGAAGTAATATCTTCTTTCTTCGGAGGAGCAGGTAATTGCTGCATAGTTCTTCCCCTATTAGGGTATACTGTTGTCCAATCTCCTAAAAGGGGGACACTTGGTTCTTGTTGGTAGGGTAGCATATTGCTACTCCTTCCTCCTCTGCCACGGCCACCTGGACCACGACCTCTTCCCCTATATGGGGTTGTCATTTCCCTGCAAAAATTCACGTGTTAAGAAATCAGCGAGTGAATTATTTTCACCTTTAATGTATTCAATGTCAAAATCAAAAACTGATAGTTGAGCTTGCCAATTTGCAAAAATTTGTTTAGAAACTAGATTTTTCACATCTTTTTCAATAATTTGTTTTGCAGAACTACAATCAATTCTTAACAAAATTTTTTGATTTAATAAGTCATCTTGAAATTTAGAAATACATTTAATAATTGAAAGCATTTCTTTTTTGACTGTAGAATATTTTATTTGGGTCGGATTCCATTTACCCGAAGTAAACCTAACTAATACTTCTTTAGAAGTACTTGGGTCAACTTGTTTGAGAATCCCTCCATAACCTATATTAGAGGCGTCTGTTTCAACAATTTTAAAAAACTTTGGGTTTGCCAAGTTTAAACAAGGAAGGGTTTTAACCCTGTATTTAATATATTGGACTGCCTTGGTATGGGCTTCAGTCCATGGGCCAGCATTTTTTCTAAGCCTATTATATAATAAGGCTGTATCTTGGGCTAGGTTTTTATAATAGTCTGAAATATAATTCAGGCTTCCTAAAAATCTTTGTAATTGCTTCTTTTCCAGAATTTCATCAGGAAATTTAGAAGAGAATTCTATACTTCTACTTATAGGGATAATTTTCCCTTGGTCAATTTCATGACCTAAGAATCTAACCTTAGTTTGAAAAAGCTTCATTTTTGAAGCAGACAAAACTAAACCATTATTTTTTACAATATTCTTAAAATTTTTAAGATGTTTAAAATGTTGACTAATAGTTTTAGAGAATACTAAGACATCGTCTATATATACTAGCATGTAATCCGTATAAGGATTAAATATGTCATTCATAATATTTTGGAATTCAGAGGGGGCATTTTTAAGCCCAAAAGGCATTACATTCCATTCATAGTGACCAAATGGAACTGTAAATGCTGTTTTATACTTATCAGATTCATTAATCTGAATTTGCCAGTAACCTGACTTCATATCAAATTTTGAAAAAACTAAGGCTTCATTAAGCCTATCCAATAAATCTTTTTTATTAGGTATTGGATACCTAATCCATTTCAAAACTTTATTTAATGGTTTATAATTTATAACCAATCTGGGAACTCCACGTTCTTGTTCTGCGTGTTTATTCACATAGAAAGCTGTACAACTCCAAGAAGATTTGGAGGGTCTAATTAATTTTTTATCTAAAAGAGAATTTATCTCCTTTTTACATAAATCAAGATATTCTTGATTCATTTGTGCAGGTCTTGCTTTTGTAGGAATTTGACTTTCATTGAAGCCGTCTAAGTATGGTAGAGATACCATATGTTTTTTTCTATTCCAGAAAGCATTTGGTATCTCACTACATACTTCATTTATGAACTGTTGTTCTAGACTCTTTATTTGAGTCTTTATGTCAGCTTTATTAAGCTGTTCATTTATATTAGCTAAATTAATTTCTTCTTTTAAGAAACATATTTGTTTTTCTTTACTTAAAAGAAGTTCTTTTATCTCATTTATCATTCTAGTATGAGGATCAGAAATAAACTCAAAAATAATTTTTTTATTTTCCAACATAGTTGTAATTCCTTTTTGGTCAATATTAATAATAGGCATAATATTATGCAAAAAAGGTGTACCTAATATAATACGATGGGTTAAATCTTTAACTAAAATAAATGAAGTAGGTATACAAATACCTTGTTTGCAGATATGTGCATTTGGTAATTTAAAATTAATCTTTAGTTTATCACCTCCTGCTTGGGTAAGTGATTGCTTAGTTTTTGAAAAATACTTAGTAGGGATAATTCCCTCTTGGATACAATTTAAGTCTGCTCCACTATCAACTAGAGCAATTTCATTTTTCAAAATAAAATTTCTATTGATAATAATATCAATCTTTACAAACCATTTTTGAGAAGTTACTCTATTTAAAATAGAAAGATAATTATTTGAAGAAGACTCTGTTTTACTAGGGTTTTCTAAAACAGAAATTCTTTGAGACAAATTAATATTGTCTTTCTTTATTTGAGAAATTTCATTTTTCAAAATATTGATTTCTCTTTTTAAATCATTCATAGAAATGGGTTTTTCTTTGCTACTGGATTCTTGGAATCTAGATAAAACTTCACTTATTTGATAAGGTGCCTCTATGATTAGAGGAGTTTCCTTTTTAGAATATTCTTTCATAAGAATATCTATCATTTTTCTCCTCATAGTTCCATCTTTTATGGAATCTAAAGCCTTTAAGGCTTCATCTTGTTCTTCAGTGAGAACATTTAGTCCATTCATATCTACTATGGATTTCCAATAATTTACTTCATTACATTGGCAATCATTGTTGCCTGAAGATGATGATTCAGAAGAATCTTGGATAATATCTATATCTTCATTTGAAGATTCTCTATCAGAACTATAATTATAATCAGAGTTAATTAATAAGACTTTTTCTAATTGTGATCTTAATTGATCATCCTGAATTTCATTGAGGGCTTTTTTAGTCCAACACTGGTTGGCATAATGACCTACCTTGCCACACTTATGACACGTAATATCAAATCTTTTAGCTTTTCTTTTTCCCTTCTTTTGGAAGGTGGGTCTACTTTGACCAGTCCTATTCTTTTCATTAAAAGCTTTTCTTTTACTATTCTTTTTTCTAGAATTTTTGTAAAAGCTATTTGTTTTTATTTCAGAGAATTTTCTTCCTTGTATTCTTTTTCCCTTTTTACTATCTTTAGGCTCTTTACCTAAGTCAAAAGCGAATTGCTCACAGAATTCACCTAGTTGGTGTTTTTCTGTTAGCTTTTGCTTTTTCAATTGATTTTTTAGCTTTATATCATTGCATAAAGCCAAACCTTCTTTAATACAGCAACTAATTATCTGACCATAGGTTAAGTCGTCATAATTGACATTTATACCATCATTTTGGTCTCTTAAAGCTTGTCTTATCCTTTCTGCAAAGAGATAAGGAAGACCATCAATAAATTTTGCCTTCCAGTGGATTGAATTGGGGTCTTTTAATTGAAATACCCTGGATAGAAATGTATCCTTATACCATCTAAAATGAGTTAAAGATGGGCATCTTAAATTCTGTAAAAGAGAAGATAATTTTTCTCCTATAGAAACATTGGTTCCTATAAAATGCTTAAGAATGGTAAGACACAGTGTATAAACTGCATCTTCCTCAGTTGTACTTATAGTACCATTTTCTAATTTAATTTCTTTTTTATGGGATAATATATCCTTTTTCTGGGCATCAGTGAGATAATGATCCCACCAACCTCTTAACTGTCCAATAAAGGCAGTGGCTATGAATGTAGCAATGGAACTATCATTATTTCCATGTTGTTTACAAACAGTAGAGTACATAATCATTTTATGTACCATATCAATAATTTGCTTATCATTTAAGCCATCTATATTCCATTCATAGATTTGTTTCCCAGAATATGAATTTTGGTAAGACTCATTTTCCTCAAATAATAAATCCTGAGGGGAAGGTCTTTTATAATAATATTTTTCTACTTGCTTTGAAGCATATATGGGATTTATTTCCTCATAATTGTTGGTATTATTAATATCCTGATTAGCAAACATTGTTGCTAATTTATCTAATTCCTCATCGGAATTTTCTAATGATTCTTTACCAGATAAAACATTTATTTTTAAATTTTTTAATTTTTCTTCTAAAATATCTAAAAACTCATTTTTACTATTTTTCATTTTAAAACCTTCAATTTTTATTGGAGGTTGAACTATAGGTTCTTCTTTAATAACCGGAACATAATGTTTTTGAGAATTTTTTAAAATAAGCTCCTGTTGAGAAATATGTTGCTCAAACAAGGTTTTTAATGAAGACAAATTTTCTTCTAAGGCTTTAAATTCATCTCCCAAAATTATTAAGAATAAATTAGTATAATTTTGGGCACTCATAATAGAATTTAAATCTTTTAAAGCAATTTGTGATTTCTCAATGAAATGGGTAAAAGCATTTGCTTCTACATTTTTTCCTAAAACAATATCATAATTTTTTGGAGGAAAAATTGAATGAATTTTTTCTCCTTTTGAGTTCTCAAAAACTCTTTCTTTCAAAACATTTATTTCATAGTCTAAACGTTCATGAAAATATATTAAAAACCATTTAACAAAAGGCATATAAGTCTGATGAATGGTTAAATGCTCATAAAATTTTTCTTTTATAGCCTGGAGTTCAGGGAAAGAATAATATGAAAAATACCATTTTCTAAATTTAGAAAATGGTATTTTTCATATTTTTCATATCTTTCTAAATTTAGAAAATGGTATTTTTCATATTATTCTTTCCCTGAACTCCAGGCTATAAAAGAAAAATTTTATGAGCATTTAACCATTCATCAGACTTATATGCCTTTTGTTAAATGGTTTTTAATATATTTTCATGAACGTTTAGACTATGAAATAAATGTTTTGAAAGAAAGAGTTTTTGAGAACTCAAAAGGAGAAAAAATTCATTCAATTTTTCCTCCAAAAAATTATGATATTGTTTTAGGAAAAAATGTAGAAACAAATGCTTTTACCCATTTCATTGAGAAATCACAAATTGCTTTAAAAGATTTAAATTCTATTATGAGTGCCCAAAATTATACTAATTTATTCTTAATAATTTTGGGAGATGAATTTAAAGCCTTAGAAGAAAATTTGTCTTCATTAAAAACCTTGTTTGAGCAACATATTTCTCAACAGGAGCTTATTTTAAAAAATTCTCAAAAACATTATGTTCCGGTTATTAAAGAAGAACCTATAGTTCAACCTCCAATAAAAATTGAAGGTTTTAAAATGAAAAATAGTAAAAATGAGTTTTTAGATATTTTAGAAGAAAAATTAAAAAATTTAAAAATAAATGTTTTATCTGGTAAAGAATCATTAGAAAATTCCGATGAGGAATTAGATAAATTAGCAACAATGTTTGCTAATCAGGATATTAATAATACCAACGATTATGAGGAAATAAATCCCATATATGCTTCAAAGCAAGTAGAAAAATATTATTATAAAAGACCTTCCCCTCAGGATTTATTATTTGAGGAAAATGAGTCTTACCAAAATTCATATTCTGGGAAACAAATCTATGAATGGAATATAGATGGCTTAAATGATAAGCAAATTATTGATATGGTACATAAAATGATTATGTACTCTACTGTTTGTAAACAACATGGAAATAATGATAGTTCCATTGCTACATTCATAGCCACTGCCTTTATTGGACAGTTAAGAGGTTGGTGGGATCATTATCTCACTGATGCCCAGAAAAAGGATATATTATCCCATAAAAAAGAAATTAAATTAGAAAATGGTACTATAAGTACAACTGAGGAAGATGCAGTTTATACACTGTGTCTTACCATTCTTAAGCATTTTATAGGAACCAATGTTTCTATAGGAGAAAAATTATCTTCTCTTTTACAGAATTTAAGATGCCCATCTTTAACTCATTTTAGATGGTATAAGGATACATTTCTATCCAGGGTATTTCAATTAAAAGACCCCAATTCAATCCACTGGAAGGCAAAATTTATTGATGGTCTTCCTTATCTCTTTGCAGAAAGGATAAGACAAGCTTTAAGAGACCAAAATGATGGTATAAATGTCAATTATGACGACTTAACCTATGGTCAGATAATTAGTTGCTGTATTAAAGAAGGTTTGGCTTTATGCAATGATATAAAGCTAAAAAATCAATTGAAAAAGCAAAAGCTAACAGAAAAACACCAACTAGGTGAATTCTGTGAGCAATTCGCTTTTGACTTAGGTAAAGAGCCTAAAGATAGTAAAAAGGGAAAAAGAATACAAGGAAGAAAATTCTCTGAAATAAAAACAAATAGCTTTTACAAAAATTCTAGAAAAAAGAATAGTAAAAGAAAAGCTTTTAATGAAAAGAATAGGACTGGTCAAAGTAGACCCACCTTCCAAAAGAAGGGAAAAAGAAAAGCTAAAAGATTTGATATTACGTGTCATAAGTGTGGCAAGGTAGGTCATTATGCCAACCAGTGTTGGACTAAAAAAGCCCTCAATGAAATTCAGGATGATCAATTAAGATCACAATTAGAAAAAGTCTTATTAATTAACTCTGATTATAATTATAGTTCTGATAGAGAATCTTCAAATGAAGATATAGATATTATCCAAGATTCTTCTGAATCATCATCTTCAGGCAACAATGATTGCCAATGTAATGAAGTAAATTATTGGAAATCCATAGTAGATATGAATGGACTAAATGTTCTCACTGAAGAACAAGATGAAGCCTTAAAGGCTTTAGATTCCATAAAAGATGGAACTATGAGGAGAAAAATGATAGATATTCTTATGAAAGAATATTCTAAAAAGGAAACTCCTCTAATCATAGAGGCACCTTATCAAATAAGTGAAGTTTTATCTAGATTCCAAGAATCCAGTAGCAAAGAAAAACCCATTTCTATGAATGATTTAAAAAGAGAAATCAATATTTTGAAAAATGAAATTTCTCAAATAAAGAAAGACAATATTAATTTGTCTCAAAGAATTTCTGTTTTAGAAAACCCTAGTAAAACAGAGTCTTCTTCAAATAATTATCTTTCTATTTTAAATAGAGTAACTTCTCAAAAATGGTTTGTAAAGATTGATATTATTATCAATAGAAATTTTATTTTGAAAAATGAAATTGCTCTAGTTGATAGTGGAGCAGACTTAAATTGTATCCAAGAGGGAATTATCCCTACTAAGTATTTTTCAAAAACTAAGCAATCACTTACCCAAGCAGGAGGTGATAAACTAAAGATTAATTTTAAATTACCAAATGCACATATCTGCAAACAAGGTATTTGTATACCTACTTCATTTATTTTAGTTAAAGATTTACCCCATCGTATTATATTAGGTACACCTTTTTTGCATAATATTATGCCTATTATTAATATTGACCAAAAAGGAATTACAACTATGTTGGAAAATAAAAAAATTATTTTTGAGTTTATTTCTGATCCTCATACTAGAATGATAAATGAGATAAAAGAACTTCTTTTAAGTAAAGAAAAACAAATATGTTTCTTAAAAGAAGAAATTAATTTAGCTAATATAAATGAACAGCTTAATAAAGCTGACATAAAGACTCAAATAAAGAGTCTAGAACAACAGTTCATAAATGAAGTATGTAGTGAGATACCAAATGCTTTCTGGAATAGAAAAAAACATATGGTATCTCTACCATACTTAGACGGCTTCAATGAAAGTCAAATTCCTACAAAAGCAAGACCTGCACAAATGAATCAAGAATATCTTGATTTATGTAAAAAGGAGATAAATTCTCTTTTAGATAAAAAATTAATTAGACCCTCCAAATCTTCTTGGAGTTGTACAGCTTTCTATGTGAATAAACACGCAGAACAAGAACGTGGAGTTCCCAGATTGGTTATAAATTATAAACCATTAAATAAAGTTTTGAAATGGATTAGGTATCCAATACCTAATAAAAAAGATTTATTGGATAGGCTTAATGAAGCCTTAGTTTTTTCAAAATTTGATATGAAGTCAGGTTACTGGCAAATTCAGATTAATGAATCTGATAAGTATAAAACAGCATTTACAGTTCCATTTGGTCACTATGAATGGAATGTAATGCCTTTTGGGCTTAAAAATGCCCCCTCTGAATTCCAAAATATTATGAATGACATATTTAATCCTTATACGGATTACATGCTAGTATATATAGACGATGTCTTAGTATTCTCTAAAACTATTAGTCAACATTTTAAACATCTTAAAAATTTTAAGAATATTGTAAAAAATAATGGTTTAGTTTTGTCTGCTTCAAAAATGAAGCTTTTTCAAACTAAGGTTAGATTCTTAGGTCATGAAATTGACCAAGGGAAAATTATCCCTATAAGTAGAAGTATAGAATTCTCTTCTAAATTTCCTGATGAAATTCTGGAAAAGAAGCAATTACAAAGATTTTTAGGAAGCCTGAATTATATTTCAGACTATTATAAAAACCTAGCCCAAGATACAGCCTTATTATATAATAGGCTTAGAAAAAATGCTGGCCCATGGACTGAAGCCCATACCAAGGCAGTCCAATATATTAAATACAGGGTTAAAACCCTTCCTTGTTTAAACTTGGCAAACCCAAAGTTTTTTAAAATTGTTGAAACAGACGCCTCTAATATAGGTTATGGAGGGATTCTCAAACAAGTTGACCCAAGTACTTCTAAAGAAGTATTAGTTAGGTTTACTTCGGGTAAATGGAATCCGACCCAATTAAAATATTCTACAGTCAAAAAAGAAATGCTTTCAATTATTAAATGTATTTCTAAATTTCAAGATGACTTATTAAATCAAAAATTTTTGTTAAGAATTGATTGTAGTTCTGCAAAACAAATTATTGAAAAAGATGTGAAAAATCTAGTTTCTAAACAAATTTTTGCAAATTGGCAAGCTCAACTATCAGTTTTTGATTTTGACATTGAATACATTAAAGGTGAAAATAATTCACTCGCTGATTTCTTAACACGTGAATTTTTGCAGGGAAATGACAACCCCATATAGGGGAAGAGGTCGTGGTCCAGGTGGCCGTGGCAGAGGAGGAAGGAGTAGCAATGTGCTACCCTACCAACAAGAACCAAGTGTCCCCCTTTTAGGAGATTGGACAACAGTATACCCTAATAGGGGAAGAACTATGCAGCAATTACCTGCTCCTCCGAAGAAAGAAGATATTACTTCTTCTTCTGGAACAAAACAAAGCTCTTATGCAGGGGCTATTATTAGTGACTCTCAAGAACAAACTCAAGAATATTTTGAGAATCCAATAACTGAGGACATCATGTATATTGATGATGAAGACCTCAGCATTACAAAAGATCCATGGTCAATAAAGACCAGGTACCTCGAATCCAGAGGATACCCAGGATTATATGGTAAATCAAGACCACACTTAGAAATTTTATTATTAGTTACTGAATCAGTGACTATTACTCACCACCATCAAAATAACAATCCTCAAAGTTTTATAAACTTTAGCAAATGTCATATTAACAAAATCCTTCTTCCAAGAGAATGGGGATTAAACCCAAATGGGGAAAAAGCAATAAAAATTGCTGAAAATTCATATGCATATTTTAATTATTGGGATTATATCCAGGCTTTTTCTAAAGCTTTTTATTATCAGAACCCAAAAAACAAACATTCATGGTTCTTTAGTATTAACCCAGAAGTGGTTAGTAAACCGATACCAAATTGGTTTTACAACTGGTGGCAAAAATTTGGGCCATCTTTGGAAATTCTTCCAAAAGAATTATTGAACTTATACAACTCATGGTGTGATAATAGTCCTCTTGTAACAAAAATAGCTTCAAGTAAGCTTATTATAGGACAATGTCCATGCCTTTTCTTCATCAAATTTCAAATCCCATGGATATGGAGGTGGTCTATGACCATCAGAAAAGACCAAAATAATATTCCTATACTTAGAAGAAATTTCTTCTATAAATGGTGGATTAGAATGGATCCTGAAGATCTCAAAAAATTAATATCTCAGGTCTTATCTAATATTAATGAAGACAAAGAAAATGGTTTAAATAATGTTAATCTCCAAAATTTGTCTATGGCAAATTTAAAACATTATTTTCAGAAGAAGTACCCTCAAGAATCTGAGGAAGAAATTATGGTTAGAACTCTTGATCACATGAAGACACAATTCTTCAGTACGTTTCAAGTTAAAGAAATGTCAACATCCTCACAAGGATCTATTGAACCAAGTGAAATGGATTGCTTAGCTGGAGAATCTCAGCAAGAAGAGGATCCTTATCCAGAAGATTTCTGGGATGCTATGATCCAATCTATGACTAAGCATGTAAAAGGAAAAGGACAAGAATAAGTGCCATAATTTAAGAGCATCAATAGAGAGATCACATGCCAAGATTTGGTGGGTGACACGCAATTATGCTGTCAACATTTTCTTTGCTTTACCTTTTTAATTTTGTACTTTTGTCTTTTGAATTTTGTATTTTTCATTCAATTATGTGTCGATGGGGCCCCGTGTGTACCCGACATAATTAATGAAATTTTGTCGTTTGTTGTAACCGGCTACCGAGATACACAGTAGCCCTTTTACCGGCTTAAATAGTAAGCCTTAGTTTGCCTATATAAGGCATCTTGTTTTCCTTTCTTAGGCAGAGCTTCGCCTACCCCCCTCTCTCTCTTGTAACATACTTCTCCTCTTGTAAACACTCTTCTTATAATATAACCTCTGAAGTTTGAAGAAAGGAGTTCTCCGTCTGTTTTTTATTTTGAAGACAACAAATAAGGTAATTATTTACATGTTTTTTCATAGCTAAGCTTGTGTTGTGGTAAGCTGGTTCTCATGAACTGGCACTATTAGATGAATAAAATATTCTTTCCGCTGTAAAATGTATATATATATATATATATATATATATATATATATAGAGAGAGAGAGAGAGAGAGAGAGAGAGAGAGAGAGAGAGAGAGAGAGAGAGAATGTTTTTATCTACAGCCAGTGGCGGACCTGGCTTGTTACCAGAGGGTTCAGTTGAACCCCCTGAAAAAAAAATTTGCACTTATTACCCTATATAAATAGTCTAAATCTCCTGAAATTTTGATTTTGAACCCCCTGAAAATTTTAAATTGCACTAGTAGACCAAGTTTTGTATCCATTTGACACTGGCCTTAAAAAATTTGACACCCCTGACACTGGGGTTCTGGGTCCGCCACTGTCTACAGCACCTATGAACTATATATGAAGTTGCAATAGCTTGTGCCTTGGCTAAGGAGCATGTGTTTTTCTTTCAAATTTTAAAGAGGTTATAGTGGCCTATCAGCAAAATTTGTAAAATTTGTAAAGTAGCTTTATGACATAGTAAACACGATGAATGTAGTTCAATATTTCTTTTTTGGTTATAAGTTTGTAACTCTTTTTTGATATAATGACATGAGCTTCTTTTTTCATTGCAATTTCTCTTGTGTATCGACTAACACAATAGATGTAATTATATGAATAAATATCCATTCCAATTAAAATTAAAAAAACTTAAAGGAATCATATATATTAACATTTCCAAACTTGTAGATTTATCAAATAAAGATTCCAAAATACAATCCTTACACAATTCTTTAAACATCAAATTAACACATGGCTCATGACATCAAAGTGAGATAAAGCTTCTGAGCCATGTTGTGCCATGGATGATGGTGGTATTGATCATTCATTTGAGATGGCACATAGTTTTGCACTGCAAAATTCTAGACTGGGACAAAGCCGAGGCAAGGGTTAAACTTATTTGCTCCTCTCTATTCCTCCAAAAACGAGTTTTCGTTACCCCACATTCCACAATATTGTGTAGAAAAAAATTAAAAAAAAAATTACTCAATTAATCATACCTAGAAACGAGATGGAGGAAGAGTGAAATAGGGAAAAAGGGTTGCCGCCGCCGAAGGAGGAGAGTGTTTGGCGAAGGCGATTTTGGCACTGGGGTAGTTGATGGGTCGATTCAATGTTTTCTTCTGTATATAGGGCCTCGAAAAAGACTCAGTCAGAAAAGTGTTCGATTTCTCACACTCTCGACGGGAACACCTCCACCACCGCGCTTCAAACAGTTCGCCACCTCCTCCCGCACAGAAACTCCTCCCGCATATGTCACTTTACTTTGCTGCTCCAATAAATGCAAGTAGGTCGGATTTTAGGGCCGCATTTGCATTTTTAGACGAATTTTTGGATGACCAATATGATACGGATCCGGTTTTTGTGCAATTGGACTGCTTGTGCAGTCAAGCAGTCGGCTAATTGGGACGGTTTTTGTCAATTTTTTTATTAAATAAAAAAGAAAAACTGCTACTCAAATCTAAACCGCCCGATCTTAATCGGACGGCTCCCAATTAGGCAACTGCTTGACTGCACAAGCAGTCCGACTGCATTAGATCCAATTCCATATGATACATATGGCCTTCACTTTCTCTTCTTTTCTCATCAATCATGGAAAAGGCAGCAATTATTTTCCTCCTGATGACATGAGAACCTTGTCATCCCTTGATGAGTTTTTGATTTCAGTTGGAGCTGTCAAGAAAACTGTTTTGGGAAGAAAACGGAAACTACGATTACTTCACTCGCAAATATTTGTCAACTTTGCAGATTACGGGTAGTACTTTTCACTCCGTCTGAAAAATAAAGGATAAGAAAATTTGTCAACTTTGCAAATGTGAAAGTTACTTATAGTTTTGTTACATAAGTAGCTTGGTTCTCAAGGAAGTTGTAAATGTTTCACAATGGAATAGGCATATATATATATATATATATATATATATATATATATATATATATATATATATATATATGTTGTGCATTTCTTATGTAACACAATTACTTTGTGACTCTTAAGATGTTTTTTTTTTTTTTAATCAAACAGGTAGTCAGCCCGAATTTATTAATAAAATAAAGAGAGATATAAAAAGCACAAGGGGGGACTAGACCAAAACCCTTGGTAATAAGGACAATAATAGAATGCCCAATAAGGCCTCTAAAATAAACAACCATAGAACTCTAATGGAAGAAATTCTAAGGCGAACAGAAAACCCGAAAGGAGGGAGGGCAACACCTGAGAGTCCCCACACAACCTCCACCCACCACCTCCTGAACTCACACTCCAAACCACAACAGCCTGCATCACCTCGCTATCCTCACATTAAGCACATCACAAAGCATCGAGGTTAGAGGTGGAGGCCCGGAGACGATTGGGAGGGGGCAAAGAAGCAGAAGGCAAAGGGGGAGGAGCCCGGCGATCTGCAAACTACAATCTGGCGTCCGACAAGGTACAAACTATCGAATCAGCACCCACCGACAGCACACCCCCAGACATCCGGCGCCGTGACTCCAGCCACCATCGCGAAGTCGTGCTACCGGCCAACACCGCGACAACACCTAGCTTGATCGAGGTAGCCGAGCCACCAACCACCACCGCGGCCTTGCGCCCCCGGCCAACACCGTGTGGCACAATCAAGCAAAACCGCGAGCGACAGGGAGAAGTGCCCACGACAAAAGGAGAGGAGGCGTGACTGCGGGTCCAAAGTCCGAAACGACAGCCACCATT
The DNA here is from genome assembly GCA_039519185.1 of Astragalus membranaceus. Taxonomy (NCBI): domain Eukaryota; kingdom Viridiplantae; phylum Streptophyta; class Magnoliopsida; order Fabales; family Fabaceae; genus Astragalus; species Astragalus membranaceus. The sequence goes on from CM076852.1 coordinate 10,534,523, forward strand.
GCGAACATCAGACAAACCACCGTGAACCACCGCGAAACACCGCATCAGAACCAACCCCTGCGCGAACAAAGCCACAAACCTCCGCGAACAGAAGCACTCCATAGTACCTCCAAAAGCGCGCAGATCCACCAACAGGGAGATCCGACCATCAACGCCTCGGGGGAGAGGCCGTGGATATCACAGAGGAGGTCAGATCCGAGGAAAGGGAGCCCCCAACGGCGGTTCCAACCCAAGCAGCGCCCAACCCATTTTTATTAATTTACAGCCACCGGAACAACCGAAGTCGAAGATCCAACCACGAAACGGCGACTGCGCAAGAACTTATCCAGATCCAGATCACGAAGAGATCCAAATCGCTTAACAACATATCCAACAGATCCAAAAGAGAGAGAACATCCAGACCGAAGCCACAGCAGTGCAGAGGCGTCGCGGAACAGTGGATCGCGAACACAGATCCATAGAGAAGGAGTCAATAGCGACAGCAGGACGAAGGAGCACTGAGAGGAGAGGGGAAGAAACCGGGGAGGGAGCCCCCCCCTCCCAGCGGCGGCGGCGCTACTTTCTTTCTCCTGTTTCATTGTGACTCTTAAGATGTAATTGTTTCACTTTCCCTATAAATTCACAACATATATTTTTGGTTTAAATATATGTTTTGCCCCCTGCAAATATGGTCATAATCCATTTTGGTCTCTGTAATTTTTTTTTTAAAATGGTCTTTGCAAATATTAAGCGTGTACAATTAATCCCTTCTGTTAACTTTCCATCCAAAAAACTGACGTGGCTAACGGAGATGATGTCAGCATGACATCATCAATGATTAACAGAGAAAAATTAACAGAGAAAGATTGAAATGATTCTGTTCCGCTTCAGACTGTTCCAAAAAAAAAGGAAAAATTAACGGAGAAATATTGACACGATTCAAAAACGATAATCTTTCTTTGTTAATCATTGATGATGTCATGCTGATGTCATCTCTGTTAGCCACGTCAATTTTTTGGATGGAAAGTTAACAGAGAGGTTTAACTGTAAACATTTAATATTTGCAATGGCCATTTTAAAACTTTTTTACAGGGGCCTAAATTGATTATGGTCATATTTGCAGGGGCCAAACATATATTTAAGCCTATATTTTTTGTATGAAATGATAGGGGATACACATGATTATACATTTGTGTGCATTTCATTTCATATGAAGCAAAGAGCCATGCAAGGATACTTAGAAATTCCATTAGTTGCTACATTTGTTGAGGATTAAACCATGGTAGCGTAGGTTAGACTATATACTACCTTTGTCAAACAAGTCGATCTATTTCTAATCCATTGCACAGTTCGTAAGACGAAACAAGAGGATTGACATTTCTTGTTCATGACAAACTTAATCCTACTAGTTGGAAGGTCACTCTCCTAGTCTCCTTGACTAAGTTGACCCACCGACTCACATATTCAAGTCTCAATTTTTTATTATATAATTAAGTTTTGGGAAATTAAATATACACACATGGATATAAAATCTATTAGAGGCACGCATGTTGAGAGGGAATCCAAGGGAGACTTCATTTTTTGTGCCTTTTCTCTTTTCTTACTTAACTTTATCATGGCTCTCTCAACCACAACTTTGTTAATTCTTAAAGGGTTGCATGCTTCCCTACATTGATGCATCCAACTCCTTTCCTTTCCTCAATAATTAAAAAAACAACTTTCGTGTCTCTATTATCTATGGTTAGAATTTAGGACTTAGGGTTTAAGGTTTCAGATTTACCTTAGTAAATTCATTGAGATGCTCTAGTATACGATAAAAAACAAAGACGCGCCCTTTAAAACTTTTTAGAAACTGATATGTACCTTACTCTATAACTTGGGTGAGACCGGGTTGAGTCGTCGGTAGAATTCCTGTTGAAGTCGTTCTCTCTTGTCTCAGGTCGGGGTGGTATCTGCAGATACTCTAATGCCAAAGTCAGCAAACAGAAGTCAGTAAGAGGTCCAAATGAGAGAAGTGTACCTGCTCCAACTGTTGAGCTGGTATTTATAGGTGCCAGGTGGAGTGCCTTGACAGCTCCAATGCATGGATGAAGTGGCGCACTTCGCGCCGTTGGATCTATGCCTGCGATCTCAACCGTTGATTGGCCGCAGCGCACATATCCTTTAGACCGAACTCTGTGATATGTTGTTGGGCTTAAAATACAGACATGGGCTCGGCCCAATCCATAACAGAAACCGAGTGTAGTGTGTGCACGATGATGTTGGTGAGAGGCTATATCAATAATTTTACTAATTCATTGAAAAAAACTCAAGATTTTGGTTTCTAATAAAATATATTTACCATTGAAAAAAGAAACACAACTTTAATTGTTTCCTCTCCCATAAATTAAACTCTAGATCTTTGGGAACCACATGCAATTGTCCAACTTTAATTGTTGCCCTTTTTATTGGTGGGTGTAAGTGTAGGGAAAAGTTTGTGACCTAAAATGGTTGAATGGGACCTAAGACTCATTTCCACATAGACTGTAAGCATGCTTTCATTGAAGTGGAGCAGAGCAGGTAGGCACCAAAATAATGGAGGATATAAAAGATGAATTTATTCATACAACGATCCTAATGATTGCTATGACGACCATTTGTACTAGAATGTCAATAACATTTGTTTTGAAGCTTTTGGAAATCGAAATTGATCCCTTGCCTAAATTTTTATAATTAGTTTGCATCTTCACATAAGCTTTTGTTAAGGTTGATTTTTATTTCTGTTCTATGGTTGTCAATAAAATATCAGTATTGATTGACTAGAGAGTGTGGACTGAGTGTGTACACAATGATGCTAGAGCTAGACTGTTCTAAAGGAAATACTACTACTTATTGGGAAAAAAAAGACTATAATAACCAACCAAAACTAAAATTTGAAACAACTTTTGCTTCTTGATTCTAAATAGATCTTGTGAGTTAGTTTTTAGGATCGAGTTAGGTATAATTTCGAATTCTAAAATAGCTTTAAAGTTTATATTAGATTCGTTGGGTCACCCTCTATGACTGGGGTAGTTATCGAGCCACCTAGGCCAGACTCCATATGCTTAGTTCTAAGTGTGAGAGGATGTGTTGGAAATTCTCCATTGAATAGTAATATAGCATGATTAATGATTGTAAATGAAAAGCCGACCTCACTCTATATCTCATTAATTAGCTTTTTCAGATTGAGTTAGGCTTAAACCTCGGGTTCAGAAAAGAAAAAAGAAAGTCATGTAAATTAAGATGTCACTAGAAAAATATAATTCAAAATACTGAAAAAAAAACAAGTAATTTTTGTCAATATTTTGGATTTGAATAATAGAAATCTTCATTAACAAATGTATTATGGCACATTTTTGATAAATAATTTAATAAGTTACATTTGAGAGTATAATTAAGCACTTAATCTTATATTATTTTAGTCAACTTAGACTTATTAAAACAAGCTGAAAATTTTTGTTGACATTTAGTTCGATATAAGAATGTTTAAACACTAACATGAGTTTTTGGAAGCTTCTAATTAAGATACTTTGACAAACTGAAGGGTTTTTAAAGAATGTTTAAACACTAATATAAGTTTTTGGGAGCTTCTAAGATACTTTTGACAAATTGAAGGGTTCTTATCAAATAATAAGTGTGGGATGTTTTTTTTATTGGTAATCTTTGGGTGCTTCTAGGGTGATGGAGCAAATCAAATCTCTCACTGGTGAACCACTAAATATAAGCGTAGGATATAGTATAAAAATTCTTCAACGGTTGAGATTTAATATTGGTTGATTCAATCTTAACCACTCATTACATTTTATACTACCTCCTACATTTGCTCTCTCACCCTAGAAGCACCCATAATCTTTTGAATCTTAAATAGTATAATTTCATAAAAGAAGCATCATTTCCGCGGCAAACTTTTCTTGGTGTTATTTCACTTATTTTTTGTTGCTGCTAGTGTCTATTTTGAGTTCACGGATGAGGAAAATTATGGAGACATTTCCCAACAGGAAGTGGGGAGGTGTTTGAGACGTCGACTACAATTTAACTCAAATAGTTCTTTTAAAAAAAAAGGAATTAAGTAGTGTTTATAAGAACCACAAGGGGTTAACTTAGTGGAGCATGACAGATTTTTTATTCGGGATGTCGAGTTTAAAACCCCACTAATTCCTTTGGGTTGGGGTAAATGTAATTTCGTAAGTGCTCTAAAAGCCCACAAATCTTCTCTGTCTCGGACCGAGACACCACCTCCTCACCCTAAAATTTCCTAGACTTTTTTTTTCAAGGATATTAGTATTATTTTGAAAATACTTATTTTAAGACTAATATTTTTTTCAAATATGAAATAGACAAATCTTCTTCGTTGCCATGACTTGAGTTGCAAAATTATTGTTTACATTACGTGTATGTCATGAAAGGGTACATAGGTATCGTAGGTAAAATGGTAATGGAAGCAAGACGTCACGTGTGGCCCTCCATTCATTCATACATACATAAAGGCAATCTATGGCACTTCGTAATTTTTATCGTGACCCACTATAGCCGACAAATGCTCTTAATACCAAATACCAAATGCCTTGATGAATTGAGACATGATATAAAGTAGTATAAAGATAAAATAAGATAAAGATATGATAAATATAAGGTCTAAATACGTTTTTACTCTCAGCAAATAGGGAGTGTTTTGCTTTTATCCTCTACAATTTTTTTTTTAAAAACACCTTACAAATTTTTTTTGTTTGATATTAGTCATTCTGTCGAGTCTCCGTTAGTGGTTTGGTGACGTGTCTAACGGAACTGCCAGCTGACTTTGCTGACGTTTTGGCTTTGCTTTTACCCCCTGTAAATAGGGGGTCACTATTAGAAATCTCGGTATTACCTGCGGAAATTATCCGCAGGTATCTCCTGAGAATTTTTCTGTCGATCCACCGCTATGTTGAAACTTTGCTGCGAATGTTTAGTTGGGAGGTAAATCCGCAGGAAAGTGTAGCGTTTCCTGCGAATTTTCCTAAAAACAGTTTTCCGCAGGAAAGTTAAAAAATCCGAAATATTTTTTTAATAGTCTTTTTTATATCTTATTCTTTTTTTACATATTAAATCTTATTTTAAAAAAAAATTATTTTTTTTGACATTAAATAAAAAAACAGAAAAAAACTTTTAAAATAAAATTGAAATTGATCGCATTGCTTCTGTAATCAACAAAACAAACAAAACACAAATCCCTCTTTCTCTCTCAAACTGAGAAGCGAAGCACCAAACCCTCTTTCTCTCTCAAAATCTCTCACACATAGAACCCTAATCGTCTCAGTTTCTCTCTCAGTTCACCGTTGTCTTCTCAGTTCGTCATCGTCTTCGTCGTCTTCTCTGTTCACCGTCGTCTCCTCAGTTTGCTCTCATCTTCTCTACTTCTCGCGCGTTACATCTCTTCTGTGAAGGTATAGATCGTGTTTCAGCTTCTCCTCGTGCGGTGCTTCTCTGATCGTGTTTGATTTTCTTCTCTGGAAAACTCACTCTAATCATCGTCTTTCTTCAATCGCGCTTCTCTCTGCACTCCCACCGCTGAAAAATGAGAAACTAGCTTCGAAATTCCAGACTATTACACAGTTCTCCGTTCTTCTCAATCGAACCCTAATCTCCTTCTTCTCCATTCACCACATCGTTCCTCACCTCGAAATCGAAATGGGAGCCATCGCTCGTTCCGCTTTACTTCACCATCAACCAGAGAAGCAAGATCCTAAAAGCTGCGACGAGTTTCTCACATAAGAAAAATCCCTAAATCCAAAGAAATGTCAGCGAGCTCATCTCTCAAATCGAGCAGCTTCCTCTCTGAAATTCGAAATCCCTAGGAAACAAATCAAAATGAAATTACTTGTCGTTCCTCTCTACGCGAAACACAATCCATGAATCTATGTACATGAAATTCTTGGTGTTAGAGCTTGAATCCATATAGGATTCTGACAGAGAAGCATTTTGTTTATTTTCCTTTTTTCTGTTTTTGTTTATTGTTCCTCTTTCAAGTTTTCTCTGTTTTTCTTTATTTTTTATTGTTCACCTAATTTTGTTTACACTTTTCAGATAACAATTTCCTTCTTCAAGTCTATTGTTCCTCTTTCAAGTTCTTTCTTCTTCTAATTTTCTGAGTGTGGTTACCTTGCAAAAGAAAATCAAACAAGTTAGGGTTTGTTCATTAGAGAGAAAGAGAAGAAAAACAGATCTAATAGAAAGAAAGGGAGGAATACAACCTGTGAGAGTGTTGTCTCAGTATCTTGAAATCATTCACCATCTCATTCATATGCAACAGTCACATGTGAACAAAAATCATGAGGGGTTTTGGTAATTACCTTTGTATCTGTGCTTCTAATCACCATTGGAGGCTTCGTATATCTTGAATCTGTAAGATTTATCAAAAAATAAAAAACCTTAGCAGAAACAGCGAAAAAAAAAAAACGCAAGAAAAGAAGAATATAAAGTAAAGTGAAGAAAAGAAGAAGTAAATGGTTTCTGGTTCGCAACTCTTCATTTTGAGAGCGAGTGAGAGGAATTTTATTGACTAAAGCGATGGGCAACGCTTTTTAAAAAGCGCTGCCCATCGCCCTAGCGCGTTCCACCATAGGCAGCGCTTCCTTAAAAGCGCTGCCCATCGCCCCCAGCGCGTTCCACCATAGGCAGCGCTTCCTAAAAAGCGCTACCCATCGCTCTAGCACATTTTAACCAAAAGCAGCGCTTCCTTAAAAAGCGTTGCCCATTCCCATCGCGTTTTAATCAAAAGCAGCACTACCTTAAAGAGCGCTGCCCAATATGGCACCCTTTTTCTCAACATCTGGCGTAGTGGCACATCAAATTAAATATATGATATGATAATGATAATGCTTATCTTATCTCTAGCTACATATATCATATCTCTATCCTACTTCATATCATAAACTGTTTCTATCCTATATTGCATCAAACGGGCTCTTATTGTTTAGCAGATAATTTATTGCGATTAAGGTTTTGTTTCGTAAGGCCAAATAACTAGTTAGTGGATACTTTATATCAAATGAGTCTGTTAAAAGTATGTACCACTTTTCTCAAAAAAAAAAGTATGAACCACTAGCTTATAATGTTTTTTCACTAGCATATATAGTATTTTTTTCAAATGCAGAGATGGAGGTAGTGGTGATGGAGAGATGGAGGAGAGGGAGTTGTGGAGGTGGACAAGGTGGTTTCCGATGAGGTGTGTTGGGAGTGGGTGGAAGAAAAAAAGAAATTTTATAATGGGGAAGGAGCACTATAAGATCTAGTGATTCATGAGATATCTTTATCTAAAGTTCATAATTTCTCAAAATCTACTCCTCATCTTTTGTTAGCTTCTGTGCAATACACAACCTAATTGGCTTGTTAGGTTAGAATTTACCCTACTTGTGGGTGGCGGGTGGTGGGTGGTGTTATGTAGATTTGTACTTGCGCACCATAGAACCCACCTATGTTCATAAAGCACAATGTAAAAACAACTTTAATGGACTGAATTTATTAAATTCGTTTAGTACAAAAAGTTACTAATCAAATTGAGAATTTTTTTTATGAATTTAAATTTAGTAAAATCGAAAATACTCAAATAAAATAAATAAGTCCCTCTTTTATTTAGGCTCTATTTGATAAAAACTAGCGAATAACAGATAATTTAGCTAGTAATGAATAATTGATAATAGATAAGCCAACAAATTTAGGATAAAGTGTTTGGCAATATTAGTAGATGATCAAATCTACAAATCTATAAATATAAAATGACACAAATAAACATATGTAATTAATGCGTAAAAATGAGAGACAATATTCATTTAATAGAAGACAAACATAATTTAATTAAAGTACTAATGGTAAAAATGAGAAGAAAACTCAAACACTATAACCTAATTGGCTTGTTTTTAAGAAAGTGGGCTTGAAAAAAACAGTTCTTAAAGTAATTAACTGAATGAATAAATAAGAGAAAGCTCTAAAACTAAGCCTTCTCAAGTTTTTAAGCTTATATATGTTCACAAGTGTTTTTAAAACAACATTTGTTAAAACCAAGTTCGAAAACAATATAATGATACAAGAGGATTACAATAGTTCACCCAAATGTGGGTTATGTCTAGTCTTACAACCTTTCCAACCAGCCTAGGTCTAAGTACATGATAATTTTTTTCACACAGCTCTATCTACTGTTACAATAGTTTTCTCATCCAGTTCTATCAACTATAGACACCTAAAAACATCACACAATTCATATTCCCTAAAGGCTTCTACCCAAAATAGCAAGACTTTGCAGTTTATAAAAGGTAGAACGATACAAGGAATATACGGTTAGGTTTTGATTTGGCGGAAATACAATAGCTTGGTTACAAGAAAATGATTCAAACTGGACCTATACAATAAGCTAGAAGCAGCAGACTCATAATATTTTCTTAGTAGATGCAGTATAATGCTAAGTGTGGCTGAAAAAAGGCTAATATCTTGAAAAGGTAGCCAAAATCGTAGTTCTCTCCCAAAAAAATGTTTGGGCTTGATTCTTGAAGCTTATATACCTTTTGAATCCTTAAAAGAGTCGTTGAAGGGGGTCCAATAAGCTTTAGAGTCGTTGGTGATTTGCAGTAGAGAGACACTCTTTTCATTTCTGAGTCTTCTTTGACTTGAGATTACATGAGAATTTGGGGCATTGATTTCATTCAAGTTATCTTTGATTTCTGATGCATTTAGTACTCTTCATAAATGCTTGTGAGTCTTTAGAGAAGATTTAGGGAAGACATGTGCTACGAGTTCTCTCTCGGAGAAGTACCTTCACCTTGAGAAAAATGCATTACTTGGCAGATTGCTTTAGGCTCTGTATGGAAATTTCCCAATATTCATAATAAAATCATGATAAGAGAATTTAAAACTATTACAGGTAAAAAACACACAACGTACAATTTTTTTGAAGCTAAGACATTCAACTATTTTCAACTAAAGAAATCAAAGACTTTGATGTCTTCTATATTGCCATTCTTCATATAATAAATACAAGAAAACAACAAAAGTACCTGAACAAGTGGAAGCAACAATGAACTCGAACGAAGTAGAACGAACACTCGAACCAGGACGAACTCGAACAATGAACGCGAAGCTCTGGCAAAACAAACTCGCAAAACCTAACAAACAATTCGCATATTCGAAAAAAGGAAAATTGTAATGAATAGAATAACTAATAACCAAGACACCTAATTGAAGATATTTTCTAAACAAATTTTATTATTGAGAAAAGTGTTAAACAATTACAAAGTAGCAGCACCTATTCTAACCAGCAATTTTAACAGATAATAACCCTAAATGAACACGAAACCCTAACTCAACAAACAAAGGATGAACCCCAAATCAACAATTTTAATAGATATCTTGCAACAATAATAACCACAAATGAACACGAATCCCTAACTCAACAAACAAGGAAGCAACGGAATGAACATGGGTAGTAAAATAAAATGTATACCAGAGAAATGGCGAAGGCAGAAAACACGCGAACTGAGTGAAAAAATGAAAGCGGTGCTTCAGCAACACAAACATGGGAAGGTGCAGCGTGAGAATGGCGTCAATGGCTGACAACGACGTGCAATGTTTGCTGAGGGAATGAGAAGCTAGTGTGAGGGTTTTGGTTACAGGGTGGGCATCAATGGTGAGAGGGACGAAGTGAGAGAGCCGTGAGTGAGAGAGTCGTGAACTGAAAGTGAGAGAGTCACGAAGAGAGGAAAATGAAACGTTGGAGCGCGAGGGAATGAGAGGAAAATGAAAAAAAAATAATAGTAATAGACAGCGCTTTTGTAAAAAATGCTGCCCATCGCCCAATTTCGTTCTACTATAGGCAGCGCTTGATAAAAAGCGTTGCCCATCGCCCATCCTCGTTCTCCTATAGGCAGCGCTTGATAAGAAGCGCTGCCCATCGGCCATCCTAGTTCTCCTATAGGCAACGCTTGATAAAAAGCGCTGCCCATCGCCCCAACGCATTTTAAGCAAAAGCGGCGCTTAAAGCAGGAGCGCTGCCCATTCCCTGCGTGTTTTAAGCAAAAGCAGCGCTTATAGCAAGAGCGCTGCCCAATAGGGCGTTTTTTTTCTTAAGATCTGGCATAGTGAAAGTCTCATCTGCTAGTGGATAGCGGATTTGACTGGGGAACGACAAGACGTGTTTGGCAAGCACTAGCATTTATCATTTTTTCAAATGCTACTTCGATCAAGTAGCATGTTTTGAAACACTACTTATAGCGTATATCGTCTAATTTTTTTTGCCATTTTTACCCACAATATTTTTCTTATATTCTCTCTCTATCATCATTAAAATAAAATACACAATTTAAAATCCCTAACATTTATGTCATTTTACATTTATCAGATACTTTAACCGCTAGTTTTACCAAACACAATATTTGTTATTAGCTAGCTTACCAGCTATCTGCTATCCACTAATTTATCCGCTATCCACTTTTTACCGAGGAGAGCCTCGGTCTTCTTAATACATTAATTGTTTATTCATTAGGCATATCTTCTTTAAGTGTGCTATATAGGTAGGCAATCTTCTTGAACCTTGATGTCTTGATCTATTCTTATTTGACACTCTATTTAATAATATTATTCTAAAATACACTTATTTAGTTCCATTTCTATTACTAAAAGCCTTGTAAATTCCTAAGAAAACAAAAATTTATTAGTAAAATTAGTTTATTTTTCATATGAAATAAAAATTATTAAATGAATATAATTAACTTTCTTAATACGAGGAATGAAATTAGTTTTTTTCCTTACAAGTAAGTTTTAAAAGAGTATAAACTAATTGTTTCACCTTGCAAAAAACTAGCTTAAAGAAGCCATTTTCACATCACCAAATTGTGACAAAAAATAAAACTTAAATTTCCTAATATATTTAATTTCTTTTGTAAATTACAAAGCAAATTTCAGAAATCTATTTTAACCGTTCTCACCAACCAAACCGACCATCCATTCCCCAATTTCCTTTAATAAGCTTTCTTATTTTGTTTGCATTAATTTCTCAATACCATTATTATCTTTGTACAGACTAAAAATTAAGTTAAATACTCTAAAAATTCAACCCTCTCTCTCTCTCTCTCTCTCTCTCTCTCTCTCTCTCTCTGGATTCTGTAACAAATAAATGCAGTGAAGAGACACGCCACACCTTAAACCAGAAACAACACAGAGATTAACAACACACTTGCTTGCACGTTCTCTTCAAGTGGTCCCTTCTCTCCTCTTTTTCTTCTCCTTCTTTACCCAAATCTCCATTCACTTTCTCACACTCTTTTTTTTCCTTCTCTTTCTCTCTTCTGAAAAAACAAGGTACGCTACTTTTTCTTCTTCTAATCTTTCCCAATCTAAATCATCATCTGGGTATGTTTATTTTCTCCTAAATGCAATTGGGTTTGTTTAAAAAATTGATTTTTATTTGATTGTGATTGCTTTTTCAGAATCTCCCTTGATTCATTCATTTTTCTGTTGTATTGGATTGGTTCTTTTCATTTGGGTGTTTCTAAAGTTTTCATTTTTATTTTTGGGTTTGTTTTGTTTGATTGATTGGAATTAGAATATCCTTTCAAAATGATTGTCTATGGTTGTTGTAAGAAGAAAAAAGTTTTCTTGATCATTAAGTTTTGCAATGGGTTATCTGGATTTTGCTGAATAAATCCATATTAGGTGTTGTTTTGTTTTTCTGGATGAATTTGATTGCTCTTATAATTCTTACCACCCAGATGGAATTTGTAGCATTTCTGATTTCTCATTCTTCAATGATTTGGTTAGATGATTGGTAGCATGATTAATGTGCTTGATAAGTGTCTTTTATTTATTTATTTATTTTTTTATTATATCAGTTTCAGTTAAAGGCAAAGCTTTCTGTTTCACAATTATGACTGATAAACTTGCATACAAATGTTTTCAAGGCATGATAATGATGTTTATTGAAGTATGCTTGTGAAATCAAGTGGTTTACTGATTGGAACCTCTTGATTGTTCTTTTAGATGTTTGATGATTTCCTATCCTATCCTATCCTTGTACATTTGTGGCTATATTATGGCAGTTTCTTGTTGCATTAAGTTGTTTTATGTATGTTATTTTTATAATAAAAAAAGAGTGTGTATTAGTCTGGATTGAATGGAGAAGAATCTGATGTAAAGCTAGTTAGGCATTTTATGCATTAAATTTGAGTTTCAAATCAGAAGAAATCTGAATATTATTTATTTTCCTAAGCATTCTGAAAATATATCCCCTTAATTGAAACTAGTTTCAAAAACATTTTCAAAGATCAGAATTTTCTAGGTGTTAAATTTTCATTCTTTTCCACCTTAAATAGTAGTAGATTTTAATTGTTTGTGCTGATTTGTGTACTTCTACTGATATTTTGAACATGCTTTTGATTGTACTTGCGACTAAAACCGTCATTATCAAATTTTCTGTTCTTAGAATCAGCTTGTTTATGAGTTTCAGGATTGTTATCCTTAATCTTGATCTCATCTTATGGCCAATGAAAGTGTTGAATTACCGGTGACGCCAGAATTAACCAAGTCATGTGAGGTTAAAATAAGAAGGTACTCAGCTGACAAAGCTAGTTCAGGAAATTGTGCTGAAAAAATTGTTCCTCATTATCTCAGAGCTTCCACTGGTTCCTGTCATGATTTTTGTAAATTTGGAAGGAACCATGCATTTGAATTGAAGGATCGACGTTCTATACCTAACAGAGCTACACGAAAACAACTTCACAATAGCTCAGAAGAGAGCATTGATGCGATAACGGTGTCAGTTCCCAGGTCCAAACTATCAGTTGATTCCAATCCAAAAGAGAAGATGTCAATGGTCATGCTTAAAGAATCGGTTGGCTCAAAGACACGGATTTCTGATGCCTCTGATATGAATACACATGAAAGGCCAACAGAATCAGTTGACAGACAAAAACATGTTGGGAATGAAGTTAAGGTAAACAGGAAGAAAACATCATTGGTTAAAGTCAAACCATCTCTCCTTTTGAAGTCACATACATCTTCATCAACAAAACAAGAAATTCCATCATCATCGTCGTCATCATCATCTGCTATGCAATCTCCACTTAAGTCAACTTCCAGGAAGGCAGAAACTCAATCAAAGTTATCTCCGAAGAAGGTGAAAACTCCATCGAAATCGACTCCGGAAAAGGTAATAACTCCTTCAAAATCAACTCCGGATAAGGTGAAAACTGTGTCGAAATCGATTTCCAAGGAGGAGGTAAATCCGTTGAACTTAGCTTTGAAAGTGAAAACTTCATCAAAATCAACTTCCAAGGTGGAAAATCTGTCAAAACCAACTCTCAAGAAAGTTGAAAATCCTTCAAAATCAATTTCAAAAGTCAAAACTTCATCAACAATGACTTCCAAAACGGTTGGAACTTCATCAAAGTTATCTCCTTTCAATAGAAAAGAAATGAAGTTGTCTGAAAAACACGCCACATCTTTGAATTCAAACCGCGTCACAAGGAAGAAAACATCGACTATTAATTCTTCCGAAGGTGAGATCAAATTGGAAAAGGGGGTTGCCTCATCCAAAGCAGTTTCAAGAAAACTGATGACACCTATAAAACCTTTATCATCTCCAAGAATTTCTTTTAGAAGAGTCGCAAGTATAAATTCCAGAAAGCACTGGGGCCTAAAGACCGCGTCTCATCTCAGGAATCATCAGACTGCTACAAAAGTTGAACCCGAGGAACACGACAACATCGACGAGGTAGAGGAAAAGACTTTGTATGTCATCAAGATGGAAAGCGAAAACAAAACTTTGCAATCTGATATAAAAGCAAACTATGATGATGAATTGTATCTCCCTCGGTTGTCGTCACCGAAGTCCTCATCATCCTCACCTCAAGAAGATCAAGAGGAATCTGAATACACAACTAGTGAATTCGAGCAAGATTCTTATTCGGGAAGCCACGAAATCGAATGCATGGAAGATGAGGCAACTTTTGAAGTTGAAAAGAAAGGAAAGCCTAATAAGAATGGAACTACATGTCATGAAGACAAGATGAGAAAATTGAAGTTCAGACGAGGGAAAGTGGTTGATAATCAAATAGAGAAAAGCGGTCCGAAAAGGCTTAAGTTTCGGAGAGCGAAAACGTTGGTCGAGAAAGCAAATGATAAAAATGATGCTGAAAGGAAAAGCTTCAAAACAAAAGATGAAATTGAAAGCAATAGTGCTAGCATTGCTCAAGAGAAAGTTGTTTTGAGGCATCAAGATATGCAAGACAAGAAAGATGGACAAGGATTGCTTAATAATGTGATTGAAGAAACAGCAAGTAAACTTGTTGAAACTAGGAAGAGCAAAGTTAAAGCATTGGTTGGAGCATTTGAAACTGTTATCTCTCTTCATGAGAAAAAACCTTCTTCTGCTAACAATGTTAGTTGATAGACATTTTCTTGGTTTTTTTTTTTTTTTGTAAATAAATGGTTAGGAAAATAAGCCTTAGCTGAAGGGATTGCAATGTAGAGGTAGAGTTGGAAAAAGGGAATTTTGTGTTTTTGGAACTTATCTTAACTTGCATTATATACTCTTTTAGTTTCTTCATTACATACTTTGCTTTCGGTTTTGGTTGTATCCTTTGAAATAAAACAGTGATCAGGAAAAGTGCTTTGGGCTTGTGAAAATTTCAGTTACTATTAAGCTGTGAGATATGATGTTTAAATCCTATTTAGAGAAAATCTAGTTATGATAAAAATAAAAATAAAAACTACTGGAACACGGTGAATGAAAACATGGACTGTAAAAGTTCCTATAATTATGTATCCAGGAAAAAAAATTGCAGCTAATACTAATACTATTGTCTAGCTTTATGCACGTTTGCATCTTTTTCCTCATGTCTTTGATAATTTTGTTTCCTGCAAGAGAAAGTAATTCACTCCACTCCAAATTCACTGCCAGAGTTATCTACTTTCTTTTGGGTATTTCACCTAGCACCCCACACCCCTCAACCTCGTTAAACCACCCAAAATACCAAAACTACCCCTACTAACCCACACCCCTATCCCTTTCTAACCCCCTCACCTCTCACCCGCACTTCACCATCTACAACCCAACACACCCAAAAACTAGTCAGCCATAACACTCCACCACCTCCGGACCTCCATCGCGAGCACCACTGGACCTTCACCAGACTTCCACCGTTGAAATCACCATGAGCACTGTTTGAGCAGAAACAAGCGCACATCACGGTGCAACCACTACACGACCTCCGCACGTCAACCACCATGCCTCCATGTCGAGCAGCAACAATTGAGACGCCACCCACAGCCACCACATCATCACCACCTTGATTTACTTTACTTTTTGTCAGAACCGACGTCCGAAAATTAAGTTTCTGATCTGCATTTAATTTTCTTTACTTTTTGAAGAAGTTGAATCATTTCCTCTACGCTTATCCTTCCAGAAATCCTTCCTCTCGGCATACATTCTCTTAAGATTGCTTTCAGCTGAATGAGCTTGTTGAACCAAAGCAGGATAAGTGGTCATGGAATAAGAACTGAGACCTTGATTCACATCGCCTCGAAGACCTTGCTTGAACATAACCATTTTCCATTTGTCATCGGGAGCATGAGTCCCCAATTCATAAAACTGAGATAGCCTTTCAAACTTGGCGGCATACTCACCAACCGACATATCTCCCTGTTTCAGACTGACGAACTCCATCTGCTTAGCGAGCCTTTCAGTATCAGGAAAATAATGACTTAAAAACAGTTCCTTGAAATTACCCCACTCGAGAGGGGTTCCTTGGGTTTGAAACATTCTACGTGCATTAGTCCACCATGTATGAGCATCTTCATCCAGAGCGTTAGCAGCACAAATTACTTTCTCCTCTTCATTGCATTGCAAAGTCATAAATATCCTTTCCATGGCATCTACCCAGAAATGGGCTTTCATTGCATCGGATCCCCCCTTGAAGGTTGGGGGTTTCATTTTCAGAAACCGGAAGTACACCCTGTTGGGATCCTCAGGTTGTGGTACATCGACTGGCTCAGTTGGTTGTGGTTGAGGCACTTGATGCATCTGCTGCATTTGAGCCATCTGAGCCATCTGTTGCTGTTGCATTAGCATCATGTCATTCATCATCTTTTGTTGAGTTTCGATGACATTCTGCATCCATTCTTGATGATGATCAATAGGTGGGTTTCTCCTACCTCTTCCAGCCATGATTCTGCGAAATATGCACAAAGTATTAAGTTGATCAGGCTCAATGTCTAATAGCATACTAAGAAGAATCAGACTTAGAAGACGTAAAAGACTCTTAACATCTAAGTCCGACTAGGTCGAACCGCTCTGATACCAAATGTAACACCCCGGTATTTCTAACGTGTAGAGCCACTGAAGATGCACAGATGCGGAAGTTCAGAGGACACAGTTCCTGTTTAAGTATTGGACATACAAACTTTTTCCGAGATAAACACGTAGTCGAAAATAACATTACTTCATAAAATAGAAGTTCATCGGTTCCATACCGAATGGAATACAATATCCAAGTCAAATACCAAACAGAAACATAAAGCGGTTCGTAAAACTCATAACCAATACAAGTTTATACAATAGAACAACGGAAGAACAAAGGGTAAATATGACTAAGTCTTCAGCACCTCCGAGAGTATGCCAACTACTCGTGCACAATAGTCTTCCTTTTTCCCTGCTTCTCTGAAAAACAACAAATATGGATTGGGTGAGATAACATTATCTCAGTGAGCTCTACCGTGCCCCCTCACAACACTCGGTTTAATTATAAAACCGTTATAATCATACTTCAAGACGCAATGTCAAGTCCCTTATCGAAATGCCGACTGTGCAACAAACTCACGAATCCCGAATAATCGTGTTCTTAATTTATTTATCGAAACACCGACTGCGCAACAATTCACGAATCCCGGCGAGTCGTATTCTTATCTTATTGTTCTGGACTGGACCAAGAGGTCCATTAGCAAAACCAGAGGGTGCGTTTAGCAATTGATATGGATCAGCCCAACCAAATCAGCCCATATCCACAACACACGAGCCCAACATGCTTGAACGGTCTAGATCGACTCTACCAATCCGACGATCCACGAGCGGGCACGATTTCCTATAAATACAGGCAAACTTTGCCCTAAAAAAGGTTCAATCTCTAATCCCTAGTACCTTCACTCATATACTCTCTATACTGACTTGAGCGTCAGAGTGGCTTTGCAGGTACCCCCCGGGCGCTCACTGACCTACAGCCAGGGTAGCAAGAGACCTACCAACAGCAGCCGACCAAATTACTGCTAGGTACAGAACATTGGCGACCACTGTGGGAGGTTTTTATCTCTCAAATCACTACTCATTCAACCTTTCTCTTGCTACCCTCTGGCTCCCAAGCTCAGGCCCCGTGTCCGAAGCGTGGCCATACCCACGCCCCAACCAGAGGGACCTCTTATGCAATCGCTCCGACAATGCTGCAGCAAGAAGCTCACCCTAGACAGATTGAAGGGAGATTCGCTTCTTTGCATGTACAGCCTCCACCCGGCTGGGGAACCCCTCCTCCGACAATGCTGCATTTAATTTTTTTTACTTTTTGTCAGATTCAACATGCAAAAGAAATTAAGATTCTGGAAGTGTATATCAGTTACACATCTGGTAATTTAGTTTTCGTATATCTAATTTATGGATGCTCAATTTAGTTTCATAGTGTTAGTGAAATTGAATTCCGTAATTTAAGTTTCCGGGCAACTATTTAATTTAACTCGAATTTTTAGATGTCTAACTCAAATACACGCCCAAAAACTTAATTTCCAAACGTGTATATATTAAGTGACCAAATATATCTTAGAGATTATGATCCATGGCACCAACAGGTGTTCCTGAAACCATATCACCTGTTATTTTGGAACTCTAGTGGCTAGTGGTGCACACACGGTGGTTGTAGAGTGGAAAGACTGTGGCACGATGGTCTTTTAGGTGAGGCGGTGATTTTATGAAGATAGTGAGGCGGTGGTACCTTGGGAGGGGTGAAGTTGGATTGTTACATGTGGGGGGTGGAGTGGGGGAGGGGAGAGACGGCGACACCATGATCTTTCCGGTGGCGTGGCAGTTTGGCAGTGGACGACGGTGACGTGGGGTGAAGTTGGATGGTTACATGTAGGGGTGGGTGGGGTGTTGGAAGGGTTTGTTGGGGGTTGGGAAAGATGGTGTGTGTGGCTTTGGAATAACTAGGGGTATTTTTGAATTTTCCTGGGTGCTAAGTGAAATACGTAGGAGGGTTTTTTTTTGTACCCCCATCATCTCCCTATCTACCCCATCGACCCTGCGAAAAGACGCAATTGCCCTTCACAAAATTTAAAAATCCCGAACGTATCCCGATTTCAATTTTTTTTTGGAAATCGGATTTAGGTAAATCCGATTTCCACTAAAAATTCGAAAAAATTTAAATCGGATTTATTTAAGATGGGGTAGATCCGCTTTTAAAAATAACAAATCGGATTTACCTTAAGTGGGGGTAAATCCGATTTGTTATTTTTAAAAGCGGATCTACCCCATCATATAAGGTAAATCCTCTTTTAAAAATAACAAAAGCGGATTTACCTTATGTGGGGGTAAATCCGCTTTGTTAACCTAATTAATAAATAAATAAATCAGTTAAAACGTGACGATATTGGTTTTATTTAGTGTTAACCTATTGGATTTACCTTATGTGGGGGTAAATTCGCTTTGTTCGACCGTCTTTGGGTTCTGTTTAGTGTGTAGTTCGTTAACACGTGACGATATTGTACGGCGGGAGAATAATTTAGGCTAAAAAATCAGTTTTCGGGCAACCTACTCAAATTGTAATGAAACCACATTCTTTAAATCCGAAAAATATCAAGGATCAATACTCCTTAAGAAGTGACTTCTTTTCAGGAAAGGGGACCTCAAAATCCCAAATTCCATCGTTTACTATTTTTTATTAATTTTTTTAATTTTTCATAATCTCCAAAAAATCTGAAAAAATTTGCATAACCTTATTTTGGTTTTATTAGATTTTTAGTGGTGTTTTCATAATTTTTGAATTAGTTTTGGCTATTTAACGGATTTTTAGTAGCATTTTATAACCTTTTTTAATAAATTAAATAAAAACAATTTTTTTAATAACAAAATCGGATTTACCTTATGTGGGATAAATCCGATTTTCTTTTTTTAGGGAAATCGGATTTACCTTAGGTTGGATAAATCCGATTTTCTTTTTTTTTTAGGGAAATCGGATTTATGTACCCACTAGGTAAATCCGATTTCCAAAATAACAAAGCGGATTTACCTTCAGCTAAGGTAAATCCGCTTTGTTATTTTTGAAATCGGATTTACCTGTTGGGCACCCCCATCTGAGGTAAATCCGACTTTAAAAATAACAAAGCGGATTTACCTCAAATGGAGGTAAATCCGAGCGAATTGAAAATTGGGCAGGGGTATTTTCGGGTTTCACTTTTACGTGGGGGTAAAAAAAAAACCCCTACGTAGGATTATAAGTCTATTCTTTTTTGGGCCGGTATCTATGCAGCAACATACACAAATTATAGGGTCTAACTATTAACAATGTGGGGGTGGGGGTGTAGGGTAGCAATCACAGGGGTGTTAGTAGTTACTCGCAAACTTATATTAACTTAGTCAAATAAGCTATAAGTCAGCTTATTAACCTTGAGGACACCTTGTCAAAAAAAAACTCTTGAAAACACACTCAAAATATTCGGAAAACAAGTTTTTTTCACACTACTACACTTTTTTTTTTGAAAAAAGTTTAACATGGGATCTAAGGTGAATCATTCTATGGAATTAAACTTTGTTTTTGATCTGATGTTGAGTGACCATTTTCGGAATAGGAGTTCACAGGGGTGCGCAATGCATTGTGTGGTATGATATCTGCAAAAACTCTTATGCTTAAATCTGTATTTGTAGAGATTATGCACTGAGTGATAAATGCGTACATAATCTAAATGAGGGTCACACCTATTTATAGGTGACGTGAGGGTACCTCGGAATAGTGAGAAACCATTAGAAGTGGGCTAAATAGATAGGTGCATGCACAAGTGTGTGGCAGGGGAGGTCCTAGACGATTAAGCAAACACACGAGAACGTGGCGAGGTTGATAACCATTGGATCTTAATGCAACATGCAGTTTACCGTCAGATCTCATATGCGCATAGTGATGTGATTTCCTCCAGTGGCGGACCTGCCTTACATTCAGGGGGTTCAGTTGAACCCCCTGGAAAAAAAATTGCACTTACCACCCTATATAAATAGCCTAAATCTCTTGAAATTTTAATTTTGCCCCCCCTAAAAATTTTAAATTGTACTAGTAGACCAAGTTTTGCACCCATTTAACACTCCTTAAAAAATTTGACACCCCTGACCCCGGGGTCCTGGGTCCGCCACTGTTTTCCTCTGTTTATGAAGTATTTCAGAAACCGCTCACTGTGACCTAATTTGGAGCGGGTCTTGGCTCAATCCAAAACAACTTTAGATTATATTCTGTAATAGTAAAATGGAGCTTAATTTGATAGACGTGGAAAAAAGAGTGAGGAGCAAAGTAAGAAAGCACAAAACGTCCTTCTTCATGTTTATATAATTATTGTTGTTCCCTCAAATTATTTATCATGGCATGGAAGCATGACTTTCCAAAGAAAAGGGAAGAACTTTTGGTAAGGAATAATGAGCTGCAAATTACTTTGCAATAAAGTATTGCCAAAAATGATGCATTTTTCTATGGTCATGTAAATCATTGAAGTTTGGAAAAACAATTTCAAATCTAAAGGTATCACAAACTTGCTTCAATAGTAAAGTCTTGGGGGACCCCGTTAGTCCCCTATCTTCTAGTCCTAGGAATGGAATAACTAATTGTTGCGCCCGAAAAAGCCCTCGAGGGAGAACCTTCCTCGTTCACAACTTTTCCTAAGACAATGAAGCCGCCACCAATATTTATTAAGGAAAATATTAGGAAAACCTTTTTTGGAAAGCGATTGGTCTTGCGAAACTAGAGAATAGGGTTCGGGGGTCGGTTACGCGCAGGGAAGGTGTTAGCACCCCACACGTCCTCTCTACTGAGAGGGAACCTTTAATTAAATGTGTGGTTTTAGTGTGTTGACTTGAAATTACTTAATTTTGCCTCTCTACTTCTTATTGAAAAATTCTTAATGAAAATCTTTATTTATTATGAAAAAAGGGGGGGAAAATGGGTTTTTAGAAAAAAAACGTTTGACGGGACGTGGCCCGCTCCTACGTATCTCCCGGTGCGATGGAGAACTCAAAGCTACGTAGTTCTTCTTTGTCCTGAAAAAGGTTTTTGTCTTTTATCTTTTTAGTGATTTTTCGAAATAGGACGAGCATTTAGTGAATGATTAAACTAACCAAGGTTATGGGTAATCACCGCTAAGTACTTTTGAAAATGAGAGTCACTACCGCCAGTCCGACGGACAAAGGTTCTTATTGACTATTAGTAGCGACTCGTTTTTATTTGTTCTTTTGAAAGGGGTTTTCGAAAGAGATTGATTGGCACGAATGATCAAACTAACAAAGGTTATGAGTGATCATCGCTTGTTGTTCTTTAGGGAAAAAGACATCGCCACCAATGGCTAGACGAACAAAGGTTCTGATTAGCCACTAGCGACGATGGGTTGAAAATGTTTTTAGAAAGGAAAAGGTTTTCGTTCTGAAAATGATCTTGGTTTGCAAAAGTGATTCTTTTTTTGTTATGAAAATAACTCTTTTCTTTTTGTTATGCAAATGCTAAACTTTTTATGATTGCGCTTGACGAGAATGTGACTCGCTCCTACGTATCCCAAATGGGAATCAAAGCGACGTAGTTCTAACGAGCCTTGAAAGTGAAAGTCTTTTTGCTTTGGTTTTGAAAAGTGAGGGGCGCTCATGATGATCAAACTAACAAAGGTTATGGGTGATCATCACTAACACTTGCTATGACTTTTGATGCTTAGGAAAATATCTTTTGAAATTGAAAGCATTCATGATAATCAAACTAACAAAGGTTATGGGTGATTATCACTAGTAGCTTATGCATATGAAAACATCCTTTTTTTGAAATTTAGGCTCTTAGGACAACCAAACTAACAAAGGTTATGGGTGATTGTCACTAGTCACCATTTTCATGCTAGGCCATTTAGAAAAGAAAACAATGAATGCAAATCGAATCCTTAGGCAAGCAACAATCTCACTTGAATTCTTGAGCAAATATTAGCTTAGACTACACATGTTAGACCACAACACATAAATAGGCAAAGAAGAAACTTGGATTGGGCATTAAGCAAAAATACAAGAGTGGGCAAGATTGAACCTAAATGCACATCTAGTGGAAGATGCTAGGCGAGAACCATACTCAAATATTTCTACAAAACGCAAGGGAATCTAAATGCACATCTAGTGGAAGATGCAATATATGGAATTGACCTATCTAAGTGTTGATGATATTCTTATATGAGAGTGGACAATGAAATTGCTCGCTTAAGGAAAAGAGTTGCCTCAATCATGATCATAGGCAAGCGAGTTATTTAGCAACCAAAGTATCAAAGAATGTTGAATCCCTTTGGTCAATCCTCACACTTAAGATTAAATGCACAAGTGCACAAGTGTGAATCACCTTGCCAATCCTCAACAAAAACAAGTTTATTAAAGCAAACCCAAACCCTAATTTTTTATGTTAAAACCTAGGAGCATACATATCCTAAATCAACTATTATTCATCCCCCAAATCATGAAATAAACAAAAGCATTCAAGAACCCTAAACCTAAGCCTATGGCCGAATGTCATCATGCTTGAAATGAGTTTCTTATTTTGTGAAAGTTATGCAAACAAAAGTGAATATGCAAGGAAATGTGAGAAAACACAACAACAACTAGCAAACCACATTTTCATGAGAGTATGCGAAATACAACATGCCATAAAACCACATTTATTTCATGAAAGGCAAGGATTAAGATCACAAATCAACATTTATTAAAGGGTGAGAAGCACCATAAGCACCCAAGCCTCCCTAAGTGCTTGTCAAAGTGCTTATGACACCTCTCACCAACAACAATCAACAATATGAGAATATGAAGATGATAGGATGAATGCTTTTTATATTTTTGAGGAAATACTCAAGGATGATGCAAGGTTTTAAGGATTACCTTAGCTTTGAGCTAGAAAGTGAGATGAGAAGATGAAGCTAGACACAACTCAACAAGACTCCAATATTCTTCAAAGAAGTACCCACTTGATGATGATGCTTGAACTTTGAATGAGAAAATGGAGGGAGTATGTGAAAGAGGGATGCAAATGAGGTGAGTTGTTTGTTAGGGTTTTTGGTGTAGGAGAAATGGGAAGGTTCTTTTGAGATGAAAGAAAAAACAAGAGGAAGTGAGTGAGTGGAGAGGGGCTACGAATTTATTGGGTCCTCTTGAGAGGAGAGAAGTGGGTTGTTCTTATTCAAATCCTTGGGAGGCCAAAGATCTAATGGGTTTAAGGTTGTGAGAGGGAAATAAAGAAATTAGTGTGTATTTAGTGGTGTAGAGAGAAAGAAGGTAAAAATATGTTGTGTATTGAATGTTATTGGACTCAAAGGTGTGCTTGTCATGATGAAAGGCCTTTGTGATGTGCACTTGATGGGGGGCTGAAGTGATGGAGGCGTGGAGCATGAGGGTGGAGTGAGGGAGGTAAAGAAATTAGTGTGTATTTAGTGGTGTAGAGAGAAGGAAGGTAAAAATATGTTGTGTATTGAATGTTATTGGACTCCAAGGTGTGCTTGTCATGATGAAAGGCTTTTGTGATGTGCACTTGATGGGGGCTGAAGTGATGGAGGTGTGGAGCATGAGGATGGAGTGAGGGATGTTGCTTGCTTGTAGAATTAGTGCTTACTTTAGCCAAAAATGGATAAAAGCAAAAAGCAACTAAAAGGAATTAGCCCTAATTCTAAAAATACAATAAGCATCCAATATTATTTTGTTATTCATTTTTTTATTTTGATTTCAGATTTCTATTTTTTAATTATACATATTTTTGAGCCTTTTTGAAAGTGAGAGAAAAAAAACCGTTATAATTGACCAAAATACCCTTTTTGGCTCTAAAACCCTAATTTGCCCGAAAAATGCGTTCCAACTCTAAAAATGATTTCAAGAACTTTGGAACGCCTTCTAGGGTCCGAAATACAATGGATAAGGCTTTTCGCTCTTCAATTTATTTATTTTTTGTGGAAAATTAGGGTTTTGACCGAAGCCGGACAAAATTGGGGTATGACACTAATAAATTCAATATTCAAGAGGAAAGTTTTCCAATAAAGAAGGAAATCTTCCAAATGAAGAGGATGCCGGATGATGTGCAACTCCATGCAAATAAATCTTATTTTTTTAAATAATGAAAGGAAGTAATAAAAGAATTGAGGAATACCCTATGTGCTGCGGGAGGAAAGTATAAGGGTCGCATCTATGGCGCGGGCCCTATACTCCTTTTTTACAAAGGGGTCGATCAGATAGACACTAGCAGGGCATATGCCAGTCGACCTCCTCTCATGCAGAGCTTAACTGGGGTAGTGGAGCTTAGGACCAGATGCAAGCTCAGTAGGAGAAGATCACTGCTTATCAGGAGAAGATCATTGCTTATGCAGGCTCAGTAGGACCAGATGCAACGAGAGAAGGAGGAATAAATGATGACATTGACACGTATATATAGAAGGATGCAACAGAGGCCTCCCCAGCTAGAGTAGTCCTCCGATAGTGATAAGTCTGGCTTCTCCTCTGATGGTGATGGTTGCGATTGTACGTTGTGGCTTTGTCGGCTATTATGATTTCTTTTATTTTTTTAGATTTTTATAATACTTTGTTTTGGATTACATTATATTTGGACTATGATTATGACAATTTAAATTTTGATGGTTATTTATATTGTGTTCGATGAATGGTTTAATTTAGATTCCTTTTCGATTTCTAGATAAATAAAAAATGTTTGACAGTAAGTAGGTTGATACAAAAAAAAATTATCATATTGATAATTACTCTTAAAATTTGGATTTGGCCTAACTCAACCATACAAAACCGACTTGTAAAGTGAGAGATGTCTCCAACTTATAAAAAAAAATTAGACCATATCACATCCTATATATGTGGGACTCTTAATAATTACCGACGCACACTGCCGTCAGTAGTTGTGTCACGCGTTAGCGAACAATCGGACAAGACCGTTGGTAATTACAGACAAATTTTCTTTTTGCCCGTCTGTACGTGTTTTCGACCAGTTTTCCTACGACGCCTCCTACCCCATCAATAATCTGTTGAAAACTAGTGATGACCGACGACCTTTTGAACTTACCTACTGCCTTTGCCCTTCGATAACCACCCTTTTTTCTGTAGTGCTAATAATGATCCATATGTTGGCAACAACATCTACACAAGAAGAATGATCATTAACCGATGTCACCAAATAAACACCTTAATTATCGATTTGGCCACTTAGCAACTCTATCGCAAGTTGCTTAAAACACAAAACATCTATAAGCATCGTTAATTATAAGATTCCTGCATTGAAGTTATCCAACGTGGAAGTGTGGTTGCCTATAAACTAGTTGCCACTCTCTATATAGGAATCGATAACTATTTGTTTCTTTTTTAATATTGCATTAAAAAATTACTTTTTTTTCTTCCAATTTTCTCGATAAATAGAAATAAAAAATATAAATATATGGGGTCATATATGATTCCTTATAAACAATTATCATTGGAGTAAAAACTATCTACGTCAACTACAAGTTTCTTAAATCCTACGTGACAATTTGACTCCACAAAAATTAATTTGATTCACCCAAATAAGCTACTCCCATTAAAGATGCTCTTAAGCACGGTAGGAAATAAGTTGTATTTGCGGTCGCCATCCTTCAGCTATAGTTTCCTTTTTATATTTTTTGTTTCCATCAATTTGTTTCTTTTCTGATTCCCTCTTATCCTCTCATCGATATATAGTGAAGCTATTGATAATTGATAGTGTTTTCCTCCTCTTACTCTCTTGGCAGCTTTTGAATATATTTTCTTTGTAATCAACCAATGTATGCTTATAACAAGATTTTAATTTTAATTTAAAATTTGACTATAGACGATTAGGACTGCAATCCACTTCAGTCAATTTTAACTATGGTCACTATTTACATCCACCATTGGATCTTATAACATCAAATCCTAGCCTTTAGTTTTTCTCAAATAAAAAAAAATAAAAAAATAGGTAAGAGGAGAGATAGGGACACATGTGACTGCAGAAGAGAAGATTCACATCCAGACGATTATGGGTCAATTTTTAAATTTATGCATGTGTATCAAAAAGTATTATTTTCAAATGTTCAACATAACGTTAGCGTCCAAGAATTTTTTTTGTATTTTCATTTCTTTAAATTTTCCTTTCAACTTCGATTTATTTTTGTTATATAAAACTATAGCATAGTAGAGATCCTTCTCGAAAGAAATAAAGATGTTTACTAAAAATTTTACATATAAATATGCATATAGTATTTCAAAGTGGTGACATAATATATAGTGACAAATATTAGGCATTTTTATTTCAAAAAAAAATAGACATTTTTTTAACAAAACAAGTTATATAAGTCAAATTTAGGTTTCAAATTTTTGAAAAACTTAAAAGTGAAATGTTAAATTTTCCTCACTACGTAAATAAGTTTAATTACTACAAAAAAATTTAATAAATTAAGGAATAGAAGTGTGAACTGAAAGGACAAATAATGGAATGGTCATATGTCCCTTTTATTTCTTTCAAAATTATAAATGCAAGTGGAAATTTAATTGATCAAAAAAATGAAAGTAGGTTGAGTAAGTCAAAAAGAAATAATGATGAAAAACAGCAAATTGATTGGGTTAGCTAAGAAACTAAAAAGAAGACAAATAAAGCAGCAACTTGCAGCTAAATCCTTGGACTCAAAGATAACAAAACTGGTTAAAAAATAACTATATATATTTAAATATTTATTTTACTCTTGACCAAAAAAAAACGATATTTATTTTACTAATAATTAATAATTCAGGTTAATAATGTATATTTTCCTTTTTAATGTTTTTTCCCTAAGGAGAGTTTTGCATCAAAATGTTTTAATGAGGCTCCATATCTCTTTCTTTTGTTTAAAAAAGTATATTTACAATATAAATAAGTTTTACATATATTTATCATATTTTATCATCCTATAATATTATCAACATTTTAAAAAAGTAATATTACATTGTAGTAAGATTGTAAAATATAATTCAATATATATATGTAAAATTTATTTAGGTGGCAATATATAACTATTAAATTCGTAATTTTTTATAGATAATAATATTATGATGCAGTTTAGCAAACACTACAAAAAAACAGTGCATTAGCGACGGATTTTTCCCACGCTAATGCCTGTTTTTTCCCTCGCTAATGATCGTTAGCGACGGAATTAGCGACGGACTAAATTCGTCGTTAAAAAGCTTTCGCTAATTATTAGCGACGGATTTAATTCCGTCGCTAATTAGCGACGGGTTAATCCGTCGTGAATTCCGTCGCTAATGACTGCCACGTGTTAGACTATGAATCATCAACATTAGCGACAGAATTCTGTCACTAATTCCGTCGCTAATATATGCCACATGTCCATATTTGGTTAGAAATATTAGCGACGGAATTTCGTCACTAATTCCGTCGCAAATGACCCCTGAATTTTTTTTTTTTAGAAAACCTACTTTTTAAAAACCCTGTCTATTATTACCTACTATAATTAAGATAAATGCGAAAATCCGAATTAACAATAAAATCGAAATCAATAATACAATCCCAATTAACAAAGAAATCCGAATCAAAATAAACTAGTTCGAAATGTTAAAACATAATACTTAAATATCAAACGAATACAACAAAGTCCTAATAGCGAGTATCATCAGACCCCTCAGACTCAGACCCATTTGGATGTTTGCGGTTATAATACTTCAATATATTCGCCTGCGTACGGGTAAAATTCAAGAAGTCTTCCTGCAGAGTTGTCTGCACCCGTTCATGAGTCTGCAGCCGCTGCTCCTGATCCTGAATGACCTGTGCCTGTGCCTGCACCTGCTGCCTAAGTTGTGCGGTCTCCTCAGCTGTAGCAGGAGGAGGAGGAGGAGGAGGATGTCCACTGCTAGAAGGCCCGCTAGTGTCGAAGTGATCAACCCCAGAGTCCAATAACGGCGCCAAGATCCCCGAACCATACAGGCGACCCTTATTCGGCCCGCCTACCGCCTTCTTCCAATTGCGGTTCGCCAGAGCTATGATCTCAGGGGAAGTGGGACCAAGTGAGCCAGGGTTCCAGGTCCCCTGAGTCGGCTCAACCATCGTCTCTTTAACCTCCTCCTGTTTTCCATAACCAGATAAAATAGCATAATTAGCTTTCCATTTTAAGAAAACAAAATTATTTAATACAAATCAAGTTGTATATACCTGAGTTTTCCTAGAGCGCTCATCAACATAATCCGTAGTACCCTTCCTCAAATGTGTTGCCCTGTGAAGCTCAGGAATAGTGATATCGCGTCCAGCTTTCTTACTCTGTAATAATGAAACACATTTTCAATGATTGCTAATCACCCTAAATAAACTAAAATAACATACAAATTTAAAATAATTTACCAACCTGACAGCATGATAAGCCTGGTTGACGGAGCCGCAACAGTGAAGCGAGCCACCCTTTTCAGAATTTCTATTCTGCTTGGCCTTTTCAGCCTTTTCTTTGTAGCTCTCGGTAGCCCAAAGGTCCTTGTAGGCATTCCAAACACGGTCAGGGATGTATTTCGGCTGCTTATCTTTACACCGCAGTTTATAAAGTAAATCCGACAATTGCTTGCCCATTCTTTTGAAAAAAAGTTTCTGCATAGCTACATCATGTTCCGGCAGCCACGTCAACTTAGACTGTATTAAGCAAAATAAAAATATGTATTATTATATTTAACATAAAAAAATTAAAATTAACAATATATGTAATGACATAACTAACAATTACCTTAAACAAATCCAAAAGTTTTCCCCTTTCCTCATCATTGACTTTTGTCCACTTTTCATGATAAGTTTTAAAATACATTTTCTGAATGACATATGTGATATGCGATGAAGCGGCCTTCGCAGGAAGCAACCTGCATAACAACATATATATCAAACAATCAAACATATATATACATATATATATATATATATATATAATTAATTTAAACTAAAAAATTCAAACAATACTTACGCGTTACCATAGGGATAGATGACTTTGCGTTTGATACCATCATTGCCGACAACCACCTGCACATCCTCTTCATCGGTCGATGAATCTGAATCAGTAACACCAACATGGGGCTCATCAGTATACGCATCACCATGGGGCTCAGCTGGTGTAGGCATCGATAACCCTGGTGTATGCATCCCTGGTGTAGGCATATACCCAGGTGGTATACGCATATACCCAGGTGGTATAGGCGTATACCCTGGTGTAGGCATATACCCTGGTGTAGGCATATACACAGATGGTGGAGACGTAGGCTGAACCACCGGTGGGGCAATTGGAGCGGTGGTTTGAGGCGTCCTAATAAATGAGTTATTCCCAATATTAACTATTGTCACCTCACGTTGTCTACGACGATGATGCCTCTTCCCATGTCTCGATGGGTCCGAACTTTCTCCTGGATGCATATCTATGAACAATAACAATACTCTTATAATAAAGATAACAAGAACAATAATATAATCACGATAATTAGAACATTAATGTAATAATGATAACAACATAATCTAATAATGATAACAACATTAATACTAATATAATGACAATAATTAGAACATTAATGTAATAATGTTAACAACATAATCTAATAATGATAACAACATTAATACTAATATAATGGTGATAATTAGAACATTAATGTAATAATGATAACAACATAATCTAATAATGATATCAACATTAATACTAATAAGACTACTCTAAATATTCATATTCTTCGTCTTCTTCATCTTCAGTATATTCTTCCTCCTCTTCATCTCTAGTCTCTTCTTCCTCTTCAGTCACTTCTGGTACTGGTTCAACTGGTTCAACTTTTTCAACGTAGAGTCGATCATCACGTAAGGTATCAATTGGTTCAACTTCAATTACCTCATTAACTCCCGACATTTCATCCACTTGATAAGGAACCTCATCCTCCGCATCAGTTGCTTAATGCGACTCCGTGGTTTTGTCTTAATTGCAAAACACCAGCCCCTCTTAGTTGATGGATATGAAACATAATACACCTATCTCACATTTTTTGGCATGATAAATGGGTCATAAAGTTTATACCTTCTATCCATTCGAATGTCCACGGTATTGCATTTTGGATTCAATTTCGTTCCTCTAACCGATGGATCAAACCAACTACAACAAAATAAAACTATTCTCTTTTGATAGTCCAAATGTGGGTATTCAAGTTCATATATTTGTTGGATCACACCATAGTAGTCACCTTCACCTCCTTCTGTTTCCCCTTTAACATATACCCCACTATTAATTGTTTGTTTTCCCTCACTCCATGATTGGGTGTCAAATTTGTAACTGTTAACTAGGTATGTGTGCCACTCAGACACCTCACGAAAAGGACCATCGGCTAAGTTCCTCAAGTGTCGGATTAAGGGAGTTGGTTCGGCTTCATAAACCTAAGTAATCACATATGGAAAAAATATGTCATGTCTCATAATCTACTTTAAACGTTTGACATTAAAACATTAATTTTATTTACTTACTCTAGCAGTAAACCATGATGGAACCCTAATAAATTCTTCAACCCCATTTACAAAAGTTTTCTTTAAAAACGCTCTTCCCGGATATAACCGATCATACACCCAACCACGATTCAATTGACTCCAATTCATCTACACGCATTTAAAAAATGTTTTACATTCTCATAACATTCCCAATATAAAACCTATCAAGTTAGTGGCATCAATATGATCTCGGTGGAGATGATTTCGAGCCGAATATGGGGGTTAAGGACAGATCAGACAAAACCCTTTTCCATATAAGTAGTGAAGGAAGTTATTTCTAACTTCCAACCTTAAAATTGTTAGTATCGTCTCGCATTTATCTCAATGGAGATGATTTTGAGCAAAATATGGGGGTGAAGCATAGCACCTCACCCTTTTCCATCAACAACACACAATAACAACATCAAATAGTCATCTAACCTAGGGTTCATCAAACATCAAAACAACAATTTAACACAATTTCAATTTCAAAATTAACATACACTTGTCACCAATTATCAACTCCAATTAGACATTTTTCAATTAACAACTCTAACAAACAAACACTTTTCAATTAACATCTCCAACAACATACACATTTCATACACATACAATTACACTATCTTAAACACATACACTATTCAATTACATTTTTCAATTTCAATTCAATTACAACTTTCTAATTAATTACAACAACAATTTTATTCTACAATTCTAAACACTATCTTAAACACATACAACAACCTTTCAAATTTCACAATCCTAAACACTAATATTAATATTTCTAACAATAAAACTTTATTCTATAATAACATACACATTTAAAACTCACATTTCACAACTAAAAACAACTAAACAAAAATCATTTCTAAAAACAAAAATAAATAAAAACTAACCGTGACTGTGGTGGCTGTTCGGTGCGGTGGTTGTCCGGTGACTATGCGAAATAGAGGTCCGGTGACTGTGTGAAATAGAGAGGCAGAGACACAATTAGTGAAAAATAGAGAGAAGGTTCGGAGAGAGAGAGAGAGAGAAAGAGAGAGAAGAGTGAGAAGAAACAAACCTTGGTAACGTGGACCGTGGTGGCGTGGACGGTGGTGGTGTGGACAGTTCGGAGAGGGAGAGCTTGAGAGAAAGAATGGAGAAGAGGAAAGAAAGAGAGAAAATAGGGAGGGACCCGGGTTTAAAAAAATTTTAACAGTTAGCGACGGATTTTGAGAGGGAAATCCGTCGCTAACTTTGGCCCTGTGTCAAATAAACTGCAACGGACAGTGGCACAATTTTCAAAGATTAGCGACGGAAATCCGTCGCTAAATGTTGCCATGTGTCAAATAAACTGAAACGGTCAATGACACAGTTTACGAGATTTAGCGACGAATTATTAGCGACGGATTTCCGTCGCTAATTCAAATCAAAATTTTCGCCTCTTTGCGCCTTGTCAAATCCGTCGCTAAATCAGTGAAATTCCGCCGCTAAATAAGCAAAATCAATTTCGTCGCTAAGGGTGTAAAATTCCGTCGCTAATTCTGATTTTAGCGACGGACATATAGTCCGTTGCTAATTTCCGTCGCTAATCAGTCTTTTTTTTGTAGTGAAAAATCTCTTACTTTAAATTTTACTTTTTTTTTACATAGACAACCTCACATCATTTCTAATTTTGGTCTAGAGGTCTTCAACCCTACTCATGTCACGAAGTGGCTAAGACTACCCGGAGCTTGACCGTGAGGTAAGTTCATGGTCTAGCTCCACGTTATTCTATCCTTAATGATCGAACTTGGGTACTAACCAAACTTGTCTCTTCAAATCAAGTGCATTAATCACCCACACTAAACTTTGGAGTACAATCTTACATCATTTTAAAATCCACAATATCAACAATATAGGTAGTCCCAAATTAAAACTGGAGATAAGATAACAAGCATATAATTTTCTGTTTTTACTTGTTTGTTAATATAAATCAAGACATACCCAACAAGAGGGTAGGTCGAAAGCAATACGAGGTTTTATATAATTGTTTCCCACCATTATATTTTTTTTATCAAATTCCCCCATTATATGAAATGTGAGACCTAACTCACCTAAGTAAAAGAGAGTTAATTAGACCTTTATATGAGAAGTGAGGCCTAACATGCACTAATTTTTTTTTAATTTAGCAAGAAGTGAGACCTAAAACTAGGGCTTGGACGAGTAAGGATCTTCTAACCTTAAGAAGGTTGGCTCTATGGATTCTCTCTATCTTTCTCATTTTTTATTTTCTCTCCCATCTTTTCCCTACATACTCTTTCTCACATACTCCCTCCTTTATAATCCTAAAGTTACCTAAAATTACAAAAACTAAAGTTAGAGAATCCATGTCTCCCCTCGGATTGGCCCTAATAAAAATTTTTATGGACAAAATCTCCCTATCTACTTCTATAAGCAAAATATTCCCTATCTACATTGTACCTCAAACCTTAATTAAAACACACATGATGTCGCTTTAGAAAAATTAAGGGGGTTTCGAATCTAGATTCACCAATAAGAGGAACCACAATGCATGATGGAGAGTACACAGTACACACTTAACAAGAAAATGAAAGGCCAAAAATTAAGAACCCGACACGTGGGATGCATGGACCAAAGCTGAAAGAATCATCTTCAGAAAAATAAAAAAGGAATTTTTTTTGTGATAATTTTAAGGAACAGTAAAAACACTTCCATTAACTGAATCCATTAACTGAATGACACGTAAGCATAGTGCAAGAACCAAGGTGACTTCATAATTTCATATAACACGTGTCAAAATACTACTACTCGACAAGCACATTTTCACTAAAGGCTACTTACTGTTTATGTTACTCTTTGAAATTGAAATATTATTAACAGTTTCTCTTGCATTTGCAAAGCTCTGATTTTTTTTTTCCTTTTCTTTCTTCTTCCTTTCTTTCCTTCCACCTTCTCTCTCTCTCTCTCTCCCTCTCTCTCTCTCTCTGCATTTTCAGCTTCGAGGGAGTGTTAATTTTCTGGACCGAATTACCCTTCTCGGAGGTAAATTTACTAATGGTTATTTTGCAAATTTTGCAATCAAGTTGCAAATTTTCTTGATTTCTGTTGTTGATTTCGTTGTTTTCTCAGTTACCCTTTTCGTGTTTTTCTTCCAATTGCATGTGAAACTCTTTATTTCTATTTGGGGGTTTCTTTTTATACTTTAGGGTTTGGGGTTTATGGATCATAAAGCTTGTTCCTTTGACTGAGATAAGACACAATCTGGGTTTTGTTTTGTTTGTTTTTAGTCGAATTTCAAGCTGCCATGATCCAATTTTTGTGGGTGAGGTTTGAATTGGATTGATTTTTCTTCATTGGTGTGAAGGGTTTTCATTAATTTCAAGTTTTTGAATTGGGATTCTGTGTAATCTAGTAACGGGTTATTTTGGATTTGCCTGCGGCAAGGGATTCATGTTAGTTAGCTCACTGTGCTGTAGATTTTGTTATTGTTAGTTGTTGGGATTTTGAAAGTTACCTCTGAATGCTGAGCTCTTTCTGCTACATTTGCTCTATCTTCTTTGTGTATAAGGATTTTGGAAAATTTTGAACTTATGGTGCTTGACTTTTGAAGAAATTTAGTCTGATCTTAGTTTTAGTGCTATTGCCTGAATTGAACTGCATTGTACACTGTAGCACCGACACTTCCCATGTCGACTTGTATTTTTCAAATTAAAACCGGTGTCTGCATGTCTGTGTCGTGTCCCGTGTTCTTGTCTGTGTTGGTGCTTCATAGATTGAACATCATTCTCTCTATGGAACTTTTCTACTGCATTGAGTCTCCTTGTAAATACCATGGTCATTATCTCTTTCCTCATTCTTTTTGTATATTGTTCCATAAATTTGTTGTTCTTCCTTCCAGGTAGGATCTAGGAAGCATGAATATGAATCGATGACACAGATACGATAAGATATGACAAAGACGCAAGGATACTGTAAATTGTTAGAAATTATAGGACACGACACATCAGTGTAAAATTAGCATAGAGAATCAGTGTTTAAAATGTTAGTATTGGTTACTAAGAGCCTATTTGAAATCCCTTTTTAAAAACAGTTTTTTGTTTTCTAAAATTTTTAATGAACAAATTTGTTCTTTGTTAAATTTTAAAAACCAGAAAACAGTTTTTAAAACTCAATTCAAATTTCAAACAGGCTCTAAGTATTTTCATTTGAAGATGATAAAATTCAATAAATAGTTAGAAAATGTATACAATGTTGCTAGGAGTATCTAAAGTGTCTAGCATTGGGTGCAATTACTAAATTGCAGTGTATGCATTTTATGGTTTAGGAATCAGGAAATATAGGAGCATAGACATTGGCATCATTCATTTTCATTTTGAAAATAGAGATCGTATGTTGTTAATTATAAGAAAGGTATTTGAAGTAACAACAAACTGAAAGTCCATTACTTATCGGTGCAAAGGAAGGAGAAGAAAAAGATTTCTTTCTTTCTTGAACCAACTTTTGAATATTTTGTAAGCAATCTAATGAGATGAAATATTGTTATATGATACACGCTTTGGATATTTTTGTTTACATAGTTTCGTATTGGTTTCTTCAGTTGTCTTGATGTTTTTACTGTCTGTTTACCTTGAAGTATCTAATTGAGAAATTGTGTTTTTAGGTTTTGTCAAAATATAAATCTTCTAAACTATGCCGCTCTCAAAACAATTCCGATGCGTACACTCTTCGTCTTGCCAATGCACAAAGGGACATTTAAGTGAAGATGTGATATTCTTGGTATTTAACCATTTGAATTGGAACCCAAAGCAAATAGCTACCCTGTCATGTGTGTGCAAATGGTTTGATGACCTCGCCAAGCGAATTCTATGGAAAGAGTTTTGTCGAACTCGAGCTCCTAAAATGATGCTTGATCTACAGTCTAGTGGAACTCACAGCATTGATGGTAACTGGAGGGCCCTGGCTAAGTTGCTTATATACTGTTCAGGATGTAAGAAAGGTGGCTTATTCAAGAACATTCAGATTCCTGGTCATTTTGTTTATCGGACTCGGTTTTCTAAAACATCAGGAAAGAGTTTTGTTTTGCCACAATGTATAAATGATGTTTTGTATGTTTCTGATCCTTGTGAGCATCTTGACCAAGGTGAAGAAGGAGATATAGGATTCTTTCGTGGGGTTTTTAAGTCGTTTGCGACATCAAATGTTAGGAGGATGCTTATTAATAAAGGCGCTCAGCTTCATCCGACAGAGGTTTGTCCTTATTGTAAGGCTAGATTGTGGAGCATGTTGCAGGCTAATATGGTGCCACAAACTGCTAGTTGTCGGTTGGGTTCGTATGAAGATCGTGTCGACTATCATGTTTGCCTTAATGGTCATATGGTGGGGATCTGCTTCTTGTTGCCGTTGTCTGATTCTGAAGAGGCGTCTGAGAAGGAGTAACACATTGATGATTCTCAGGTACTTTGTTTTGTTGCACCCTATGAAGCACAGACACAGACACAGACACGAACACAAACACTGGACACGACACGGACACGTAAACACTGGTTTTAATCTGAAAAATACAAGTAATTGAAGTGTCGGTGTCCGACACGCAAACACGTCTTCAACCGGAAGTGTCGGTGCTACAGAGGTTGCACCTGAACAATCACAAGTCACAGCCTACTCTCCTGTTTATTTTTCGTTTTTACTTTTGGTTATTTGTATATGAAATGAAGATTAACGATGGAAATGTGTTTTCTGCTAATTGTGTTTTCAGTGAGAACTGGAATTTTTTTCAAGAAACTAATGTTGATGTCCAAAAACTTATTCTTCTTTATAGGTGTTTTAGTCAGTGTTATCAATCGCGAATTACAGAAAATAGCGGTCTGCTCAAATTCCGCTATGCTATAGTGCCACTATGGCCGCTATTTGACAATATTTATGGGCATATCGTGGATTGCGGATTGTAGCGAATTGTCCAAATTCTGATATGCTATAGTGCTATAGCGCCACTATTTGACAACACTGGTTTTAGTTGATTAAAACCTACCAACTATGCTTGCAGATAATTATTATTTTAAACTATCCTTTAGGTGTTTTAGTACCCTCTAATGCAAAATGTGGTCACTCTTTTTTTGTCTTTTAATGATTGAATCTGAATCATCTGATGCTTTTCAATTTAGGTAGGATCAGATTGGGGGAAATCTAGAAATGGGGTACTCTTTTTAAAATATGTTTTCAATATGTTTTTCAAGATGTTGAGAGTTAGAATAAGAGTTCACTTTGCAAAACAAAACCAGTAGAATACATTCGCCTTTTGACAATATAACATGAGCTATTAATGATATTTTTGGCTCTTAGAACACAGCTTACTATCTCATAAGAAAAGGTATTTCCTGAAAATTTTGTTCTATTAAAAATGGAAATGCTTAAAATTAATGGCAAATGCTAATAGGTTCCTTAAGGGCCAAGGTTAAAGAATCAAAATAGAAAATTTTTTGAGAATAGAAGTGCTGGAGATACATGCATTACCTACTTTATTCTGAAGTTATGACAATGTTACATTTCCTTGGACAGATTGGCACAAGTCTTCACATGAAGTTTGGTTGAACACACTGCTGCTGTGCTCTTAGGGGAAGCTGAAATATACCATTGTGATTTTGTCTAAACCATTATGCCTGATGTTGCTATCTCAACTCATGCTAGCATTTTCTACAAAGGGAAAAATTTTACCAACAATTTTTCTTAACGAATTAGATAGAAGAATGTTACTGTGAACTTTGTTGTATACCATGTAACCATGTATATTGATGATGTCTGAACATCTGAATCCTGGTGACAGATTTGGTAGTGCAGTAATTCATACTTGTTGAGAATCATTTTGATTCAATTGCATGTTATATCATTCAGATATGGTAGGGCACTATGCACACCACTCCTAGAATAGTTAGGCCCTACTAACAAATACTACCATTAAACACTTATCATTAGAACACATTTTAAGGAATCAATAATTGAAAACTATTTAATGAAAAATATTTTAAGGAATCAAGATTCAAGACAAACATGCAGGATGTCAAACCTGTCCCTTCTATGCTTGCCTCCACCAAACTATCCAAAGAAGGTAGTGATTCTCTCTCCAACCCAACACTCTACAGATCTGTTGTTGGAGCATTGCAATATGCAACTATTACTAGATCAGATATCTCATTTGTTGTGAACAAAGTTTGTCAATACATGTCCCATCTTTTGGAATATCATTTGCAAGCAGTTAAGAGCAAGGTAATCAAAACCGGACCGGCCGGTTCGACCGGTTGAACCGGGAACCGGACCCCTGTCCGGTCCAGTTAGACCCCAAAACCGGATGGCCAAAGAACCGGTTGAAAAACCGGAAAACCGGTCAAGAACTGGCAAAATCGGCGAGAACCGGCGGTTCGGCGGTTACAACCGGTTCTGAGAAATGAATTTTTTTTTTTAATTTTTTTTAACTAAAATAAAAAAATTTAAACTATTTTTTTTAAAACAAAATGAGTGTCGGGGCTCTATTTATATATTTTATATATTATGAAAGCCAAGAATCTCACTTATATTTTGCTGTGCACACTGTAGCTCTATTTATAGAGAAACACAGCTCATTCTTTTTATTTGCCATCCGATGTGGGACTAGATATTCACCTTTCAACAACATTAGCTTCACTGTTTGCAATTTTCTTACATGATGTGATCTTTTCTAAATAAAGCGATGTTAGATTCTTATTTATCTTCACTGTTTGCAACATTAGCTTCTTATTTGCCAACAACAATTTTCTTATAAAGCCAGACTTATTTTTTTTCTTTCTAAATAATGCATTAAAATATATATTGTTGAGCTTAAGTTAAGCATAATTTAATTGTTTGTGGTGTGAAATTTTGGGTATTATGGTTTTTTATCCTTTATATATTGTAATAAAAATATTAAATAATATATT
Source organism: Astragalus membranaceus (assembly GCA_039519185.1). Lineage (NCBI taxonomy): Eukaryota > Viridiplantae > Streptophyta > Magnoliopsida > Fabales > Fabaceae > Astragalus > Astragalus membranaceus. The sequence continues at coordinate 10,573,209 of CM076852.1, forward strand.
TAATTAATTCCGGTTGAACCCCCGGTTCAACCGGTTGAACCCAAGAACCCCTGAACCGCTACCTCTTCCTGTTCAATATCCGGTCCGGTTTTGATTACCTTGGTTAAGAGGATTCTCAGGTACCTAAAAGGCACTATTACTTGGGGCTTAACTGTGCAACCCATTCCTTCGTTTCCTATCTAGCTTCTGGTCTATTGTGATGCTGATTGGGGTCAGATCCTGATGACCACAGAAACACCTCAGGTGCATGCATCTTCCTTGGACCCAATATGGTATCATGCTTGGCCAAAAAGCAGCAATACTTAGCCTGTTCCAGCACAGAAGCAGAATATAGAAGGCTTGCATTAGCCGCTGCAGAATTGATTTGGATTCAATCTCTTCATGAACTTCATGTTCCTTTCACCACACTAACGGTCTTTTGTGACAACCAAACATATAGAACTAGACTTGTTCTTCCTAAGGGAAAAAGTCTTTTAAAAATTGCTAAAAGTGGCTTATGTTCTTGGTGAAGTGCAACATGCTGATATCAAGACTAAGCTTCTCTCCCCAACCAGATTTGAAGCTCTCCGACTCAAGCTAACTAATTCTATCAAATTCAATGAAAAACAGTTAGTTAGATACGATTTTTAAAGCATACTAGCAAGATTTGGTGGGTGAGGAGCTTGAAGATGTTTGTGATACCACCAGCAGGATTATGTTTTGGCTACAAGGCATGGGATTTGCAAGTATCACATCCCCATACATATTATTGGTGTCCGAAGGAGACCTACCAAGGTCACTTTCCCCTATAACTCGAACCCACACCCCTTTGGGAATAAGAGAAGCATCTTATCAATCGAGTTGATCTATGTTAAATACTGTTTTATTAATGAGAACCACACTTGTTTCATTTAGCACAATAAATTAGTTACTCATTCAATTTTAATTATTTCGATATGTTAAATTATGATTTTTTTTTTTAAAAAACTAAGCAACATTCACATGCTTACATCTGAATCACCACACACAACCGGATGTGTACATCCAAACTAGGGATGTTCATAACCAATCCAATCCATTTGAAACAACAGCGGCCGAATCGAAAAACCGCAAACCAAAAAAACACCAAACTGAAAAACCAAAAATCGCAAAAACCAAACTTTTGGGTTGGGTCGGTTTTCGGTTCCCTCACATGGAACCGATCCAATCCAAACCGATCCAAGCTATATAAATTATGTAATTAATATTCTAAATGTAATTACAATCTTATCCACATTTAATATGTTTTTCCCACTTATTGTTTACATGTTATTTTGGCTGCTGATGAATTTTTTGCTATCTATTTTACAACTTTTGCAATGATTTAGCTATTTTTCTAAAACATACTTAGATACTTTGATAATGTATGGTCTTTGGGTGTTATGAAAGAGGTTTATTATTTATTTTGCTTTGAAAATAATTTTAGAGAATAAAAAACCGAAATCTAATCCAATCCAAACCGAAGTGGAATCAGATCGGATTTGATTTTCCAACCAAACCAATTGGATGATAAAAAAACAAAACCTCGGGGATTAGATTGGATGAATTTTCCCCCAAAACCGATTCAATACAATCCACGAACACCCCTAATCCAAACCTCCTCCAAGCACAAACATATCAGACATAAAAACGATCCCAAACTCTCCTTGGCGTCTTATCAATGACCGAAAGTGCAACTCAATCAAGGCTATTTTCCAGGAAAAAAATTGTGTAGGTGGTTTAAGTGTGAAAAGCGACGATCACCAAACTAATAATCACAATGTAACATTTTTTGGTTATTCATAAACATGCATATTAGCATAAATTTTTTGCTTTTCTCAAAGTCTTTTTATGCTTCTGTTGTCGAATAACCATTTTATAAACACTGCTATCTATTGTCAATTGAATTTTAATGGTTAGGTTTATAAAATTTGTACTTTTTATAAAAAAAAAAATCATTTTAATAATATATATTAATTGAAAAAGAAAATAGATCATATATGTCAGTTTCTTAATGTTATAGCTGTTCTGTAATGGGAAAAATTGTTACACAAAATGTAGTACACTTTGCATAATCAAGATTACATTATCAACTAAGATCAGAGTGATTGCCATTCTAATTTTGGGCAAAGATGAAGGTCTTGTTAAACAACAGGTTCTTAACTTTCTGGGCAAAGATGAAGGTCTTGTTAAACAACAGGTTTTAAACTTTCTACAAAGTAGTTTTCTGCATGATTGGTTCAAATCATACATTTTGGTCTTTCTTTCTCTTAGCTTAATGGCCTATTAATAAGTTACAATATAATATTTCCCACTCAGTTGTCAGCTTGTTCTTCATCTGCTCCAAACTCCAACCCAGAAATTGTCATCCTTCCAACGTTAACTGCATAATTCAAACCACCAAGTAAAACGAAGAGTTAAGATTAAGAATAACTAGGCTAGAAAATGGAGGAATGTGAGAGAAAGTTTGAGAGAGAATCTGTGAAGGAGTTTTGTATATTCTAATTACAAAATGAATACAATGTTATAGAAAAGTATTTATACTACTAGATTTAGTTAAATCTTTAATTATCAGTTGAACTGATCTGTAAGGGGTAAGGACTCTCTAGCATCGACACTTCAGGTTGAAGATGTATCGTGTTGGACACCGACACCGACACTTCAATTACTTGTATTCTTCAGATTAAAACCAGTGTCTGCGCTTGTGCTTCATAGGTAAAGGAGAGAATTTTGATAAAAAAATATGGGAGGGGTATGGCTGAAAAAATGTGGGTGGACATTGCAGCTATTTAAGTCTAATAGAGTTATCAAATAGAAACATAAAGTAGATAGGTAAAATGAAAGTATGAAACATATTTCCAATATTCACATACCCACAGCATCCAGGCCAGCTAATTTTGGCAAGAACTTCCTGATGTGCTCTTCAGCTGCATTATCAGCTTTCAGTGTCTCACACTCAAAAGAAACCAATATTCTTTTCTTCTCATCCTTTTGTTCAACCATACCCTTCACATCCTTATCCCAACTGTTCAAAGATTATCAAAATGAAGAAAAATGAATGAGAAATTCACAATTCACAAACAGGAATATCATATTTAGATAACTGTGCTTTACCCATGAGCATGATCAATGCTATGGAACCGAGCAGCGTCGTGGCCTTTGCACTCCACAACAGCGGCTTGTTCTTTCTTAGTCTGTTTTATAAAAAATAAATACCCAATGAAGTGTATGATGGACAAGAAATGATAAACAACACAAATGTCACAGTTACTACATTGAAATCTGTGATTGTGAGTTTGATGAGACGATAGTCCTCACCCCTACTGCATTCTCTTTCGCATTCCAATTCTTTCACCATGAAAATACATAGAAAGGAAAACATACATAAGTAATGCGGATCACAAGATCCTACAGTATTCATAATACTCAAATGTAAGTGCATATAAATTCATATATATGCATACAAAATAACATATATGAGAAACAAAATTGAATCCATACAAACACTTGATTCAACTTCAATTCAAAATCCATCAGAAAGTCATGCCGAATTCATAAGTCACGAATTTACAACTTAAGCTAGAGTCTGAAGGCTTTAACAAGTGCTAAGATATAAACTCCAAAAAATAAGTAGTTAGATATCTAATCTAGTAAATCTTTCAAGTTAAAATCATAATCCATTTGATCTTCATCTCCATCTCCATTAGTAGATTCAACATGCAAAATCAGCAATCTCCACATCATCTAGAGGCTTGGTCTTGAACCAAATCTTCATTTTCCGGATAGGGAAAATCCAAATCCAAGTTGTCTGCATCTAAACCTTCGATGTCTCCATTAACATTTTCCATAATCCACTCGTCATCGGATGGAATATCATCCATATTTAGCTCAACTGCCCCTCCAGCTTGTTTCTTTTTAGCCAATTTTGAATTAGCCATGACACAAACAACATCATTTATTGTCTTTTGTCTCAAATGGTTTCTTCTCTTTGTGTGAACCTAAACAAATAATAATAGGATTATGATAAGCAAGCAGTATGTATTTTACAATTCGTATTCCACATTTAAGACATCTTACCATCTCAAAGGCACCACGGTTACGCTCACCCCCAGAGGAACTGCATTTCAAGCTTAATACTTGAATGGCAAATTTTTGAAGCTCCGGATGTTCATCTCCATAAAACTCCCACCAATATGATGGAATCTTCTTATCAGCTGTCAATCTAGCTAAAGGATGACCCAAAAGCTTTTCTCTTTTATCAAAATCATCAATTTGAATAGTAATCTTAGCTCGCTCTTCAGGATCGACCACCATCCTTGTCATACAATGAGATAGACCGCGCTTAACTTCAACATGAGCTCTAAATAAAGGAGTGTAGTGTAACTGAGGGTTAAGAAAATAGCCAGCATAATGCAAAGGGACGTCGAGTTGTTTGCTCCATCTTTCACTAATGATCTTCCATAGAGGAAAAAAACTAAAAACAAATAGAATAAATGAGTTACTTTTCACTTTCCAAACCAAGAAAACAACACAAAAGTTCAGTTTAAAACTAAAGTTGATACTTGATACGACGAGACATAGTTACCTGTCTGTACCATTCCTGAAAAGATTATTCTTTATCTTCTCTTCAGCTTGCTGCATTGCGTCATAGACGAATCCCATGGCTGGATTCTCATCCGAATCGACCAAACGAAGCACTTCAATTAGAGGATATGCACCCTTACAACAAATTATTATGTCTTTCCAAAACTTCTTGCTCAAAACCACACTCTCAACAAATTTCCCATCCCTCGTCTTTGAAAACTGACTGGACTTCCATTCCTTGGATGTGAACATTCTTATTAAAGCTTCCTTGTTGCCATGAAGGCGGCCTAAAGTTAAGTAAGATGTGGCAGAGCAAGTAATGTCTTGTTTCACCAAATCTTTTCCTTTTGTAAAGTGTTTCAATAGAGAAATGAGAGAAGCTCTTGAATAAATATAGCTAGTAATTCTTTTACCCTTTGGAATCGTTTCTTTATGAATGGGCATCTTCTTCTCAAAGTCTTCCAATATCATCTCAATGCAATGTGTTGCACAAGGCGTCCAATACAACCTTGTCCTTTTCTTCATCAACATGTCCCCGGCAGCTTTGTAGTGTTTTGTATTGTCCGTCACAATTTGGACAACATTTTCCTCACCAACCTCTTCAACAATGCCATCCATCATCTTAAAGAGTTTGTCGGGTGTTTCAGATATATGAGACGCATCAATATACTTCAAAAAGACCGTCCCCTTTGGACTGTTCACCAAGACTTTTAGCATTGTTCTCCTCTTTTGATCAGCCCATCCATCAACCATTATGGTGCACCCTGTTCTCTTCCATTCAGCTCTATGTTCTTCCAAAGCCTCCTTTGTCAACTTAATTTCTTCCTTAAAGTATTTCTCTTTAATCTCATGGCAAGATGGTGGCGTAAAACCTAAGCCATGTCTTGAAACCAATTCACACATAGCAATGAATTCATCACTCTTTGCTGCATCCAACGGTATGGCATTGTTGCAAAAAAACCTTCCAATTGCTCGATATGCTTCCTCGGTCAAAGTCTTCTTAGGCTTGTCATTGATAATGACTTGCGAGCTCGTTCTCCTCCTCTTGAATATATTTCCAGAGCCAGAGCTCCCAAGATCCACTTCCTTGCCTTTCGTTGTTCCACCAACTCCTACACAACCCTCCTCATTAGCGCTTGGTTTCTTCCCCAATTCCTCTTGCAATGCAGCAACAATTTCCTCCCTCACTTCATCGGTAACAGCAATGCAGACTTCAAGTTCATTTTCGGATCCAACCAAGTGATTCTTGAATCCGTTAAACCCTCCAGTTATCCACCGGTCACAATGTTTGCAACGGATATCATCTTTGCCAAGTGAAGTGCCATGCACCCAAATCCAATTTCCAGCAACATTCTTGTTCTGCATTGTTTTAGAACCCCCACACCCACTATCAGAATAAAAATCACCAGAGCTGTTGTCAGCAGCAGCAGCAGGAACAGGAAGGCTAGGGTTTGAAGCCATGCCTAATAAAGCAAAGAACACTAACAGAGAGAAAACAGAACAGAGAAAGAACCCAAATATGGAAGCAGAGAGAACCAGAAGCAGAACAGTAGGAAGAAACTCACGAGAGAGAAAACCCTAGAACATCACTCAAGAGAGAGAGAGAGAGAGAGAGTATTGGTGGAGAAACTCAATCGAATGAAGCTAAACCCAAGAATAAGTTTAGGGTTTCTATTTAAACCTAAAAAAAGTTTAAATTTTTACAACCGGGTAATAAAAGCCGATTCCTATTGGAGGAGGTAGGAGCGTAGGAGCGTAGAATCGTAGCGATCCTACGAGTTTACGATTCGGAGCGTACGATTCTACATGCAGAATCGCGATTCTAACTACATAACGATAATAAGCTATTTATCCAAACAAACATTCCCTTATCCAATTTCAAAGATATAGAAGAAATGATATAAAGATATAGATATACCAATGCCATGAAGGCCATAGCAGGTGTTGTGAGGGAATTGGATGAAGTGACCAGAGACAGAACCACTTGGAAGTAATGCTATTGATGCTACTCCTTCCATTTCCTTCATCTTCACTTCTTCTTCTCTCTCTTCCTCTGCAATAAAATTTTATAATTTAGCCATAAAATAAAGAATAATGGGGAAATTGAAAATGGGTAAGTGAAAAAGAGATGAGAAAGCAAATCAAAACACAGAAAGTTTGGTTTTTTGAGACTATAATTCAGTAGGGTGAAGTTGGGGAGGAAGACTGACCCATGTTTTGCGGTATTGCGAGCTGCAAAGTTGAAGAAAACCAGAGAGAACAAAGAAAAGGAGGGAGAATGTCAACGTTGATTGATACTAGTGTTGCAAAACGGCAAACACTTGTGATACTGATAGTCAGTTATATACTAACCATAATTTATTATCGGCTAAATAGCACTTTTGGTCCTTTATGTTTGCTCCAGATTTCACTTTGGTCCTTTATCTTTTTTTGGTCCGTTTTGGTCCCTCATGTTTCGTTTTTGTTTCATTTTGGTCCCTCACGTTAGTTTTGACTAACGGACGCCACGCTGACAGTTAACTGCTGACGTGGCGTCCGTTATTCATTAAATGACGTGGCAATTTATATTTTTTTAAATTTTAAAAACACAATTAACAATTAACAAATAATTTATTTTGTCAAAAAAAATTAGCAAATAATTTATCTTCGTCAGGAACCACACGGCGACCCTCCCACCGTCGCCACCCTCCCCCCACCGTCGCCACCCTACCACCACCGTCGCAAAAATTTCACTTTCTCTTTCACTTTCTCTTGTCCAGATCTGAAGCAGCGAAGAACATATCTTCTTCGTAATCAAATCTAGTCCGTTTTGAAGCAACGAAGAACAGAAAAGAAGAGAGAGAGGGAGAGGGGAGATCTGAAGAAGAAAGGCAGCGAAAACGAAGGGGAAGAAGAAAGGCAGCGAAAACGAAGATCTCAAAAACCCAGATGTTTGAAGTGAAGATCTGTAGATGTTTGCTGGGTTTCTTACGGTTGTTGAAGAACAACAAAGAAACGGAAAGAAACAAAAATCAAAGAAAATAAAAGAAACAAAAAACTAAACAAAATAGACCTAGAAAAGATTGATGAGGAAGCAGCGATGAGAGATGTAAGGAACCATAGAAGCAGCGATGATGGATCTAGAGAGGAAAACGCAGGTCGTGATGGAGAAGAAGAGAGAGATTTATGCCAAAATCAGAAAAGGAATTAATGAAGAGAGTTTGAAGCTTGTGAATCTGGGGATGAATATTTTGCTTTTTAATTCTTCAATTTGTTTTTGATTGCGGAAGATACTGATTGTTGCTGAACGAGAGGGTGGTGTTGGCAATATTGATTGTTGAAGATATTGATTGTTGCTTTTTAGTTCTTATTTATATTTTTTGTTTTTAGTTTTTTTATTTAAAAAAACGAATTGCCATGTCATTTAATGAATAACGGACGCCACGTCAGCAGTTAACTGCCAGCGTGGCGTCCGTTAGTCAAAACTAACGTGAGGGACCAAAATGAAACAAAAACGAAACATGAGGGACCAAAACGGACCAAAAAAAAGATAAAGGACCAAAGTGAAATCTGAAGCAAACATAAAGGACCAAAAGTGCTATTTATCCTTTATTATTTGTGTGGTTTGTATATACTGCTGACTATTATTCAATAATTCAATGATTAGTACAAACTAACCACAATTTAGTGTTTGTGTGGTTACCGAATTTTTTTATCGATGAAAAAATGACTATTATACCCATTTACTAACAATTATTAATGAATTCCTTAGTACTCTAAGTCGGACTCCGGCAAAACTACGCATGCAAACTTTTGTCTTGTTGAAAAAGAATTTGCTCTGAAATCTCTTTATTTTTGTTGTTTATATTAAAAAGTTTTTTTATTGTAAAAAATAATATAAAAGTTTTTCTATATATATATAAATATTATAAATAATAAACAATTTTTGATAATATATAATATCGTTTTTTTTTTACAAAAAGTTAGTATATAATATCGCTAAATCATTTTAAAAATAGTTATTTACAAATGGAATATAGTGTTTTGTCTCGTGACTATTTTTGTAAACATTATGCAATTTTAATATTTATTAGAATGTCCTATTAGAAATTTTATATTTAATATTTTTCTTGCAAAAATTTTATATTGTATAGTTAATTTTTTTTTATGTTTATATTGAATAGTTAATATAATTAATATTCTACATATATAGTAATGAAATGGTTAAATTGGTTAATAAAAGGGAAAAGTTTAACTCATATTGACTAGTTTTTTTTTATAAGCGCTCATATTGACTAGTTGATATTTCAAATTAGTTTTTGGGAATCATAAAATGTTAATTAAATTTTTTTTTTACCAAAAAATGTTAATTAAGTTGGTCTCTTCAATTTAGATTTATTGGTAAATACATCCTTAATATTATTTATTTTGTTTTAAATGTATCTCGATACTACCAACTTAGTGTCAATATAGTCTCTACCAGAAAACCTATTTAACTTTAAAGTTACAAAAATCATATTGTAATATTATTAATAATATTGGAAACTAAGTTGATAGAATTCAAGACTCCAAATAAAATATTTATAAGTTGGTATTTTGCGCGTCCTCGCTGCTGGTTGCATTTGCAATTTTTAGCGACATGAGAAGTCAGGTCATGGGTTAGAACTGGGTGATTTTAATTTCCATTTCGTCTAAGCTAACAAAGAAAAGTAGTATTTTAGACCCATGTGAAATGGAGGGTTGTCGTGGTTTACCTTTTTTTGTGACCTTTTATGCTTCCCACCTTTGCGTTTTACTTTCTATCGTTTTTTTTCTTTCTCTCGTATCATTAGTCCTTCTCTATTGTAGTGATGAACTATTTTCCCAGATAAAAATAAGTAAAGAATTTGAGGGCTCAAGTTCTCTATTAATCAATGTATAAAATTCTTATTCTTATTTGGCTTAAATATAATTTTGATTCCGATAAATATATAGGTATTGTGAATTTAGTCCCTGCGTAAAAATTGTCAATAAATTCCTGTAAACGTCAACATTAATTTTTCATCCCTCTATTAGCTTTGGATTAGGATCCTCTTCACTTCTCTCGCGTTGTACCTCTTTAAAAAGTAATAGAGGGCTCAATTTAAAGAGAGATAGACACATAATTGATGGTGGGACATAAAATTAAAGGCTTAAAGGTACATTTGGTCCCTGCAAATATACAAAAAAACTTGTTTCGTCCCTGCAATTTAAAAAAATTTAAAAAAGCCCTTTCAAATACCAAACACTTCTAGTTTGGTACCTACCGTTAGTTTTTGGCTAACACTGTCAGTGGATGCTGACGTGGCTGCCAACATGGATGCCAAATCATCATCTCTTTCATTCCTCTTTCTCTGAAACTCTTTTCTTCTTTCTTGTTTGTTCTCATCTTCTCGGGAAACAGATCGGGAAAACGCAGAAACAATGGAAAACGGAGACACGCAATAAAGAATGGAGAGTAGAAACAATGGAAAATCTGATGAATTTCTTTTTATCTTATTTGTTCTTCATGGTTGCAGATTCGTTTTTAAAAAAAACTTGGGAAACAATTAATTACGCTTCGATTTTGATTCTTTTTTTTTCTAGATTTTCAATTCTGTTTTTAGTTTCGTTTTCCGTTTTTCGTTTTCACTTCTGCCATTGTTGAATATTGAAGCTTTTCGTGAAGAACGTAACACGCAGACGCAGAACACACATCTATTCTCTCGTCTTTCTCTCGTCGAAAACGTAACACGCAGTAACCCTAACTTTGTACAGATTGTTGTTCAAAGATCAAAACTTTAACTCCCAAAGATTTAAACTTTAACTCCCAAAACTTTAACTTGAACGAAAACCAGGTTTCAAATAGTAATGCAGAGAAGGAGTTGAGACGAAGAAGAGAGTGGGAGAAGAAGAAACAGGAGAATAAGAAGAAACGAGGTTTCCAGATCTGTTTTGCCAAGATGAAATCGTCTTCCTCTCGCTCACACACCATGAAATCATCTCTCATTTTTCTGGATTGTTGTTTCTTTTGGTGTGATGGGTTGGAAGTTGTGATTTTTTGGGTTTTAGTTTGTGGGGTTTTGATTTGGAGATGAAAATTGAGGTGGGTTTAGGAGGAGCTAGGTTCTGATTTGATTGTGTTTTGATTTGAAGATGAAAAAGCTATGGGTTTTTTGGGTTTTTGAGAAGATGAGAAGAAGATAAGAGAAGAGAGAAGAACAGAATTTCAGAGAAAGAGAAATGAAAGAGATGATGATTTGGCAGCCACGTCAGTATCCACTAACAGTGTTAGCCAAAAACTAACGACAGGGACCAAACTAGGAGCGTTTGGTATTTGCAAGGGCTTTTTTAAAAAATTTTAAATTGCAGGGATGAAACATGATTTTTTGTATATTTGCAGGGACCAAATGTACCTTTAAGCCAAAATTAAATTTATCATAATGATTAATTCTATGGTCTACCACCAATTTTGTGTCTATCTCTCTCTAAATTGATTCCCCCATGTCTTTTAAGAAATGGAGAGGATATTAGCTATCCCTATTTGTGAAGTATTGAGTTGACAAACATTAGTGTTTTCCGACATTGCATCGTCATAATTTTTAAAATTAAAATGAATACAAATTTTTGAAAGTAAAAACAAAACATATTCATATTTTGTCCTAGGATTGAGTGTTTAGTGGGATTTTAGCGTAAGAAGTTAGGGGCTCTCTATTACTGTTTTGACTTTATTTTTTAGTAAGGGTATCAGTTTAGTCCTTCTTTGGGCTCTCTTCAGTCATTTTTCTTTTTCTCTTTTTTTTAATAAAATCAGGGGAAAATTTTCTTTTTCCATCTTGATGTTGTTTTACATCAGAAGATTTTAACGAGACTTCCTTCTTTCTATTTGTCTTTAAAAAAAAAGTAAACGGACACATGTTTTTCTGTAACATCCTAGATTTCATTCGTCAATAAATTCTAATATGTTCTCATTTTAACCAATCAGAGATGTACTGCATATTTGGATTAACAAACGAAATATAAAATTCTCTATTGACTCGCAAAAAGTTATGCCGTTCCATAACATAATAATCTTTGACTAATAATATAGTTCTAGGTTCACACAAGCAAGAGTCAAATATAACTCAATCCAAGTTCTAGACATGACAGTACATAAACCTATTACAAGTGGTACAATCCACTTTAATATCTCAAAATATCATAACTTCATCTTGCAAAACATAGAGCTAAACAAGTCTCGTACAACTACAATCTTTCACATGTGGTCAAGTTTCTTTGTCCTTGGACTTTCCTCCACTTGCCTTAACCTGTGTCTCTGAAAATCAACAACAAATAAAGAATGAGATTTAAGAAATCTCACTGAATTCCTCGATCGTGTCTCACCATAACTCATACGGTATCTTTTATTTATTTACCCAATGACACACCCCAAAAGGAATCAACAAAATTCCACAGGGAACCTCTTTTCCATCCGTTCATGGAAATATTAAACGGGTCATGGACTTGGGTTAATGACTTCCCAATCCAAGTGTATCCTTATAGACCTTTAATTCATTTATCTTACATATATAGATATAGTTCACTCAAAGAATCCTTAAACCACCAATAAACATGGAAATCAATGATATAAATATCACACACAATATTTCATTCAATTGAGGAATGAAGTAAAAACAGAGATGCTTCAAAGAATGGAAGCATAAAAAAAAATAATGGTGAAAGAACATTTAAGAGCAGGTCAGGGTCTGTTTAGTACTTAATGACCAATTGTTTTATGTGTTAGATAGTAACTAGAAGTATAGATACTCTTTATACACAAAATACTTACTTCATCTAATCATTCCATATAATGAATTCGATTTTCAACCACCAACAATAAAACTAGATATCATTTTCATTCCATTCTTTATGCAATCTATCCTCCCTAGAAGTATAGATTTTCTTTATACACAACTTCTATTGCCCTTAGATCAAAGAAAACCCACATACAACTGATTTCTAGAAAGTGAAATGTGGAAAGGTTCTTGAATGTACAAAGTGTTGAATGTGTAGTTAGGGTGGGTTGAGTTTCAAAATTCAAGAGAAATGGAGATGAGATGAAGCTAGGTTTTAGTTTAGATGAGAAGAAAGAAGGAAATACTCCATTTTCAGCAACCTAGAATCTTCCTCTTCGTACTCTCTCCTTTTCTTTCTAAATGGTTTTGTTTTTCACTTTTAAAAAAATCTGCTGCTGCAAATGTAAAGGGAGTGGGTTTATTATTATTATTATTATTATTATTTTTTCAGCTAAAGGGAATTTGAATAAATGGGGCCAGCCTTACAATCTAATCACAACATGATATTGGGCCAGCTAAGATAAACTCAAATTTCTACACACACCCCTCTTTTCTATAATTAAATGGATTCAAATAATACTCAATCATTTAAAAATGATCTAATTAAATTGCAAACTCAATCAAATACGTGAAATGAAAGCAATTTAACTTTAAGAACACCAACGTGATAGCCAAAGATTTTTTATTATTTTTATTTTTATTTTTAAAAAAAATTACTTTGGGTATTACATTTTCAACTTGCAACATTTCCAACTGTGATAAAATACATGTAATTTCACATCCTGTTTCAAGGAAATTGAAGACAATATACTCATCCCTATACTTTCTCAAGTATGGTATATGTATTGAGCGATAAGAGCTATTAAATTTATGAACTATAAGTTATATGCAAGCTATGCACAGGATCAGAGGTCCATTCTATAACAATCTATAGTATACTCAAAATTTCATGTGGAGATACAAGGAGCAGTAAAATACATTCACAGAATCTGTGAAAACCCTTCACGGCTATCTTTAGTAGTGGATTCTGAATCAGCTTTAACCTTCTTAAAAACTAGCTTTTGCTGAGGAAGTTGACCATTTGCAAGTATTGTAACTTCTGTGTCTACTAAAATTGTGTCCTCATCTTTAAATACTCCTCTTAGAATACCTTTGGCAAGTTCATTCTCCACATTTTGCTGAATCACTCTCTTGACTGGTCTAGCACCATAATTTGGATCATACCCCAAACTTCCAAGAAGCTGGATAGCAGCTTCTGTTACTTGGATTCTCATTTTGCGATCCGCGATTCTTTTCTGCACGCGATCCAACTGTAATGAACACAAAGTGAGTCTTGGGATGTAAAATGTCATGTAACAACGAGAGGAAAGAAAGATAGTAGAAAATGAGATGATGTTATTGTTTGGTAGGAGAGTAAATGAAAGGAAATAAAGGTTAAACTTCTCTCTCTTGTTTGATTATATAAAAATTGAAAAGAAAGAAAATGTTATTTTGTGAAATGATGTAAAAATTATTACTCCCTCAGTTCCAAATCTTTTGATGTTTTACAAACCCAATGCTATTTTAACTACTTCCTTCCAACTTTACCCTTAATAATTTTAGTGTATTAATTGTGAAGAATGCATTTACCAAAACAAAGTTGGGGAGAACAAGATATTAAATGAGGGTATTTTAGCCTAAATTTTATGTAATTAATGTTTTCTTATTCCATGTGCATTTGCTAAAACATCAAAAGATTTGGAACGGAGGGAGTATTGAGTAAGTGAATATCATAACCCAAGAAAAATGAGACATTTAAGTATTTTCATTGAAATCCTAAAACTTTGTCCGTAAGACCTAGAACAACTGGTGAAGACGACGTTGTTAGGCCGGACATTTTCCATGGTTATCAAGGTTCGAACCCGGGATCTCCACTTTGCGTATGCAAGTTTATGGGTGTTAATTGTCACTCTGTCTGCAGACCAAAAAAAATCCTACAACTTTACGTTTCTTTTCTCGCCAGCCAAAATGGCCGGAAACAAATTTGGGAGCCAAACCCACCAATTTTTCTTTTCTTTTCTGTGTATTTGAGTTAACAAACAAGGGAACAAAGATCGACACGTGTTTTTAATCTACAACCTTTCTTTCCATTGGTATTCCTGATTACCAAACTCACGCTAAGGGCCCAATATATAGTATAAGCTAGCAAGCATAGAAATAACTAAATAAGTCAAGTGCACACAAATGCATCTTTCAGAAGTTCAAGCTATAGTTTGGCAGTCAATTAATTGAGTCTTAGACTAGTTTATCAAAAGATGTAGTTTGACCCTTAATCATTCTAAACAGAATTTTCTATGAATTCCTTTATAAATATGGGCATGCAAGTAATTCTTTGAGGTAAAAATCTGCAGGTATTGCAATTTATCTATTAGAGAGAACAAAATTACCTGTAACCTGACAATGCTACTTATTTGGTCACGGTCAAGAGGCCGGAAAACAATATACTCATCAACCCTATTCATGAACTCAGGGCGAAAGATGGATCTTGCAGCATCCATTACCCGCTGCTTTATGGTTTCATATGCTAACTCTTTTGGTGCAGTGTCATCATCTCTGTTGAGAATGTATTGTGATCCAACATTTGAGGTCATAATGATAACGGTGTTGGTAAAACTTATTGTACGACCCTGTGAATCAGTTACTCTTCCATCATCCAAAATTTGAAGGAAAACATTGAAAACATCTGCATGTGCCTTCTCAATCTCATCGAACAAAATAACTGCGTATGGTCTGCGACGAACTGTCTCGGTCAATTGCCCTCCCTCTTCGTATCCAACATATCCAGGTGGAGCTCCAATCAACCTGGAAACTGTATGCTTTTCCATGTACTCGCTCATATCGATTCGCACAAGTGCTTCTTCTGTATTGAACATGTAAGAAGCGAGGGCCTTGGCTAGCTCAGTCTTTCCTACACCTGTGGGGCCCATAAACATGAAGCTAGCGATTGGACGATGAGGATCTGAAAGACCTGCTCTTGAACGTTGGAGGGCCTCGGCTACTGCTTTGACAGCAGGATCTTGACCTATAACACGCTTGTGAAGCTCATCCTCTAAATACAACAACTTCTCTCTCTCTGATTGTTGAAGTTTGGAAATTGGGATACCAGTCCATTTGCTTACAATTTCAGCAATATCATTGCCTGTAACTTCCTCTCTCAACATTGACTTACCAGAGCTCATATATTCATGTAACTCCTTCTCTGCATTCCCGAGTTGTCGTTGCAAAGAGTTTAAACTGCCATACTTTAATTCAGCAGCACGATTGAGATCATACTCCCGCTCAGCCTGTTGTATCTCGAGATTTACCCTGTCTATCTGTATTTATAAATATCGAAATGATCAGATCAGATCTTCATCTTACAATTAAGACAAATCTTGATTTCATATTAGTGAAACGCTAATGCCATTGCATAATTATTAATTCAAAATATTAGAGAGAAACTTTTGATGACACACCTCTTCTTTGATTGACTGAAGACGAGTCATTACGGACTTTTCATGCTCCCATTGTTCAGTTAGTTCAGCCTGTTTCCCTTTTAGGAGAGTGAGCTCCGTCTCAAGACGATTTAACCTATCTTTAGAAGCCTTATCTGTGTCATTCATGAGTGAGAGTCTCTCCATCTCTAGTTTCAAGACTGACCGATTAATCTCATCAAGGGCAGTAGGTTTAGAAGTGATTTCCATCTTCAGTTTAGCAGCTGCTTCATCGACCAGATCAATAGCTGCGATTTAGAAGTAGCTAGCAGTTAGCACTTTATGAGCATCATTGATGCCAGTCCGAGAAGAAAATGCATCCGTTTAACATTTTATTAAAATTACGGGGATTCATATAGAGGAGTAAAAGAGAGATAAGCTAATGGATCATCTGAAATAATGGTATTATAACATACTTTCTATAACAATTTTAACAAAATTAACTAAAAAAAAGCAAGTCAGAGCTAATGAAATTTCCCAATCTTTGTTTAATATATTCACCCCCCAAGAATACTTCTTTTCCTGAGTAATTACTACCTTTGTCTGGCAAAAACCTCCCACTTATGTATCGATCTGATAGAATTGCAGCGTCCACAAGTGCACTATCAGAAATGCGAACTCCATGATGCAGCTCATATCTTTCCCGCAGCCCCCTTAGTATTGAGATGGTATTTTCAACTGACGGTTGGTCAACATAAACTTGCTGAAAACGACGCTCTAGTGCAGGGTCCTTCTCAATATACTTCCGATACTCATCTAATGTTGTTGCCCCAATACATCGCAGCTCCCCCCGACCAAGCATAGGCTTTAAGAGATTACCAGCATCCATAGCACCATTTGTAGCACCTAGCAAATGGTTCGCAATCAAATTCAACATCCAAATATTAATTTTAAATCACTAAAACCAATACAATGAAATATCTGAACTCTCAAAGTGAAAGACTTTGAACTCATTACCTGCCCCAACAACTGTATGGATCTCATCAATGAAAAGTATAGTCTGACCATCAGATTCTGTAACTTCTTTGAGAACGGCTTTCAGCCTATCCTCAAATTCTCCCCGATATTTTGCTCCGGCAATAAGTGCACCCATATCGAGAGATATAAGCTGAAAAGTGAAAGAGTATTGAATCAATTTAACAACTCCTGGCCAAGACACAATTCAAAAAGGAGAATAAAATAAGACAAATATTACATTCTTATAAAACAAATATATGGAGTTAAGAGTAGAATTTATAGAGTATATAGTATAGCTTAACATAGGGAAAATGAGATAAAAACGTGAAAAGCCAGTTATTTTCACCATTTTTGCATATTTTTCTTCAACTTTCAGGTTATCAAGAATATTAGCATAGCCTAATTGGACAAAGCACATACCTTTCGGTTCATCAAAGCTTGAGGGACATCTCCTTGGACAATTCTCTGAGCAAGTCTGTTTCAAAGGAAGAGTTAGGTCAATGTGCAGATTCTGCAGAACATATCAATGAAAATAAACAAAAGCATCCACATAAGATACGAGCAAGTGTCTAACCTGTTCATGCTCCAAAAAAATATAAAAAAAAAACTGAACCTTTCATTAAAAGAAAATATTTCAATGGTACCAATCTCCATACTAATTATTGAGCATGCTTTCAAATTGCGAACCGCGTCACTTGACGTGACGTGGCTATAATATTGGGATTGTGGTAGTTCCCCTCTTACATCCACTTTCAACTATAAGGAAATTCTCTTTTTAAATATTATTTTTATACAGATTTATATTTAAATCAGTTATCATGTATTTCCTGAAATATTATAGAAAAACCATACCATCATATATCTACAAACACTGAGACGCACCCCTACATCACGGGTGCTATTCTTGTATTTATGAAGCATGTTATACACGAAACTAAGCTAAGAAATAATGAGTGGCATGTTACCTTTAATTCAAAAAATAAGTAACAGCAAAAATGTTAAACAAAAATACAAACGCAGGCAACGTTTAGGAGGAAAGAAGACCTAAGCACTTACCCTTCCGAAATTGCAGTCTTTCCAACACCAGGCTCACCAATTAGCACGGGATTGTTCTTTGTTCTCCTGGAGAGAATTTGAATGCACCTGCGTATCTCATCATCTCTTCCTATGACTGGGTCAAGTTTTCCTGCTTTGGCCATCGCAGTCAAATCTTTCCCATATTTTTCCAAGGCTTCATATTTTCCTTCAGGATCTATAACAAATTTTAAGGTGAGGCATAAGAACTACAAGATGTTTCGAATGAAAAAATATAATGTACAGCTCCTAATAGCCCACAGATAAGTCAATCACAAGAATTATAAAAAGGAGACAAATAGTAAATCACCTTGGTCAATAACGGCCTGGCGTCCCCTTATGGACTCTATAGCAGATATTAGAGCTTGCTGAGATATTTGAAAATCTCTAAACAATATCTTCCCAAATCGTCGATCTTGGGCAAAACCAAGAACCAAGTGCTCGACGGATACAAATGAGTCCTTATATTCTTTCTTGAAGTCCCTGGCTCTCTGAATCAACGCCTCCAAATCACGCCCCAACATTGAACCGCTTGATTCCCCGAGAACCTAACATAATTGAACAGGAAATCAATAATCGGGTTCTTGGACCACAGACATGGGCATTGGACAGTAGTTCACTCAACCAGCTAACGAAATACAAGAGCAATGTTTTATAAGCAACTAAAAAGATACAATGAGTACCCATGTGTTTGCTCCATATCCTTTGCATTGGGAATCTGCTCAAAGCCATATATTGAGATTTAATAGTGAACTCCAAATTCAAATCAAATTATCAGAGGCTATTAACAAAAAAGAACCATGCCAAGAAACCGCAAATACAGGACCTGAACTGCAGCCAACAGCTGTAAGTCAGCAATATTTCAAACGTCGATTCAGTAAATAAGTCTTTCCTAGCTCAGAACCAGAAGCAAAAAAGCTCATCAAATAAAGATCATAATGGATGAAGAGTGGGAATGAGAGATTTCACCCATGCAAAAGAAGTTATGCATTTTACTCTCGTCCTGTGATTTTGTTTTCAATGAGCTAGGCTTCATAAGCTATGCAGGTTAGTCAGACCATATCCACTTTATGCGATAGTGCCAAGCTTCAGTTGTCAACATGCATTTTGCTATTTCCTCCAACTTAAAATTCTACTATCAAATGAGAATATGGGTATAACCAATAAAATACTACACCTAAAATGAATGCTAACAACAAGGAAGTATGGCTACCATAACAAGTCAAAGAGTGAAGACATGACGATAAGCAGCAAAGCATATTTAAAGAAATTCAAATTATATGACTTGGTCATTCACCTTGGGTTGGCGCTGAATGTGCTTATCAGTAGCTTCCAGAAGCCGGGTGTTATCGACCCCAACCTTGGAAAAGATCCGGCGAGCAAGCCCGTTCTTTTGCTCTAACAAAGCTTTCATCAAGTGCTCTGTCTCCACAATCTGATGCTTGTTTTCCTTTGCAACTTCTGGTGCCGAGACAATCGCTTGCCATGCCATTTCTGTGAATTCTTGCTGTGTAATCTGCCATTGCATCAAAACCCAATATAAACCACTAAACCTCTGGAGATCTAACCAAACCCATTAGAATCACAAATTGTCCATAATTACAAACAATTCAAATTGCCACAATTACAAACGAGCTTGAATTTTCACTTCCTCGTTTTTGAAGCACGTCTTTTGCATATATAGGTATAGATAAAAGCTACTTGGGAACAAGAAGGTGATGGAAATGGACAATTCAATCAATCAACCTGAAGTGATATAGAGAGATGTCTTTACATTCAATACACCTCAACTAACTAACTACTACTAATGGTAGAATAACATGAATATGACATGAAATGGATAGTACATACAAATTGTCGGACAAAACGTAAATACAAACACATTAACACACCAAATTAGTATGAATCACGACAAACAAAACAAAATGCTAGGATTTACTTAATTATGACTATTCTTATCTTCATAGATATATAAGTTACAAAAAAGTTTAGAAAAAAACTATGAAATACTAGTTGTCACCATCTTATCACATCATACATAGGGCCTGTTTGGATTAGCTTATTTGGGTTTATTTACATGGATAAGTCCTTGTATAATTGTTTGGGAAAGCTTATGAAAACAACTTATGACAAGTTTATAAATAGGTGTCGGCTTATTGCCATAACAATTTAACATTATGTTATCTTTATGCATCAACACTTTTATGATAAGCATGTAACGATGCACAAAATAATGCAATCAAGTACTCTAGAATTCAGAAGTGCAGATTGGGATTCTAATTCTGGCTCAATTTCTTCATCTAACACTGGTAAAATCTGCCGCCATTCTGGCTTGAAACGCCACAGAAAGTCTGCGGTGAATATATTCCAACTTGATGTTGGATGACGTCGAGACCACCATAACCACCACCGCAAAGCTTGCCTTTGCAGAAACCGCGTAGCTATTGCCATCTTCATCTTCTCCGGGGTGCCGTTCTCCTTAAAGTGTTTCTCAGTGCACAACACCCACCAATATGCATCTTGGTTGTTGCCATCAAAAAATGAAATGGCCATTTGAATCTCCAAGCAGCAGATCGAAAATGAAAGCGCCAATGTAACAATGCACAAAATAATGCAAGCAACTACTCTAGAATTCAGAAATGCAAGTACTGTTCTATTGAATTTCAGTGTGAAAAACAAGCACAGTACAAAGGGAACGGGATTATTCTATAAGAGGGAAACAAATCAGAGGGGAAAGAAAAGACGGTTAGAGGAGAGAGGGAAAATACACCACACTACATTCACGACCTCACTATTCTCTCCACTCCCTACTTATTAGTTCACCACATAACCACCTTACCACTCTTTTTTTTTACAGAAAGTTAGACTCACAAAAGTCAAAGTTGGGCAGGCTCAAGTCAAGGCTCTTTGAGCACTGACGAGGTACTTGTCGATCACCCACGGAAGCTACTCTCACGAGGCCTTGATTACAAAGCTCTTATAATTTAGTTATTTATCCAAAACATGGTATTATTATATTAATATTAAAAATAATATTATGGTCATATAATTGATATAATAGGGTTAAAATTAGTGAAATATGATTACTGATAAAAAAAATTAGTGAAATATGATTAGTGTTTCTATAATTCTATCATACATATGTTGTTACCTTTCCAGTTGAAGCGGTGCAGCGAACAGTGAAGTGGCTAGGGTTTCTTCGAGTTCTCAAAGACCCATTTGAAAAAGCTTCGCCTTTCTTCAATGGGAGAGAATTTAAGGTCTTGAGGGAAGTGGGTTTCAGTGGAGAGTTAAGGGAGAGTTGAAACGGAGCGAATCGAGCATTGTTTCCGGAACGGGGAATTGGAACGGAGTGGTTAAGGTTGAGACCTGAAAACGACGCCGTTGAGGCCATCGCCGGAGACTTAAACTCCGATGAACTCTATGGCGAGGTTATTGTGATTGTGATGGAAGACTCAACAGTGAAACTTGCCACGGAGTGAGTTCATGAAACGTGACTACGTTGTGTTTAAGCTTGGTGCGCATTGCGCTGCGCTATCTCAACTACGTTCACAATCGCACACGTGGCTAGGATGATATGATTGATGGGGAAGAAATTTTAATTTGAGCCCAAGAAAAAAAGATAATGACAAACTATAGTTTGGTCTCTTTAGTTCGCAAACATGGAAATATTGTCCCGTATACTATTCGGTGAACATTTAACAGTACAAGTAAAAAAAATATAAAATTTACTATAATTATCTTTATGCGGTTTATAATGATTTTATGTAACATATGCTATGATATAATTAGAAAGTTATAGTGAAAATAATATGAGAGGATAGGAGAGGGAGAGAGACGGTAAGAGAGATGGGAGGTAGAGGGAGGGAGAGAGAAAGAGAGATAAGAATGTGATAGAAGAGAGGCCAAAGAGGGAGAGATGATAGAGGAGAGAGAGATAGAGGGAGAGGGAGAGGGGGTAATGATACAAGAAGATATATAGAAGAGAGATGAGATGTAGAGAGAGAATGGAGAGAGGAGAATGATATATGAGAGAGGGAGAGGAAGAGAGAGACGATAGAGGAGAGAGAGAATAGAAGAGAGGGAAGACAGAGAAGAGACATATGAGAATATAGGAACATTTTGCACTTTTTTCTCTCATAAGAATGATACAAGGTTTATTAAATTAAGTGTTTATTGATTACTAGTTTTAAATCAAATTACACTATATTTATTATATAAGTGAGTATGTGGTGACACACTCCATCTAAAGAGACGATTTGATTAGTATCGAGTTCGATGAGTTCGATTACTGGAATAACTTGGGCTAAAGCTTTACTTACCTTCCGACTTATGATTAGTTAAACCCCTTACCTCACACTGGAACAGGAAAAAAAGACCTTTGGAGAAAATACTATGTATCACTCTTTACTTGGTGTGGAAGCCATTCTATACCTTATTATAAGGATGCAACTTAGAGAAATGTACGCTTGAAATTTTTGTAGTCACGCGATTTCTTGTTAAAAATTGATGACGAAGAAGAGGATTTTTTTTTAATTTTTAATTAAAAATAATTATAAAATAATGAGTCAGCAGGCCCATTACATTGCATGATCTGTGCTCTCCAGCAAGGAACGACGAAGATCTCGCTTAAGCAATCAACGGTCCAGATTGGACCTGACCTACACGCGCGTCAGCACGCCTGACACGCCCCTGACACCTATAAATAGACACATTATTATTGCAGCAGGTACGCATTCTCTCTACCGAACACTTAGTTGCTCTGACGTGACTTGGACATCAAAGTGTGTGCAGGTACTGTCATCATAATCAATACCATATTCCTGCCTGTTACCTAAAGCAACCAATCGAGCCTTATACCGATTGAGAGATCCATCAGAATTCAATTTCACAGAATAAACCCATTTACAGCCTATGGGTTTGACACCAGGAGGGCAAGGAACAATATCCCAGGTGAAGTTGTCCTGAAGGGCCTGAAGTTCCTCATTCATGGCATTGACCCAAGACACATCTTTAACAGCCTGCGAGTAACAAGTAGGAATAGATGTGCCAGTTAGAGAAGCAGTTAAAGCAGTATGTGAGGAACCAAACCTGTCTGGGGAATATCTGTCAGGTGCTCGAGACGTTCTACCAGAACGCCGTGGTGCCGGCGGTACAGGATCAGGATCAGGATCAGTGTCGGAAGGGGAAGTGGGAACGAGTCCTGTTTTATCAAAAAATTTCGGAAGTATAGCAATATCATTCAAACCAAGAGAAGAGCAAGGAAACATAGACTGATTATCGAAAAATGTGACATTACTAGAAATGCGAAAACGACGGTTAGAGACATCATAGCACACAAAACCCTTATGAGACTGACTATACCCCATAAATGCACATTGGACAGATTGTGCTCCAAACTTATGTCTTTTAGTGGATGGGAGATGCACAAAACATACACACCCAAAAGTATGTAAACTGCTGTAATCAGGCTGAGTTTTAAAAAGACGAAAGTGAGGAGAATCAAACCCAATCACCGTGAAAGGAAGACGATTGATCAAAAAGACAGCTGTTGAAAGAGCCTCCACCCAGAATTTGGATGGAACAGAGGCCTGGAGAAGTAAGGTACGTGTCACATCCAACAAGTGACGATTCTTACGTTCTGCAACACCATTTTGCTGAGGGGTATTGGGACAAGATCGTTGAGACAGTATACCTTTTTGCTGTAAAAACTCCTGAAACTCATGAGACATATACTCACCACCTGAATCAGACCGAAGAATTCTAATACTGGTTTGGAATTGATTTTCAACATACATCAGAAATTTCTTAAACATAGAAAACACTTCAGATTTAGATTTAAGAAAATAAATCCAAGTAAAACAGCTATAATCATCGATAAATGTGACAAAATATTTGTAGTGAGCGTGAGAAGCAACAGGAGAAATCCCCCAAACATCACTATGAATCAACTCAAAACACGTAGAAGCACGATGTGCACCAGACGGAAAAGGGAGAGTTTTACTTTTAGCTAATTTGCAAACAGAACATGAAATAGAGGTACTAGAATCTATCAGTTTAGTACCCAACACACCAGTCTTAAATAAGTGAGACAAAACAACAGAGTTTGGATGGCCCAATTTCCTATGTCAATCCTCACATGCATTCAAAACACTATTACAAGCAAGAGATAAATGGTTTGAACTAAACTGGAGTGGAAACACTCTTCCAACTTTAGGCCCCTTCGCGATCACCTTCCCTGACACCCGATCCTGCACAAGACAACCATCCGGAATAAGATTAACATCACAGCCTTCATCAACTAATTGACCAGCAGACAATAAATTTGAGGCAAGGCCAGGTGCTACCAGCACATTTCTAAAAGTAGAATTAATGTCACCAACATTCGTTATAGGAAGGGTACTCCCATTAGCAATTTGAATTTTTTGATTACCAATATAAGAACGTAAATTGTGCAGGAGTTCAGAGGAACCCGTCATGTGATTCGATGCACCAGAGTCAAGTAACCAAGAAATGAAAGAAGACATACCAGTAACACCCAAGGCAGAAAGAGCAGATAGTTCCATTTGTTGAATTAATTCCGGCTGAAGAGCACCACCATCAGATGCACCAGTGGTGGAAGGACCAGCAGCAGAGCTAGATAAATCAGTGGTGGAAGGACCAGCGGTAGAGGTAGTAGTGGCATGGAATGCCTGTGCTGGACGCCTAGTTGGTCGGGGAGGACGCGTAGGACATGCAGAGATGAAATGACCCTGCTGCTTGCAGTAATTGCAAAATTTCTTAGGACAACTACGAGCAACATGTCCAAACTGTTTACAAGAGAAGCATTGAGTTTGTCGCATATCACAGGTTCAAAATGGACGGGATCATTAAGCATGGTTCCTTGAGTATGCAGACGTTGTTCTTCCCTGAGCAGTTCACCAACACAGATATCCAAGGAAGGAACGGGGTTCCTATTCAGCAAGGCACCCCGAACAGCCTCAAATTTCGGACGAAGTTTCATGAGAAGTTGATCCCGTTTACTAGTATCATACACATCACGAACGGCCGACAGTGATTGTTTGGGAACGGCAGCATATATAATAGCAGAGTGTTCTGTCCATAAATTTAAAAAACCAGAATAATATTCTTGAATTGACAAATTACCTTGTTTGTAATTGGCAATTTCTAACTCCAATTGAAAACGCTTAGCTGTATTGTCCTGGTTGTAAATACGCTGCAAATAATTTCACATCTCTTAAGCAGTTGAAAATGCTCGCAAATTATTGATCATCTGAGGATCAATAGTACCGAGGATCCAAGAAATAATCTGAGCATCTTGGACTTCCCACGCGTCTAAGGCGGGTTTACCTTCTGGGGCCTTAGCAACCCCATCAAGGTGACTCCATAATCCTTTTCCTTTGACATACATCTTGAACTGAAATTCCCAAGCAGCATAATTCTTGCCAGTAAAGCGAATGCAAAAATTATCTCTCCCTTCCGAAGCCATTAAAAAAATTACGGTAGCTTGCAAAAAAAAAATCAAAAATCAAACCGAACCACCGTAGCGCACAGTAGCAAGAACACACACTAGCGCACAGTTCACGGAAGCCCACCGTACCAAGAACACACAATAGCACACCTCCAGCGAACAATAGCACACGAGACGCGACAGCTAACCCGAATCCACGAAACGCGACGGCACTGAACCACGAAGGATCCAAACGGAGGACGGCGCAAAGAAGAAGAACAGAGCTTCGCAACCCAGATCTATGGAGGAGCACAACCAGAAACGGCGAACCAGAGATCGGAATAGCGACAACGCGCAGAGATCCGAAACGCGAACCACCAAACCGCGACCCAACGGAGGATCCGAAGCGCGAACAACCAACGACGACAAGCGATCAACAAGCGACGGCGACCGAAACGGCAAACAACAAGTGACGGCGACCCAAACGGAGAATCCACAAAGATCTGAACCAAACGGAGAAGGAGGCCAGAACCGAACCAGAAACCAAACCAGATCCGAACCAGGACCAGATCTGAACCAGAACCAGATCTGAACCACGAAGAAACCGAACCACGGAGGAACCGGACCACGGAGGACGCCGTTCTTGAACGAAGAAACCGAAATCACAGGGATGATCGCAACCCTACTAATACCATGTCAAACATAACACACGATATGTAAAACATAACACACGATATTGTTTACGCAGTTCGGCCAAAGATTGCCTACGTCTGCGACTACAGAGTAGTTGTAGTTCCGTTTTATTGATAATGTCTCCGTGTCCTTGAATACAATTACAAAGGAGATTAAATAGCTTTGTCTCTCAGAAAACCTAACGGGCATGGGCCAAAACATAAACATAAAAATAAATCTACCCAACTACTATTTACAGCTTCCCTATTTTCCTTATTCACAGGTACCACTCCTCGTCGGCTCAACGTGAAGGACATCGTCAATAGGAGTGGAGTCGACCCATCCAACATTTACTGGGTTCGACCTCACAATTATAACCAGAGTATTTGATGTGCGAATAAGATAGGATAAGCTTATTCTATTGGCTCATCTCATCCTATTTTAGTTTAAATAAATTTCATTTAAAATAGGGAGTTGTGATAGAAATGAACAAGATAGGATAAATCCCTTAGTTGTGATAGAGTCTGACATTCCATTTAAGATTGTGTTTCATGAAAATGTAGTCATCATTGTTCCACTTTAGCTTCTCACAAGTTTTAGCAATGGTTTGATTCTCTCTATCCATTGATCTTGAAGTTCTTAAGATATACACCCCCTTCAATGTTGTAAGAAGGATGTGCATATTCTTTAATCAATGGTTGAGATGGAATATAGGCAACTTGTTTTACCTAATCAACTATTTGTTAATATATTTTTCACTTATTTGCAGAAAAGGGTCTACACAATATTAAATTTACAATGCTATGTTTCCCTTACCAGAAAACTATACTCACATGTTTATTATAAAAAAAAGTGAGATGCTAACAATCACTCCATTTTCTCCCAATTTTTCCTCTTAATTATAAGTAGAACTCGGAATGTTTCTTCTTAATTTGTCTAATATGGGACAAATTAGAAATTGTAATGATATGAAAGTTTTAGCAACTAATTATAATAGCATGTTTAACCATTTTTCCTTTTGCAAATTAATGCAAATTAAGTATGATAGAGAAAATCGGTGTGTTGTGGGTCAACCGTGTTATGGAACACCAAAGCAGTCCGATAGATACATGCGCTGGTTTTTCAGAAATTCAAGGCCATACATTTCTGTCGACCAACAGCTAAGGGATTCACGTGCTGGTGGTGTTCTTGCTGATGTGGATGAACAAGATGAAGAACAGCTACCAGGTCCCCCAAGAACTCAAACCGAACGTCGAGAACGTAACCGTAATCGTAATCGACGTCCGACAGAAACTGAAGACAGGAACCAAACTTTTACTCAGACAGAAGAATATGTGCCCCACCGCCACTCTATCTCCCACACACCAACATCTCAGGACTACCAGTCAGTAGAACATACATATCGACATTCTACGGCTGACAGTG
Organism: Astragalus membranaceus; assembly: GCA_039519185.1. Classification (NCBI taxonomy): domain Eukaryota; kingdom Viridiplantae; phylum Streptophyta; class Magnoliopsida; order Fabales; family Fabaceae; genus Astragalus; species Astragalus membranaceus. The sequence goes on from CM076852.1 coordinate 10,600,691, forward strand.
ACCCTAATATGTTCTTTAATCTGTTTGGTTTCCACGCCGGTACGCCCCAATCTGCGATTTATTCTCGTAGCCTTGAAGAGAGGGTCGTCGGTGCTAGTTCTTCATCAGTTTCCCAATTTTTTCCATACCCACCTGCCCCTGAGGCCGGCGATGCTACTTTTTCATCAATGCCCCAATTTTTTCCAGACCCACCTGCCCCTGAGGCCGGCGGTGCTACTTTTTCATCAATGGCCCAATTTTTTCCAGACCCACCTGCCCCTCTGGCTGCCCCTCAGGCCGGCGGTGCTACTTTTTCATCAGTGCCCCAATTTTTTCCAGACCCACCTCCTCCTGCCTCGACTGAGGAAGAACCGGAACAACCACAACGGCGTCAACGTCCACAGCGTCATCCCCGTCCTAGACGGTGTGGAACTGGGTCTCATCTTCTTCGTTAATATTTTACTTTAATCTATTATTAGTTTCAGAAGTTGTATTTCATAATTAAGAAGTTGTATTTTTATCACTTATTAAATTTAAGGTTTTAATGTTAAGTCACATTTAATTCAGTTGTATCGATAATTAAATATTTAATCTTTAATAATGCATTGTGCAGAGTGTCCATTGTGCAGAGTGCTGCATTGTGCAGAGTGTGAATGCTGCATTGTGCAGAGTGTGAATGCTGCATTGTGCAGAGTGTGCATAGTGCTGAGGTGTTATTTTATTTAACGGTCTAGATTTTGCCGACACTATTTAACAGCCTAGATTTTGCCGACACTAAACCCTAAAATCAACGGTTATGATCATCCTAAATCAACGGCTCACACACGATCACGTCCATTATAAATACATTCTCAAATTACACTAACATTCACACCAAGAGTTTACCCTCAACCTACCCTTGCCTTCTGAGTCATCTTCTCTTCTCTACTTATTTTTCAGTTATGGAGATCCGCAGCGACGACGACGTCCGCACAATGATGGAATATCATGCTACACTTCCCATGGGGCGACAAATCTTAGAGCTGTGCGTGGACACAATGCGCACTCTAGAAGAAATCATTCATCTTCTGCAACAAAGACCACCCGCACCACAACAACCCATACCTGAGAGAGTCATTACGCACACCTGTAAAATTTACTATCAGGGCATTGTCCAGCGCAGGGAACAAGATGGTGTGTATTTTGAGGGTCCCAGCACTAAATATTCCAGGCTTAAGAACAACATCACCTTCGCCGAAATGAAATAAAAACTAACGGAAAACGCGCACGTAGAGGGTGTGGAGCAAGAAATCACTAGTATCGTTTATCGCTGCCCCTACATCGGCCCACGTAATCGTATTCGGTGGTGGAACAAACCTATCAAGAAAGACAATGACGTTCAAGAAATGTTTCAGGAACATGAGAGGTTCCAACGTTGGATTGAAACTTATCTCGAATTGTGCGTCGAAACCAGAGAGTCTGGCGATTCCATCGTTCGTAGAATTATCCCTCCAGTCATCCGATGGCCACTACCTAAGAATGTATGGTGGAAGTAGAAGTAGTTTACTTCATGTTTGCCTCTTCTTGTATTATGTTTTCCTGTCGTTTCGTTTTAAATTTCCTATCCTTGTATTTCTGCAATTTGTGTTTTCATTTCTGTTTTTCATTTCTGTTCTTATCCTATATTAAATTCTGTTCCAATTTTTAATATCTTTATTTTTTACCGTAATTATTACCGTAATTACTTTATAAATAAGTTTACTAATTATTCTAATTATTTAAATTAATTATTGTAATTAAATTAAATTAATTTATATATTAATCAAATTAAATATAAGAAATTTAAAAAATAAAAAAACGCAGTTCAGAACTCACCCTGGTGGGGGGCGAGTTCTGCACTAGAAAGAAAAAAAAATTGCAACTTTTTAGTTTAGAAAGCTGGGTGGTGGGGGGCGAGTTCTACACATAGAAAAAAAGTGGGTTACTTTAGTATATAATGTAGAAAGTGTAGTATTTAGGTAAATTTTTTATTTTTTGGTATGGAATGGTTTTTTTGCCTAAAACTTTTATATCAATACTTACTAATGTGATAAAATCAACGCCGTACTACAAGTTTTTTTTTAAATCAAGATATCCTTTTGCACAAGAGAGTAATCCTTCGAGGTAATGAGGGTTGATTTATCCCACCAGATGTTTTTTCATATGCACAAATTAGAGATCAAACTCTTGACCAAATGGTTAAGGAGTTCATGTATCTACTATTTATGTTACACCATGTTGGTGCCAGTACTACTATTTTATAGTCAAGCCACTATTGCCTCAATTGGTGTACAGGATTGCCACATAGCTACACATTTAAGATGACTAAAGCATAATAATTCGAGAAATTTAACTGTGGAAGCATTTTGCATCAACCATAGGCGCTAGAACAATCTTAAATGTTTAATTTCAATCAACAAACAACTACACCAAGTGGACAATGTGGCTTCACAATCATCACCAATTCAATAACTCTATAATAAGATGTGCAACCAAAGAATTTATGTATGAAGAAACCATTGAAAGCCATGGATTATGAAAAAAATGAATACAAGTGTAACTTTTAACCACCTAAAAAGATGCATCTTCTCTTCAATTCTGTTATGGTAATTAGAATTTCTATTTTTACACCTCCTCCAAGGCCCAATTGTTGAAAGGCCCATTCAAATCATTAAAGTCCATTCTTCAATGGCCGAGATCACTTTGCAAGATCGGACGTCCCAAATCGACCACAGCAAACACCACTCAAAATCTATAAATACAGCATTCAATGCTCATTAAATGGTAAGCACTTTTTCCAACAAAATACTCATTTACTCAAATACTGACTTGAGCGTCGGAGTGTTATTGCAGGGACAACATCGGACATCTCAAGATCGAACAAGATCGGACATCTCAAGATCGAACAGCATCGGACATCTCAAGATCGGACAACATCGAACATCTCAAGACCTGAAGATAGAAACAGAATCAAGGATAAAACATCTACTAACTGCATAAAACCAATCACTAAGATCGGAAGCACAGTACCGAACATTGGCGACCACAGTGGGAGAATCAATACCCTATTTTCTCACCATCTCCTTGATCTTAAAAAATGGCACCAAGGCGCCGTTCAAGACCGGCTAGTCCCATAGCCGGACCCGAGGTCGGTCCTCAACAAACCCCTGAAGGCTACGTCCAGGAACTCACAAATTCATCACAAGCTCGAAACCGATATCCCAACACAGGTCCGCCCCGGATACATTCGAGCACAGATGAAGCTAGCTTACCACCTCCTCCTCAATTGCTTCCAGTTTTGACCGACGCGGTTCAACAACTCGTTCAGCTACTAGCTCGACAGGAAGCCGTAAACGAAGAAAGAAGCAACCGTTTCACTAACCTTGAAGCCGAAGTAGCAAGACTCCAAGCACGGAACGTTCCGGACCAAGAATCGACCGGGCAGGACTCCCTTGAGAAAAGAAACCCAACTCGAAGGAGACTCTTTTATCGATCACCCCTTAGGAGAAAGCTCAATCATCGTTCTCCCCCATGCCGTCATCGAGGGAATGGTTCCCGTTCTCCTCCGGCTCGACAATATGACGATCTCGACGATCCTCATTCTCCCCCACGCCGTCATCGAGGGAATGGTTCCCGTTCTCCTCCGGCTCGACAATATGACGATCTCGACGATCCTCATTCTCCCCCACGCCGTCATCGAGGAAATGGTTCCCGTTCTCCTCCAGCTCGACAGCTTGACGATCTAGACGATCCTTATTCTCCCCCACGCCGTCACCGAGGGAATGGTTCCCGCTCTCCTCCAGCTCGACGTTATGACAATCTTGAAAGCTCGAATAACCCCCCTCAACATCATCCACACTGGGACTCAACCTCGCCAAGACGACGTTCAAAAAGCCATGACAACATTCAAAACAATCAACCTCGATGATACAAACGTCCCGATCCTCATTACGGACGTCAACCACAATCTCGGGCGAGTCAACCTAGGCGAAAAGGTTCGTTCACAAAAGCAATCGATAACTTCCGAGTTCCACGATATCTTGAGAAACCGCCTGGAGGATTGAAGACTTACGACGAAACGGGCGACCCCGACAGGCATCTCGATCAGTTTGATACGACCATGCAGTACCGAAATGTACCGATGGAGATGAAATGCCGAATATTCCCATTAACCCTGGACAAAATGGCCTCCGAATGGTTTCGGACTTTAAGATCGAACACCATTTCCTCTTGGGACCAATTAGCGAAACACTTCTCGGTACACTTTGCCCATTCCAAAAGCAAACCCAAAAACAAGAATGTTTTAGCATCAATCATTCAGAGGGGAAACGAGCCCCCTGAGAGAATACATAGAGCAATTCAATAACGAAGCTCTTCAGGTTCGACAGCTAGACGACGCTTTTCGAATCTTCTTCATGGCTCAAGGTCTATTTCCTGGAAGCCCGTTCCGAAAACATATTAACACCTGGGAACCTAACACCCTGCAAGAGTTCCTTGAGCTATCCCAGTGTTTCATCAATGAAGAGGAAAATTCCAAAATCGACAAAGCATCATCACATGCAGAACCATCAAAACACCGCATCGAGGTTGATCCTCGAAAGACTTCGTGGAACGTCGGTAAGAAAAATCGTCACCAGGTATATACTGAACTTAACGTCTCCAACGCCCAATTATTGGGGGAATGTTGGAACGTCGAGTTCAGGGACGTCAAACCTCCCAGATCCCTACCTATCCGACCTGGACAAAAGGCTAACAAATACTGCCGATACCACAGAAGCAATGGCCATGACACAAACCATTGCAATGCCCTGAAGGATGACATTGAAGATTTGATAAAACGAGGAAAACTATCTTCCTATGTCAAAAGGGAGGGAGGACGATCTGACGATGTCAGAAAAGAAAGAAATGAAGATCCTAGAACAAAAAGAAAAGAAGTGATCGAGCCAGACCACAATGAATTGAATAAAAGATCAAAAGGACGCTCGATTATAATGATGATAACAGGAGGATTCGATCATGAAGGATCCGGAAAATCAATGAAAAGAAAGTGGAAGGAACTGTTAAGCATAGCTTCGACGTCGGCAACCCCGACTAAGACAAATCGACCTCCATTATCTTTCAGCGATGACGACCTTATAGACGGGAAAGCTAACAAACACGTACCTCTCTTAATCTCGGCGGTCATAGCCAACAAAGAGGTACGTAGGATCTTGGTCGACCAAGGAAGCTCATCAGACATCCTTTTTGTCGATCTTCTAAACAAAATGGGGATCGACAAAGAGGAACTCACCCCTTATAGAGGAACGGCCTTGTCCGGTTTTAACGGATCTCGAACCAAACTCCTTGGGCATTTGGAGCTGATGGTTACTTACGGAACCGAACCAATGGTTCGGACCGTCAAAACCAAGTTCCTCATCTTGCCTTGTGAGTCCATATACAACGGTATTATAGGAAGACCGGCCTTAGGCAGGCTTGGGGCGGTTACCTCCACCACACACTTAAAGATGAAGTTTCACTCTCTCTGCAACAGAGTTATCACTTTGAACTCCGACTTAGAGTCTGCTTCCAGGTGTTTCTTCTTATGGACGAAGACCGAACGGAAGGCTTCGGAGCAAGAAGGGGTTCCCCCTTCAGAAGAGCTGTCGACTCCCAAAAAAGCTAAAGATAGATCGACTGAAGTTAATACCACTAACATAGAGCCAGGATGCGATCCGAAAGACAAAAATGAAAAAGATGTTGACGAGCTAACCAAAGAGCTCAAACGAAAAATTAAAAGACCGGAGCCTGACGGAAAGTTCATCGAAATACAGCTCGGATCAGACCCCTCCCGAACTGTCAAAATAGGGATCGACCTACCAGAAGAGGTTAAGATCGATTTGACCAGATGTCTTAACGACTTCGAAGACATCTTCGCTTGGTCGGCAGAAGACATGCCTGGGATCCCACCAGAGGTCGCTTGCCATCGGCTCGCGATTAACCCAGAAGCCAAATGGATCGCCCAAAGAAAGCGGGCTCAAAGCAGGGAGAAAGCCATTGCTGCTGCCAAAGCAGTAGACGATCTCATCAAAGCAAACTTCATCTCCGGGATAAATACACGACCTGGTTATCAAACCCAGTCCTGGTAAAGAAAAGTAACGGAAAATGGCGTATGTGCGTCGATTACACCGATCTTAATAAAGCTTGTCCAAAGGATGCTTTTCCGGTTCCCAGCATCGATCGGTTGGTCGACAGCGCCTCCGGTTTTCGGTTATTATCCTTTATGGACGCATACTCCGGATACAGCCAGATCGCCATGTTTCCCCCAGATCAAGAAAAAACTGCCTTCATCACCGACCGAGGTAACTTCGCGTACCGTGTCATGCCATTTGGGTTGAAAAACGCAGGAGCGACTTATCAAAGAATGATGAACAAAGTGTTCCAAAACCAGATCGGCAAGAGCGTAGAAGTTTACCTCGACGATATGATCGCCAAGAGCCGGAGTGACGACGAGCATATAAACGATCTAAGAACAATTTTTTATGAGGTTCGAAAAAATAGAATGAGGTTGAACCCAGAGAAATGTACATTCGGAGTTCGAGCAGGAAAATTCTTGGGTTTTTCTTAACAGAAAGAGGAATCGAGGCAAACCCTAATAAATGTCGATCCGTCACAGAAATGCGAACTCCAACATCCAAGAAAGAAGTACAAAAACTTAATGGCATGATAGCTGCTCTATCTCGTTTCATATCTAATGCAGCATTCAAATCTCTTCCACTTTTCAAAATCCTCAAAAAAGAAGAAAGAGATTTCGAATGGACACCTGAACAAGATGAAGCTTTAAAACAACTCAAGAAATCTCTCTCCGAGCCTCCAATATTAACTCAACCAAACGAGGGGGAAACCCTGTATCTATATCTGGCAGTCTCGGAGGAAGCTTTAGCTGCCGTTCTGGTGCGCGAGCTAGAAACCGGACAAAGCCCGGTCTACTTCGCAAGCAAGGCTCTACACGGAGCTGAGAGTCATTATCAGAAGGTCGAAAAGATCGCCTTGGCTCTCGTTGTCGCAGCTCGACGCTTCCAAGCCTATTTTGTCGCTCACCAGGTGGTCGTCCGAACTAACTACCCCATCAGACAAATACTCATAGACCCGATCTTGCTGGAAGAATGATTAAATGGGCTGTGGAACTCTCAAATTCGGAATTAAATATGAAGCTCGAACAGCACTAAAGGCACAAGTTTTGGTGGACTTCGTGGCCGAGATGACCCCTGCTAACATCGAACCCGATGTATGGATCATATATGTCGATGGATCCTCTAACCCAAAGGGAAGTGGCGCTGGAATCATGCTAGAAAGCCCAACAGGGATCATCATCGAAGTTTCCCTAACTTTCGGTTTCCCAACCTCGAACAACCAAGCAGAATACGAGGCTTGCATCGCCGTACTGCGCCTGGCAATTGACCTCCAAGTTCGGCAAATAAAATTACATACCGACTCTCTCTTGGTGGTCTCCCAGATCGGAAACCAATACGAGACGAAAGAATCGATCTTGCAAAAATACCTACTTTGGGTACGGTCGCTATTGGCTAAATTTGAAGCGAGCGAGGTAATTCATGTGCCAAGAACAGAAAACTAACGAGCTGACATCCTCGCCAAACTCGCAAGCACAAAAACCCCAGGGAACCAGAGGACGACCATCCAAGAAACACTCCACAAACCCAGTGTGTCTCTCGAGCCTCTGTTTAACTCGACCATCTGCATGCTCGAAGAAACTGACAACTGGATCACTCCAATTGTAGAATACATCGTCACGGGAGCTGAACCCCTAGACAAAAACGATGCTAAATACATAAGGAGAAGGGATTCGGCTTTTTCAGTCGTCAATGGAACGCTTTACAGAAGAAGCCTCTCTTCCCCATTGATAAAATGCGTTGAGGGAGAGGAAGCAGCCTATGTCTTGACAGAAATTCACGAAGGAATCTGCGGCCAGCACATGGGAGCTCGGCCGTTAGCTCGAAAAGCTCTTCGAGCCGGATATTACAGGCCGAGCATGGCAGGCGATGCTAGTGATCATGTGAAGAAATGCAAAAAATGCCAAATCCACGCCAACGTCCACATAGCTCCCCCCACAGATCTCACGAGCTTATCCTCCACATGGCCCTTCGCATGGTGGGGAATGGACCTACTCGGACCGTTCTCAAAAGCACCGGGACAAGTCAAATTCTTGATCGTCGCCGTAGACTACTTCAGCAAATGGATAGAAGCAGAACCCTTGGCTACGATCACTGCAAAAAACTGCATAAAATTCTTCAGGAAAAACATTATGAGCAGGTTCGGGATCCCCGAGGTAGTAGTAACTGATAACGGAACTCAATTCACAGATACAAGATTTCGAAAGCTAATGCTCGAGCTAAAAATCAAACACCATTTTACTTCAGTAGAACACCCTCAAACCAACGGACAAGCAGAGGCGGCGAACAAAGTAATACTGAACGGACTAAAGCGACGTCTGGACGATGTTAAAGGAAACTGGGTGGAAGAATTGCCTTACGTCCTCTGGGGATATAGGACCACCCCCCAAAGCTCCACTGGAGAAACGCCTTTTAGGCTCTCCTACGGCAGCGAGGCGGTCATTCCTGTCGAGATTGGCGAACTTAGCTGGAGAACGGCAAATCCTAAAACTCAAAGCAATAACGACCAAGCCTTAAGAGAAGAACTCGACCTCATCGATGAAATCCGAGGTCGGGCTTCACTCCGAGAAGCAATCATCAAACAAGGAGTAGTAACCAGGTACAACACCAAAGTCGTTCACAGAGATTTCAATCCAGGTGATCTAGTGCTCAGAAGAGCTGACGTCGGTCAGAAAAACGCTTCCCAAGGAAAGCTCGCCCCGAACTGGGAAGGCCCCTACCGAATTTTGTTTAAAACCAGTACGGGAGCTTTTAAATTGGAGACCCTCCAAAGAAAAAAGATTGAGAGAACTTGGAACGCAACAAAGTTGAAAAGTTATTATCTTTAGAAAGAAATCATGTACTCCGACCTTATGTAAACACGAAACGAGTTATTTATAAAGAAGAAGGTAACCTTTCAAGTGTTTTAACAAAAAACTCATCGAGCTTGTCGAGGTTCTCACCAAGTTTCCACACATTCTTGATTTCATCAAACAGAATGTACGGACCAAAATTCCCTCTACGAGGAAACAGCTGGGACCGATCTTAGATGATCTCCCCGAGCGACCACCCAAGGTCGCAAACTCTTTGAGAAACAGTTAAATCCGAGCCGAGTCTCAGTAAACTATCTCAAAGAGACCAGGTCTTCAAGGATCGAAACATCCTAAGAACGACCATCGGCCACAGCTGCCGATACCCCTATAGGGAGAGTTAAATCTGGGCCGAGTCCTAGTAAACTGTCATATAGGCTCGAACCCGGTAAATCGAGTTCCTCATTTACCAACGTTCTTACATCATACATGACATGCAGAATTAAAAAAGCATTCATAAAACTCATAAACGAGTTCCGAAAATAAACTCTACAAAAACGACATACATGACATGCAGAATTTAAAAAGCATTCATTAAGCTCGTAACGGGGTTTGAAAGATACAGATCTGATGAAACGTGTTCCAAAAATTACAAACATCTCAGATATGACCGAGCCCTCAAAAAAGATCCTGAATTACATATCAAAGTTCTGGATATATGCAAAACCTACACGGATAAAAGCATATACCCAGAACTTCTGCAAAAAAAGAACACACTTAAAACATCAAGCAGTAGAGGTCGGAAAGATGACGGTCTTCTCTTCAGTTTGAGCGTCGATCTTAACAATCTTACCCCCTTCGACCTCATGATCAGCATCAATAATAGCCCGATCCAAATGGATAGAAGGATTGACCAAAGCAACTTGCTCAAGGGAACCCTCAAAACCTTCCCTGTATAGCTCGATTGCAGAGTTTGCGGCTTCACGAGCTTCCTTCTAGCTTCATTAGCAATTCTCGCAGCCTCCTTGGCATTTTTTCTACTCTGTTGAAGGGCTGCTTGGAGCTCTGCAATTCGAGCTTCAGGATCGCTGCTGGTGCCGACCCCTGCCTCAGAGGCCTTTCTCAGATCGTCTTCAGAACGACGATTCGATGCTCCAAGCTTCTAATTTTTTGATTAGCCTCGGCCACCTGCTCCTCCAGACCTCTCTCCTTTTCTTCAAGATCCCTCACCCGAGCCTCCTTCTCTTCAAGATCCTTCACACGAGCCTCTGCGAACTCGGCCCGACGTATAATTTCCCCCAGTCCTTCTTCAAAGTTTGAAGCTCTTGCTTGGTTCGAGCCAACTTTTTGATTTCAAGGACATATCTTCCACAAGCTTCACCCTTTTTGATTTCTCGAGCTCCAACAAATCTGAGAACACGAAATAAAGAAAAAATCAAGCTGAGGGAAATTTCATAAAAGCAAAATCAACAAAAAACAAACAAACATGAAAACACAGGAAAAGAAAAAGAAAAGAAAAAGAAAAGAAAAGAAGAAAAGAAAAACAAAAACCAAAAGAAAAAAGTATGCATAAGGAGGTCACTGAGGAGGGCAATACATGCTACAAACCATGAAAAGTAGTGTCAAGTGCAGCTGCACTCAAGTGCTTCTGCACCGTTAGAAGAAGTCAGTGCTTCTGCACTTCACAAAAATATTCAGTGCATCTGCACTAACAGTGCTCCTGCACCAACAAAAAGAACCACCAAAAATAAAGTATAGTGCATAGACCCAAACAGTTTTGAAAGTTGTACTTAAAGCCCCCCAAATCTTGAAGATGTTGTTAGTCTAGTCTATGTTTTGAAACATCTTTGTTTTGACCAAACGTGATCTAAAATTTCCCAAAAGTTAAAGAGAAACTTTTCATTTAGTTTTGGAACTAATTGGATTTCAGTGGAGCACACACTCACACAATTCAGTTTTAATAAACTTTGGATGTTTAGGGAATTCAAAAGCACAAAATGTTCTGAAAAATGAAGTTCATAAAAATGCAAATTCACTTTTTAAAGGTATAAGCTGATCTGTTCTTCTTTTATTTGAAAAACCTACTTGAATTTCTTTTTGTCATTACTTGAGGACAAGCAATGATTTAAGTTTGGAGGTGTGATAACTCTAATTTATATAGAGTTATTTATACTTCTAAACGCAACAAATTGCTTTAAACTCAAGTACAAAGTGTGTTAAATATAGTAGTATTAGTAAAATAACATTCTAGGAATTATGTGATGAATAAAGCATTTTGCATATATTTTGGTATTTTGATGTGTTTGTTTAGTTTT